>CM025852.1:4077371-4339474 GCA_003952965.2 Morella rubra
CTCCCGAATCACCGTGTGTTTTCATGAAGACTCTGAACCGAAGTTTCTTTCGGGCCAACGCAAGTAGGAAAAGTACTCTGGGATATGGATATAAAATATGGGTCGGATTTCTTATGGGCAAACGTGTACTTGACCCAGCTTAGCCTCCCGCATGACCAATTGTCCCTTAAGACTATTTCTTTCCATTTTCTGTTGATTAATTTTTTCTTACTTGGCCAACCCTTTTCCTTTGGTCCCATATATCTGGGGAAAAAGGTACCCAATAATTATCCAAAAAAGGTACCAAAATTCGGGGGGAAAAAAGAAGAAGAAAAATATTGATAATTTGAAATCAATTACTAAGGGGTATGGAAGTAGAATCAAAATAGGACAAACGAATTGCAGAGCTTGTGACGACAAGGTGTGAATGATGGATTTATAATAGTTCAATTCTAGTTTTATTGATTCAGATAATATGACTTTTGGATTCACCCTCTGATCATTGGGCAAAATCAATAAATAACAAAAGCAAATGTTTTTTTGGGAAGAAGGAAAAATACACTGATCAAATCATAGCGAAAGGAAATGGAATTAATTATTTAAAAGACATGATCATCTCTACCAGCCTATTCAAGTAATTGTTGGAAGAACCACCTTCTCTAATGCAAACTTCAACTTTCTTCTTCAAATTCCTGGCCCTTTCCCTCATTGCCTCCCTTCGTTGCCCACCAGTAGTCTTCTTACAGCTCTCTTCTATATCACCTCTCTCCAACTCATCCTCCAATTCCAGGCCTACCCTCCATACATGAGTTACATATCTTGTGTTCACTCTCTGGTCCCCGAAACATGGTCTGCATATCATCGGAATACCTTCACTGATACTCTCCAGGGTCGAATTCCAACCACAATGGCTCAGAAACCCTCCCACCGCCTCATGCGCCAAAACTTCCTTCTGAGGCGCCCATTTCACAATGCAGCCTCTCTCTCCAAATGTTTCTCTAAGAACTTCAGGCAATACTTCTATCCATTGTGAACCCCGAATTGAGCCTTGCCGTACCACCCACAAGAAAGGCTGCTTGCTGTTGGCTAGTCCCCATGCAATTCGGCTAGCTCCTTATCATCCACAGACGCTAAGCTTCCCAAGCTTACGTATATAACCGAGTTTTTCGTTTGCTTCCCAAGCCATTCCACGCAGCTCGTGTCTTCATCCAATAAGCTACCACAGGAGGAGGCTGGAGCAAATTTGTAAATAGCACCAAGGGGGAGAACTCGAACTTGGCTTTGTCGTTGGATATGGGCGAGTGTTGAAGGTTCAAGGCAGTCTATGGTATTCCAAACGATGGCTGAAGATGTTCTAATGTCGTAAGTATGAACTACCAGCTGCAAAAAGTTATCTATAGTTCTAGACATGATTGTAAATGGTAGATCCTTAAATCTGAGAGGATGAAGTTCTGGAACTGCGTCCTCTGATACGGAATCTGTAGTCCATGCAGATCCGCAATGGTTACTATCAGCAAGCTACCCAAGAAAATGAAAACTTTGCTAGCAGAACTGACTACAAGAGCCTGATTGCTATCAGTGTTATCATGTTGATGGAGATTCATTTTTGTTATGAACAATATGATCATACGCCAATATATTCTCCACCCTTTGGCGAGATGAAAACGACCCAAAAGAATAAAAAGATGGGGAAATTTGAAAATCAGTCGAATTTTTATGAGATTTTAAAAAACTGCTTAAATTTTTAAAATTGATAAATCACTACAGATTAAATCATAAAAAGATATTATAATTTGTACTAAGGTTTAAAATACCAGGATGCCATATATCCATATATTAACACCGAATGTGCCGTTTCATTAAGTTAGTTAGAAATTTCGAAAAATGTGACTGAGGAGTGATATTGGAAGCATGGTTAAAAACTTAGTGATTTGTCTATTTTAAAAATGCAGTTTTGTTTTTAAAATTTCATAAAAAACTGATTTTTAAATTTCCCTAAAAAGATTAACCAAAGAGAGGGGCGTAAAAGTCTTTTCATGATCAAGAAAAAAATATTGCACATACCTGGGAGGGGAATACGACCTTCGGCCTGGAGTTGAACAATAGTGGGGCGAGCTAGAGAAGTGGCAGCACTGGTGGTGCGTAAGATTATGCTTGGAAGCTTCAGAGAAGTAGCGACGGCCTCAGAGAAGTACATGAATTCATCATGGATGATGCAGGCGATATCGTCCTCTTGGTCTCGTCGTAATTCCATCCTCATCTGAGACAAATATTCGTGTAAATGCGATTTGCAGTTGACATTGAGCGCCAAAATAAGAGCTACTGTATCCCCTGATGAGATATCGTTTTCGGATAGGCCATCAGGTAGCTTGAAGAAATCGAAACACGGATGTTTGGAAGGATTGGGAGAGTTAAATGGGTTCGGTTAATATGCTGAGGCTTATTGTGCTGAGCGGTGCTGATGGACGGTGGAGATCTAAAATTGGAGATCCGGCGGCTCAGATAAGAACATGTCAATTAAAATATTCACACCCATTTCGAGCTTCTCCCGACCCGTTTGAGGCTGTTTTTGCTCTCCAGCATTTCTCCAAGGTCTCTCACATCCTGAATTAACTGCGAGTTTGAGTCCTGTGTCTTCTGCAGCTATAACTGAAGATCTTTACTTTACTGATATTTTTTCATAGCTAAGCTCTTGTCTCATTGAGTCTGGTTGAACTCTAGCATCTATAATCTTAGACTCCAATCTTATTGAAGACTCTGCCTCATCACTACATTTCTGCTACTTGTTTTCTCTCCTTCACAATTTGTCTCCGAAGGGACTCTAGTTCCATTTCTGATACCTCCGCTAGCAAACAGTTTAAACAGAGCACAGTGACATTCTATTTGTTAACTAATGAGAGTGACGCAGTAAAACCAAAAAGAAACACAGCACCATTGGTTGCAGGCTCAATATCACAACAATGAAAACAAATAATGGGTTACGGAAAATTCATATATAAATTCAGAGACCCAAAAGGCTTAGTGAACTCAGAATGTCCAAAAAAATGCCGCAACGTGAAAAACACAGAAACAGAGGTTGTGAATTTGTCTCTCTCTGTCTTTCTCTCTATTTTCGTTCACTGATACAACTCAACCCGGCTTCATTATTTTGGCTTAGTTAAGATCTGATGCTTTCGACGCAACAAAGATTAGCTGCTGGGCGAAGGTGAACCGCGGGTCAGCCTCAAACGGGTCGGGAGTGGGTCTGAATATTTTAATGGACGTGTTCTTATCTGGGCCGCCGGATCTCTAACTTTAGATCTCCACCATCCATCAGTACCGCACAGCACAATAAGCGTATTAACCGAACCCGAGTTAAACTGGGGTTGAACAATTGTGATGGAAAATCCCTTGGAGTGGAGGATGGTGCCTAGCTGAAGCATGGGATTTATGTGACCCTCGAATGGACATGGCAGTAGAACCAACAGGCGCCGAGGCCTCTGTCTATTCTTTTCCATCTCTCTGATCTCTCTCTCTCTCGATCGCTTGTACCCGCAGGAGGTTGCAGCTACGTATTTTGCTTGCTTCAGCTGGCTTTCTCCTTGAACTTTTCAAAAGAATAATATGGGAAATGAGTACCGAGGTAGAGGGAACAGACACACATGCATGCTGTGGACTTACGTGTCACGTTGTTGTAAGTCGATATTATTTTTTTTCTAAGCTTGTCAGTTGATATTTTTAAAAGAGAACAAAATCAAGACAAAAATCTTAGTTCATTTTGGCTCTTTTTTGGGCGGGTTCGTGGTTTTTGCTTGAATATCTTTCTTAGCTGGCTATGTCTGTTCTTTTAATTTTTTTATTTTGGTCTTGGAATCTGTTCTTTATTTTAATACGTTTGTTTGTCGTTCGAAGATCGAGACAATTTGGATATCTGTTTTCTATTTACTTCAAAAGTATCAGTCCACCTTATAAATTAGTTTAGTTTCACTTTTTTTTAATTTTTTTTAAGATTAAATATACTTTTTTCCCATTGCACTTTTTAGATAATCAATTTTCATCAGTAGTTCTTTCTTAGCTCTCTTTATTATCAATATTTTGATGTTTAATCTCCTATCATTATTTAGGATGAAAATTATTATTTGTGTTGATGAGTGAAATGACAATTTTACTTTAATAATTTTTTTTTCATCATTATGAATTCATCATTTTGTTGGATCAAAATAATAATTTTTGTTCAAATTAGAGATATGAGGTGCAAAGTGTAAATATTTGCTAGTTGAAAAACAAAATATAACAAAATCCATGATATAAGGTTTAAAGTGTTAGAATTTCAATAATTGAAGGCAAAAATTGTTTTTTTGTTTTAATTCCAAACAATTAAGGACTTTTATTCACATATGGGGAGAATATCACTAGGGCTGTTCAACCCCGGTGTAGGTACCGGTTTTGGCCAAAACCGGCACCTACACCGGATAAACCGGTTTTTAAATAATTACCACCTACACCTACACCGTTAAGGGCAAAAACCGGCTCTTAGCGGTGGCGGTTTCCGGTTATCCTACATTCATATTAGGCCATTTTTTTAGCATTTTACACACTTGGTCCAATGTATTTTTTTTTTCTTTTGGTCCATTAATCACATATCATTAAAATCTAAACTAATGAAATCCAAAATCAATAAAATTAAACATCATCTTAAAAATAAGATAAGAATTTAAAGTTCAAACTAATAAAATCTAAAATCAATAAACTTAGAGAACATCACAACGAGATGAAAATGTAAAGTCTCAACCAATAAAATAAAAAACAATAATCTTAGAGAAGTAATTGTAAGAACATCGTAAAGATGGGTAACTCCTTCAAAATCCCTACTCCTTGATCTCCGTCGCCAAGATAGGTAACTCTACACAATATAGTTAAATACACTAAGTTATAATTTATAAAAATAAAAATATTATTCAAACTAATAAACAAAAACAGAAATAAAATTACCCGAGTCAATCGTATAAGTTTGTGGATCTTCTGTCATATCAGAAGTCATGTCTCTCCTCCACGATAGGATCACATCTCATCCAATTTTGAGCACAAATGAGACCTTTTGCAGTTTTTGGGGCCAATGAACTCCGAAAAGGATCCAATATCCGACCTCCAGTGCTAAATACTGACTCAGAAGGTACAGTAGTAATAGGAATTGCCAAACGTCCCGAGCTATGCGGGCAAGGATAGGATACTTATGAGAGTTAACGTTCCACCAAAGCAAAATTTTAAATGAAGGAGCCTTTGATTCAACTGACTCTGATAAATATCTCTCCACCTCAGATTTAGAGTCTGAAATTTGGCTAGCAGCCCTTACAAGATCAAACTCATCCCACTCCTCATTATCCCCATAGTCACACTATCACTGTCACCCACCTCCCGACACTACCATAGTTGCCATTGTTATATTCCATAAACAACCGTTCTAAAGTACCCTTCACATTCAATACCATAACTTCGCCTTTCACTTCTCCCATTACTTTCTTAAACCAATAATTCAGTACAACCATCTTGTTTCTTGGATCAAGCAATGCTGCAACAAATAAAAGTCTATTCACTATCATCAAATCACCCCAATACTTGTCATACTTCGTTTTCATGCGGGATGCCATCTCTTTAAGCAAAGTATCATTACTAGAAGAATACTTGTCCAAATGGCTATGTATCTTAGCCAACTCCTCCAAGTACACATTAGCTGTAGACACATTTGATCCCGACATTCTTATTGTTACTTCGTAAAATAACTTCAAGAATTTTACAAAGTGACGGATGTGCTCCCAATCCTCGAGTGTGGGGGGGCCTAATCCTCTTCTCCCATGCCCCTCTTCACCCAAATACAATATAAAATGCCCATCCTCATCCAACATCAACTCAAATACCTCTCGATACTTCAAAGCCACATCCAACATCAAATAAGTTGAGTTCCAACGAGTAGTAACATCAAGAGTCAAAAATTGAGTAAATGTAATCTCTTTAATCTGCACACATTCTTTAAACTTGTCTAACCTTTGGGTGATGACTTAACATACTTGATCATATTCCGAACCTTAGCAATTGACTTATCAACCTCTTTCATCCCTTCAGACACAATCAAATTCAAAATATGTGCACAACATCTCAAGTGTAGGAATTCATGGCCACAAACAATCCTCCCTACATCTAGAGTATCTTTTTGCAATTGCCTTCTCTTTAAATGGTCAATGGCAGTGTCATTAGAGGAGGCATTGTCAACTGTTATTGTAAGGATCTTTTGTATCCCCCAATCATTCATACAATCTTCTATTTCTTTAGCAATACTAACCCCCTTATGATCTTGCACCCTTCTAAAAGACAAAATTCTCTTCTGCAAGGTCCAATTAGCATCAATGAAGTGTCCAGTCACACACATATAATTAAAATTTTGAATCGATGTCCAAGTGTCTGTGGTAAAAGACACTCTATACCCATTCGTTCGAATCAGATGCTTCAACTTCTCCTTCTCCTTAAATAAAGTTTCATGCAAAGCCTCATAATTGTTATCCTAGATGGCATTTTAAATCTAGGCTCCAGATAATGAATTAAAGCCCTAAATCCATGTTTCTGAACTAATAAAAGGCATCTCATCGATAATTATCATCCTAGCAATCAGATCTTTAATAGTCTTCTCACAAAACTTATGTGTCACCCCCATCGTTCCAACATCAGACCCTGTTGACTTCTCAGCATCGTGAGTCAAAAACATCTGCCCAACATCTAACTGACCCCCTTTTTTCTCTTGAAATATGGACAAATATTGTGATGTTGCCATAACCCCGATGTCCCATTCTTGTGATGAGCCATAAAATCTTTTTTACAATAATTACATTTTGCTTTGGGTGGATCAGAGTTAGGTACCTTGGTGTAATGCAGCCATACATTAGAAGGATTTGAGTTTTTCCTCTTTTTGGGTTCAGGGTGTGGTGGTCGTCCACTTACATCACTTACACCCATTGACTCCATTGTCTCAGAATCCGGAGTGGACCCAACAACCGGACACGATACTGAGGGCGACATAGCAGTATCACTACTACATGCAGCTGCAGATGACTGTGATTGTGGTGGAGTGTCCATCTGCAAATTAACAACAGAGGGTTTAGCAGTGACACTAAATTAAATACAATCGTACGTTGATCACCAATATAAAGCAATATCAACTCCAATATATCAAATTTTAAAAACAAATTTATTTTTCTTGTTTTCTTAAACTTCTAAATTTATTCAATTACAAACCCTAAAAACAACATATAATGGGAAAAACATTCAGCAATAATATATGTCCTAATATTTTCAATAGAACAAATTAAAATTAACAAATCCTAAAAACCCTAAAAACAAATTTATTTTTCTTGTTTTCTTAAACTTCCTAAATTTATTCAATTACAAACCCTAAAAACAACATATAATGGGAAAAACATTCAGCAATAATATATGTCCTAATATTTTCAATAGAACAAATTAAAATTAACAAATCCTAAAACCCTAAAAACAAATTTATTTTTCTTGTTTTCTTAAACTTCCTAAATTTATTCAATTACAAACCCTAAAAACAACATATAATGGGAAAAACATTCAGCAATAATATATGTCCTAATATTTTCAATAGAAAAATTAAAATTAACAAATCCTAAAAACCCTAAAAACAAATTTATTTTTCTTGTTTTCTTAAACTTCCAAATTTATTCAATTACAAACCCTAAAAACAACAAATAATGGAAAAAACATTCAACAATAATATATATCCTAATAATTTCAATAGAACAAATTGAAATTAACAAATTTAGTGAATTTTAACATACCTAAACAAATACACAGTTGCCCTTGACAGACACCACACGGCACTCGGGCAAAATCCTCCAGGGCGCAGGCGTCGTGGTCGAGGAGAAGGAGAGGAGGGAGGAGGGAGGGAGAGAGAAAGACTCGCAGGCGAGGGGGGGAGGGGCAGGGCGCAGGCTCGCGGGGAGGGGGGGGCCTTGTCAAAGACTTGCGGGAGGGGGGGGGAATTTCAGATCTGATCGGTCGGGGGGGGGGGGGTTATACAACTAACCTATTAAGGGCAGCAAAACGCACAGTTTTGCTAAAAAAAAAAAAAAAAACCAAAACAAAACCCGGTGTCCGGTACCCGGGAACCGGGACCAGCACCGGGTTTTGTTAAAAACTTCAAACCGGCACCAGCACCGGTGAAGCCGGTACCGGCAACCCGGTGCCGGTGCCACCGAAATTTTTCCGGTGGCACTGAACAGCCCTAAATATCACAATAGTCACCAAACATAGAGAGCGCCAATGGGCCGGCAAGAAGACAACGGGGGGTGTAGAGCCCTTTACAACCAACAAAGTGGTCCCAAATCCCATAAAACCAAACTGGATCTAATAACTACCAACAAAACACGTATAGGGCCCAAGGCCCAAAACAGACATCAAACACCACATTAATCTGAGCGCTAGGCATTTAGAAAAAATATAAATAAAAAATAATAATCTGAGCGCTAGACCGCTAGGGCCCCCCGGGGGGGGGGGGGGCGCAGGTATGAGATAGTCGCTAGAGGAGAAAATAGAACCTCTCAGTCTATTCAAAAAGGACAATTAGTTTAGTTTCACCCTTTTTAGGCAACGATGGTTTTATTCAGTAAAAGGAAATAGTCCCATGGAGGTTCGTACACGATATTTAGTTAGTTTCACTTACTAAAGAACTAATGTAGATTAGCACTCAAGAAACTTTATTTTAAATTATATATTCAATGTTAAACCTAATTAATTTGGAGAGAAGGATCCTCTCTAATTTGTTGACGATAGTCCAATTCAAAGAGAAAAATACACTATGCATCAAATGCTAGGGGCTCATATTGTTCGGTAATTAATACGGGCAGCATTGAGTGTTGTATTCTTTATATATTTGAATTAGATCATCCAATTCAGCCAGCAAATTGAAGAAGATTCTAAGTGCCTATAGACAAAGTATAATTATGGTTCTCGCATTATTGTTCCATTCACGGATGGAATCTCAAACTTTAGTCTCCCCTCCTCCTTAATCTACATAAGAAATGCTCTCTACTGCTAGAAATGAAACGAGCATCTAGAAGGTTTTGGAAAACAACAAAAAAACACAAGACATATGTGCACCTTACATTTCTTATGTTCCTTGTTGATGTCCCAAGTCAATAGATTGTGGTTAATTATTGATGATCAATATCTCCCCTCTTTGGGGATGTAGTGGAAGTTCCATTAGTCTTAACAAGCAGAGCACATGAGCTAGAAGTAATTCTAACAGTTCAAACACCAGCTCTAGGTACTATCCCCAACCAAAACGCTTCCCGAAGTCTCTCTATAATTCCAAACCCACCCCCCTCTCTTCTCTCTTCTCTCTTCTCTAATCATTGTTCAAGAAAGAGATCAGGGAGGGCTAGTATACGCACCCAAAAATAAATAAATTGAATACCCACCTAACGTTTTCGTGGGGAGATTCCACAGAAATTATATATCTTCTCAGGGTGGTCAAGACAAAGCTTCACCTCCTACGTATAATGTATTAGCTTTAATTTTGGTCTTTGTGCTGCAAGTTTTGTATGAAAGGAAATAAGATCAATGTGAATTTGAAAATGACTTTCTTTCACTGTATATAGAGATTGGAAATGGGTTTATAGACAATTTATACCATTGTGAATGAGATATATAAGGACGGTTACCGATGAAGTAAAAAATAACTGACCTATCACAAAATCTACTGAACAGGGGCCCAAGAAAATTGGAATAAAAACCCAGCTAGAATTGGGCTGAAGACAAAGAGTAAGAACACGGAGCCTCTCCGTGGGGGTCAGCCTCCGATACCTTTGTTAGTCATTATCCTCCCCTCTGTTCTCCCCCTCTCCTAGTCTGAAAAAATTACTTACCACCCGTCTTCCCCTTTGGCTCTTTTGTCCTCTTTCTCTAATCCTTTCGAGAGGCCTATCAGGCCTTTCCCTCAAATGGATCAACCTTTTTTCTGTCACCTCATCTTGTCTGACTCTTAATGCCATCGAACGGTTAGATAAAATGATTAGAGCTTACATGTATGATCTTGTCCTCTAGAAGCTTCGTTTACAAGATTCACTGGGTACTCTTGTACATCGAATTTGGGTCATCCTTTTCCTGGGCCGGATAACTAAAGTATCTGTCATAACTCCCGAGCCGGACCCTATTATGCCCTCTTTGGGCTTACCGCTATGGGCCCTCAAAGAGGCCGATTATGTTTTTCTCCATCAGTAACAACAGAAAGAATATAGTTGTAAAGAGTTGAAATAGACGATGGAGCGTCTATATGCTAGGAATGGGAAAATGCTTGTGATTTGCCGTAGGATGAGGAACTTTCAAGTAAACTCCCTAACCACCGCGGATTTTCATGAAGACTCTGAACCGAAGTTTCTTTAGGCGCAACGCAAGCGGGAAAACTCTGTGATCCTTCTTTCCATCCCTATCCAGCTTGTGTTTTTTCGACTTCATTACTCCTTGCTTTCCCACTTAGCTAGAGTTAAATCATCATATGATATAAGAAACTGCGATATCTGCAGGAAGCACATCCTTGTTGAGGTCTACACTTGTGCCGAAAACGAAGAATTTGTCTTAGATAAAGGCTTGGGGTAGTTGATGGTTGAAGAAGAGTCACGACGATGAAGAATTTACCCGAAGATGTCATTGTGGATGGCGGTGCATTTAATCTGTACGTAAAATGCATCACTACAGAACGGCCAAATAACAGAGCATGTAAAAAGAACCAGAATTTGAGACCAAATTAATGACTGAAATAAGGTCTCTTTGTTGCATAGGAATTTGCACGAATCCCAAAAATGTTACTGCTTTCGCTACGTTTTCATGAGTATTTTATTTGAAAGGGAAGTTTTAAAGCAACAACAGTCTCGCAAGATGGTAAAATGTTTTTATTTTCTCCCTCAATTTAATGCACTTGAAAGGCAGCACTTTGAGCAGAATATTGCAATATTGCAAAATTTGAAGTTGACTGTTGCGGCTAAGACTAGGCTTTGTTAACTTTTTGTCTTTTGGAGGAAATGTAGTTAATACGACCTTCTATGTTGCATTAAAACTGAAAGAAACTTTTAACTGCTTCTAGATTCATAAACTAAGACAAATTCGCATTAAAGACGATATTTCACTTTTGGAATATGCTGTGTATAGAACTCGTGCTTTTATATACAATTGTGCATGAATAACAAACTAAGTGAATTCTTGGGCATTCGATCGAGCACCTGGCGTGCATTACAAGTTCAAACTGACATTATAATTTTTATGAGATTTTAAAATTGACAAATCACTCTTAAACCATAAAATGACATTATAATTTTTATTAAGGTTTAAGACATACATCATGTTATATGACTTAAATCACTCTTAAACCATAAAATGACATTATAATTTTATTAAGGTTTAAGACATACATCATGTTATATGACTATATATTAATTAACACCTGACTTGCATGTAATCAATTCCGTTAGAAATTTGGATGGAGATGTAAGAGAATAATATTGTAAGTATGGTGTAAACCCAAACAGTGATTTGTCAATTTTAAAAACTAAGTTATGTTTTTATAATTGCATTAAAAACCTCAGTGATTTTTAAATTACCAAAAAAGATTAAGCAAAGAGAGGGGCGTAAAAGTCCATTCCATTCCTTCCGAAAAGATATTGCCCAAATATACCTGGGAAGGGAAAACGACCTTCCGCCAGGAGTTGAACAATAGCGGAGCGAGCTAGAGAAGTGGCAGCACTGGTGGTGCGGAAGATTATGCTTGGAAGCTTCAGAGAAGTAGCGACGGCCTCGGAGAAGTACATGAGTTCATCATGGATGATGCAGGTGATATCTTCCTGTTGGCCTCGTCGTAATTCCATCCTGATCTGAGACAAATATTCGTGTAAATGCGATTTGCAGTTGACATTGAGCGCCAAAATAAGAGTTGCTATATCCCCTGATGAGATATCATTTTCAGATAGGCCATCAGGTAGCTGGAAGAAATCGAAACACGGATGTTTGGAAGGAGGGAGAATTAAACTTGGGGTGAACAACAGTGATGGAAAATCCCTTGGAGTGAAGGATGGTGCCTAGCAGAAGCATGGGATTTATGTGACCTTCGAATGGACATGGCAGTAGAACCAACCGGCCCCGAGGCGTCTGTCTATTCTTTTCCATCTCTCTGATCTCTCTCTCTCTCGATCGCTTGTACCCGCGCAGGAGGTTGCAGCTACCTATTTTGCTTGCTTCAGCTTGCTTTCTCTGAACTTTTCAGAAGAATAATATGGAAAATAAACTGTGGCAAGTTGCTGTGAAAACAGCAGTGCCAGCTTCCAACGGTATATGAGGACCTAGGTGCAAGGAACAGACATCATGCATGCGGTGGAGTACTTGTCCATATTTGAAAGAGAACAAAATTGAGACTAGAAAAATCATACTACATTTTGGCTCTTTTGTTTGATTTTATTGCTGGGGGTTTCGTGGTTGTTGCTTGAATATCTTTCTTAGCTGACTGAATCTGTTCTTTTAATTTTTATTTTTAATTTTTGTCTTGGAATCGTTCTTTATTTTAATACATCGTTAGAAGATCGAGACAACGTGAGTATCTATGTTTTCTATATACTTCGAAAGTATCAGTCCACCTTATAAATTAGTTTAGTTTCAATCACTTTTTAATTTTTTAAGATTAATTAAATATACTTTTCGCTCCTTCACTATCAGAGTTATGATACTTTGCACTCTAAATAACTAATTTCGATACATTTCGTATTCTCTTAACTACCAATCGTCTATACTTTAATCCCCTATCATTAAGTAGGACGGAAATTGTTATTTATGTTTAGTGAGACGATGATTCTACCTCTCTTATTTATTTATTTATTTTTATCATTGTATTTTGCATAGAAGTAAAGTCATTATTTCATTGAATCAAAATAATAATTTCAGTTCAAATTAATGGCATGAGGTGCAAAGTATAGATATTTGGTAGTTGAGGAATAAAATGTAACGAAATCAAAAATATGAGGTGCAAAGTGTTAGAATCTCAATAGTTGAGGGCAAAAATTGCATTTTTTTTTTCCAATTCAAGGCAATTATAAAAGTTTATTAAAATGTGGAGAGACTATCGCAATATTCATATATAAGCCACTAGATGCTGATTTAATTTTCATGGAGCAGCTATAGTTCAGCCGTACTGAAAAAGAAAGTTGAAAAAGAAAAAGTATAGAAGGATTTGGAAAACAACAAGAAAACACAACAGACATATATATGTACCTTACATTTCTTATCTTCCTTGTTGCTGCTTAAAATTGATGTCCCAAGTCAATAGATTGTGGTTAATTGTTGATGATAAATATCTCCTCTCTCTGGGGCCGTAGTGGAAGTTCCATTAGTCTTGACAAGCAGAGCACATGACCTCGAAGTACATTCTAACAGTTCAAAGACGATCTCTTGGTACGTACTACGTACCCCCAACCAAAACGCTAATTCCCGAAATCTCTCTATAATTCCCCCCCGACCTCTCTAATAGTTGTTCAGGAAAGAGATCAGAGAGGGCCAGTATATCCACCCAAAAAATAAAAAATTGAAAACCCACCTAACGTTTTCGTCGAGATCCACAGAAATTATCTTCTCAGGGTGGCCAGGACAAAGCTTCAACTCCTACGTATTAGCCTTCATTTTCTGTCTTTGTGCTAAGTTTCGCATGAAAGGAAATAAGATAAATGTGGATTTGAAAGGACTGTATTGGAAATGGTGTATACATATAATTCATACTATTGTCAATGAGATATGTAAGGAAAGTTACAACAGAAAGAATATAAATATACTATGGACCGTCTATAGGCTATGAATGGGAAAATGCCTGGGTTGTGTCCTGAGAGCTCCTTTCATTATTATTTTTTGATTTTGATTTCAAAACATTGTTGAGATTTATTTTTATTGGAGTTCGTAAAAATAGATCTATAGGCTTAAAATTAATTTAGAAAGTGTTTTGCATTACATATTTATTTATTAGAGTTTGTGAAAAGTTGATAGATATTTATATTTTATTGAAATTTGTGAAAAGTTTACAAATATGATTATATAATTTATCATTAAATGATCTCCGGTTGAAGTTAGCAACCAGCCATTTTTTTAATTTCAACTACGTTGAGATTTTCATATACATTACAACACTTGCTCATTTTGACTCTAATTTAACTTGTGCAGTATTCTCCGTTCGTTTAAAAAAAATTAGTTAAAAAAAAAACAAAGTTTTAATTCAATTTTTCTCCCTCTCCTGACGCCTCCTGCTCCTCCACTCCTCCCTCTCTCACAGTTCTCCCTCTCCAGACCTCCACTGCTGGCTCTCTCTCCCTCTCTGCCTCTCCAGATCTCCACCACCAACTCCCTCTCTGCCTCTCCCTTCTCCAGCTCTCCTCCAACGCCGGTGCCGACTCTCTCTCACTATCTGCCAGACTGCCTCTCTCGGGATCTCTCTCTCTCAAGTCTCACTGTCTCAGACTCTCAACCGGCTCTCTCTTCTCTCTCACTCAGCCTGTCTCAGACTCTCAATCGGCTCTCTCTTCTCTCTCACTTAGCCTGTCAATCTCAGACCCTCAGCCAGCTCTCTTTCTCTCTCTCTTAGCCGCCAGGCACCAGGCAGAGGCAGGTAGACGTTCATACTTGATACTTCAATTTGTTCTACCTATTTCGAATTTAGCCGATTAGAATTTAGTTCATAGTCATAGAAAGTTACAGGATGGGCGAATGGGCTTGGGGATGTCAATATATCAATGATTCAAATCTTCATTGTTCAATTTGTTAATTGTTCTCCCTTAGCCTATTTCGAATTTATTTTGTAGATTATTTTAGAATTTGATTATTTATTTTGTTCCCATTTTCATTTGTTAACAGGATTTGAGAATCCTAAATTTTGGAGGGAACAATAAATGATAAATCAGTCCCCGGACATTTTCTACAGTTACTAACTAATTAGTAGTCTTTGCTTGCTTGTTGGTGGTATGAAGGTTTTCATCGAGTTTATAGTATTAACTCGTCCGAAGGAGTGTGTTTCCTTTTTTTTTTTTTTTTTTTGCGTTGGTTCTTCATTGTTGTGTTTTTGTTTGTGTGTGTTGGGGGGGGGGGGGGGGGGGGACTTGGGTTTCAACGGAAGTAGAATCAAAATAGGACAAACGAAATTGCAAACCTTATGGGGACAAGGTGTGAATGATGGATTTATAATAGTTCAATTCTAGTTTTATTGATTCAGATAATATGAGTTTTGGATTCACCCTCTGATCATTGGGTAAAATCAATAAATAACGAAAAATCAATAAATAACGAAAGCAAATGTTTGTTTGTAATATACTGATCAGATCATAGAAAGTCGGGAGGAAATGGAATTAACATTATTTAAGAGACATGAGCATCTCCACTAGCCTATTCAAGGAATTGTTGGAAGAACCACCTTCTCTAATGCAAACTTCGACTTTCTCCCACTGCGTCACGCGCCATAGAACTTGGGTTTTGTTAAACTTGATTTTGGCCTATATGGGCTACCCCAATAGAGGATGGAAATTTTTCTAAAGAGTTCTATAAATCTCTTGACAAATGAAGAACAAACACTTTTCTAAAGAGTTCTATAAAACTATCTAGAATTAATTGAAAGAACCTTTTCTAGAAAGTGTTAAAAAAATATCTTAAAAGTGTAATCGATATCTAGAGTTTCTCTAGAAAGTATCTTCAAAATATTTAGATATTTTAGTTGAAATGTATGGCTATAATTGAATTTGTAAGCCTATATAAAGTGGAAAAGCCCCACCATTTTGTGTAAGACATATACAAGCCAAAAAAATTCAAGTTGGATAAATCAAAGTTTGTCCTTCAATATCCTTCCTCACTTCCTCTTTCACAATTTGCTTCACTTTAAAGCCTTACTCCCCTTGTGTTGTAAATTTCTATTCCAACTAGGAAAATTTTATTTTTAGTCACTGGGTTTTGGCCCTATTTATGAATTGGTCATTAACAATTTTTTTTCCAGTTTTCAGTCACTGACTTTAGGCCTATATGACGATTTGGTCATTCTGTCAGGTGACCAACTGTTTGACTAACAGGAGCCATGTCCACTAGCAGCTCTACTTAGACACCCAACAATTTCTCACGTCACTCCTCAATCAGTCTTAAACGGCAAACTATTGTCTTCTCTATTATTGAGTTCCAAACCGCACCGTTTTAAACCAATGCTCTATGCCTGCGCATTCCTCTAGTTTCTTCCATGAAATCACGACATCAACGGCACAATTCCTCTTGAATTGGGCAATCTTCCCACATTGAGCGTCCCGTGTATTTGACGCAATAGTGAAATTAACTAGAAAAAAAAAACAAAAATTGGAGCTCAGCCAGCTAACCAGCTTCAACGTATCCCTATTGCTTTGTGCCCCTATTTGTCTGAGAAACAGAGATCGAAGATTCTTTGATGTGGCAGCCAACAGTGCAATTCTTGCTTGCAGTTAAAATTACGATGATGATATTTTGTTTTTTGGGTTCTCTCCCCCTACCTAGTTTTATAATCCCTTCAAATGTGGTAGTTTGCTTCTACTTGTTTTCAGAAGTAACTTGGATGTCTGTTCCAAGGTCTTATTTTCGTTGTTTTCTTTTTAGTTTTCGTTAAGAATTCTTCTTTTCTCCCTGTGTTCTTCACTCTTGTTGATTAAAAATCTTGAAGGGAGAATTTTGATATAAGCTGCAGGCAACAAATGGTGCGACTTTTATAAAATCTACATATCAAACAATCCCTCCAGCATTAGAAATCATGAACTTGATCAACGTCACCAGGATAATGTTGCCAAGAGGCTCGATGCTATGCAAAAAGAGGGTGCTGCCAAGGAAAAGCAGCAAAAGGAGGCTGTCCACGCCCTCGAGCAGTCGAAGTAGTGAGTATGAAGAAAGCTTTTAATTCCATTGACAATTAAAACTTGAAAGAATATTCACCATATGTCCCTTCAGATGAAGGTGGTTACTGGTTTGCTTCATTCTGATAATTCATGTGCTGCTCATTGTGCTAAATTTTTACTACGTCCTGAATGCCTGCAGAAAGCAAAACGTAGCTATCAGAAGGATGTAGCAAATTTTCAAAAGGCCAGAGACACTCATGCCCGAGCATTAAATGATCAAGAGGAAGGAAACAAGAGAAAGTATCGGATTTGCAATTCCTTTAGTTGTTGAATTTTTAGCTTTGCTATAGTTTAGAAATTTGGCATGTGAAATGTGCCTGCTCATCATCAACATGATGGGGAATTTACTGGTTTTTGGAATCCTTCCTCTAAATCTATCATTGGAAATCCAATCAGCTTTCGTAAAGTAAAAGTATTGGCTTTGAGCCACTAGCTGTCAAGTTGTTTGATCTTCCCTTTTAGATGGGCATGTTTCTACTGGATCTAATAAAAAACAAGCTCACTGGAATACACGGGACGCTTCAGTTTTTATTTTTGTTTTTTCTAGTTAATTTCATTATCGCGTCAAATACACGGGACGCTCAATGTGGGAAGATCGCCCAGTTCAGGAGGAATTGTGCCGTTGATATCCTGGTTTCCTGGAAGAAACTGAAAGAACGCACAAGCACAGAGCATTGGTTTAAAATGGTGCGGTTTGGAACTCAATAATAGAGAAGGCAACAATCTGCCATTTTAGATTGTTTGGGGAGTGACGTGAAAAATTGTTGGGTGACTAAGCAGGGCTGCTGAAGTGGACATCACTCTCGTTAGTCAAACAGACGGTCAACTGACAGAAGGATCAAATCGTCACATGGGCATAAAGTCAATGACTGAAAACAGAAAAAAATTTCTTAGTGACCAATTCGTAAAAAGAGTCAAAACTCAGTGACTAAAAATGAAATTTTCCTTCCAACAAATTGGTACTAGAGCCTAGGTTGTTGTGAGAAGATGGCAAGTGAGATCGATGATTCCCTTCCAAAGTCACCTCAACTCACCAAAGAGAACTATGACGATTAGAGCATTAGAATGAAGGCATTGCTTGGCTCACAAGACGTTTGGGAGATTGTGGAGAAAGGCTACAAGGAGCCATAAGATAAGGCCACCCTATCTCAAGCTTAAAGGGATAGTTTGAAAATGTGAAAAAGAAAGACATGAAGGCGTTCAGTTTCATTTATCAAGCCTTGGATGAGGGCATGTTCAAGAAGGTAGCAGGCACAACAAGTAGGAAGGAAGCTTGGAAGATCCTACAAAACTCTCACAAAGGAGTTGAAAATGTGAAGAAAGTTCGATTCCAAACTCTTCGAGGTGAGTTTGATCTTTGCATATGAAAGAATCAGAATTAGGTTCTGATTACCTTTCTCATGTATTAGCTGTTGTGAATCAATTAAGGCGGAATAGTGAAAATTTGAATGATATCCGAGTAGTTGAGAAGATAATATGGTCTTTAGATTCGAAATTTGTTATATTGTTGTAGCTATTGAAGAATATAAAGACCTAGATAGTATGACTGTTGATCAACTCATGGGTTTGCTACAAGCATGAAGAAAGATTAAAGAAAAAGCAAAAAAAGAGCATTTAGATCAAGCTCTTCAAATGAAACTCACATTGAATGAAAAAGAAATAAGTTATGGCAATGAAAGAAGCCAAAGAGGAAGAGTATGTTGCCAAGGTCGAGTGAAAGATGCATTCAAGTAGGAAAAAAAATAGCCAAAGTTCATATCCTCCAAAATGTCAGGGAAAAGGAAACAATTCAAGGCAAAATGGAAAGTAAGGCATGATAAATCCCAAGTTAAATGTTAGAATTGTCAAAAGTTTGGTCATTATGCTCTCGAGTGCAGGAGTAATATGAACGATGTGGAGGAATGATCTAATTATGCTAATAGAGAAAATGAGCAACTAACTTTATTGTTGATCACTCTTAAGATATTTTTATAGCACTTTCTAGAAAAGGTTATTCTAGTTATATCTAGATAGGTTTATAGTTAGATTTGAGCATTAAGTTAGATAAAGAAACATGCAAAATAATTGAAATGTCCATCCAAAACAAAATTTAAAAAGTAAAAAATTCAAGAAATAAATAAAAATTAATTAGATTACTGGAATAGATTTTAATATTTTATTGAAAAAATATTACTTTGTTTCATATATCATTTTTTATTTTTAATGAATTTTTTAAATATTTTTTTCTAATTTTGTCTTGCAAGGGCATTTCAATCATTTTGTATGGGGTCTAATTGGAGGGCAAAAATTGATCATTTTTGAAATATAAGGAACGTAAATCATCATTTTGAAATTTAGGGGCTCGAGATTGATTTTGACCTAGGGGCCTATTATGACATTACCCTCTATCTTTATCATGGAGATAGCCTCCAGTGTATTGGTTTCTCAACCATTGATACAATGTATGAAGCTGAGCAATGACAATTGCGTTGAATGTGAAAAACAAGTTAGGATTTGTTACTGGATTAATGCACAAGCCTCTGCCTTTGAATACACTGTATATTTATTAGAACTAATGGAATATGATGGTTTTATCTTGATTTGATAATTCTTTATCTAAAGAAATAGCTAGTAGTGTCCTTTACATTGACTTGGCTAAAGAACTATGAGATGAATTGAAAGAACGATATTATGAAAGTAATGGACTATGAGTTTTTTAATTACAACTAGCAATTTCTTCTTTGAACTAAGGTTAGATGAATGTTAATACTTATTTTATAAAATTGAAGAGTTTATGTGATAAACTCATGAATTTCAAACTGCAGACAATCTATAAATGTGATCCTACTTGCGATTATGGTGCGATCAAGATTTTAATGGACTATCATCACCAAGAACAAGTAATTTAGTTTCTTAGTGGCCTAAATGATTCTTATTTTGCTACCTGAAAGCAGATTCCTTTACTTGAACCTCTTAATAAAGTATATGCTATAGTGCTTACTTAAGAAAGGCAGAAAGGTTTTTCATTTTCATTATCGGAAGTAGAGATCGAAGCTTCTGCTATGTTGAGCCGATCTCACATTGTACCACGATATCGTGGATGACAACAACAACAACAACAACGTTTTTATAGAAGAGATAAGCTGATCTGCAGTCACTGTGGAATGACTGACCACATTTTCGATAAATGTATAAATTTCATGGGTATCCTCCTAGAGACAAGCATAGAAAATTTCAATCCGATTATTTTTCAGAAACTTCTTCGACAATTGGAGATGATGCTCCAATACAATCATAATTTCCATTTTCTCTAGAGTAATGGGATCAATTGCTTCAACTCCTTCAGTCACATGGAAGTCAGTCCACTTCTCATCAGGCCAATGTTGTGAGTGTTCTTTACAAATTCTCTTTTGAGCATAGCAGGTATACACACTTGTTTTGACTTTTCACCCTCACATCTCTCTAATATAGGCTCCTTGGATTCATATTGTTTGTTTTGCCTTCTTTCTTTACGTCAATTACGTCTGTCATTAATACCATTAATACCACAGTTCGATTGTCAAATGTACTCTCTGTTCTAGTTACTCACATAGGATCAATTCAACTTACTGACTCTTTTATTTTAACTCGAGTTTTTTGTGTTTCATCTTTTCATTTTAATTTAATTTCCGTGAGTCAATTAACTCGTTCAAATGCTTAGCCTTTTCATAATTTATGGTTATTGCCTTATTCAAAACCTATCCTCGTAAAAGATGATTGGATTGTGAGACAAGAACTGCTTGTACTGTTTCATTTAAGAATGCTCCTCCCCCTATTATAAATAAATATGGAAGCTGTCCTTTACTCACGTTCTCATCAATTTTTCATATCGTTAATTTCTACCTCAACTCACGTTAAAATTATAAGATTAAAAGTTCCTTGAAAATCCTAATAAAGGAGGCCAAGTCCCAAGCACCTCTTTAAGTGAGCATTTTTTTTTTTTTCATATTTCTGGCCATAAGGAAGCCAAGAAATTGCCAAATTGGATCCCACTCTTTGCCCCCCAAATAAACCCGTGACTCGATCTCTAGCTACCAATTAGGCTCATAAAAGTTACCTAGTTAACAACTAGCATCTACTCTTTAGTATTATGTTGCTATTTTGGTACATTGCAAATTTATAAATAAGTTAGCTGATCGCAATGGAATAATTATTACTTATCATTTCACAAAATTTATATATCCTAGCCTTATAAAATTGAAGAAGTCTAAATTACCTCGAATTCTGGTTAAGAAAAATCATTGTTTCTTGAAAATCCTACCCATTACAAATTTTTGAATAGACAAAATAAGAAAAATCAACCCAAAATTCTAAAATGTACTAATTAGTGATTATTGACCCAAAATTTTAAAATGTTTACCGATTTTGAATTTATCCCTTATTTTAACTTCTGCCCGAGTCCTTGCAGTATAAAACACTCGTTGTGTGTATATTTATATATATGAATTAAGCCAGACATATTATTAAACAAAATATCATTAGTTTTTCCCAAAAGAAAAAACAAATCAAAAGTAGCCAGCATATTTATTTATTTAACCACAAACACTAGATTTATATACATATCTTTAAATACTCTACTAAAACAAACGGACGCAACTTCAGCCAGCAATTTCAATTGCCTTCACATCTGGCTTCTTCACCTCCTCCTTAGGGACACTGACGGTAAGGACTCCATTCTCCATGGACGCCTTCACCTCATTCACCTTTGCATTTTCCGGCAGCCTGAACCTCCTCATGAACTTTCCGCTGCTGCGCTCCACCCTATGCCATGACCCGTTTTTCTCTTCCTTCTCCGCCTTCCTCTCTCCGCTGATCTGGAGAACTCTTCCGTCTTCAATCTCGACCTTC
Organism: Morella rubra; assembly: GCA_003952965.2. Taxonomy (NCBI): domain Eukaryota; kingdom Viridiplantae; phylum Streptophyta; class Magnoliopsida; order Fagales; family Myricaceae; genus Morella; species Morella rubra. The sequence continues at coordinate 4,099,181 of CM025852.1, forward strand.
ACTTCCTCTTTCTTGACCCCCGGGAGATCAGCTTTGAACACGTGGGCTTCTGGGGTCTCCTTCCAGTCAATTGTGGCGTCGACAAATGCAGAAATTTCAGAAGTTCCATTAGCAGAAGTCGATAGCAAAGAGGGGGCCGGAAAATCCTTGAAGGGGTCCCAGACGTCGAGAGAGAACGGGTCGAAAATGCTGCTTCGTCTGGCCACCGAAGAAGCTTGGTATGATCGACATTTTCAGTGATGTATTTCTGTTATGGATGGAGGGATGAAATGGAAGAAATTGGATTGTCTGATTCGTAAGGGATTCAGGAACCGGGAATGCTCGAGGAACCGCTTCGGAATGCTGCTCGATTGGTTTGCGAAATGCGGGTAGGAATTGTTGGATGGTTTCGGTATTTAAAGTAACTAGAGGACCCTTCTAGTAAATTCTTGAGATAGCGGTTTCTCCCACAAACCGTTTTATCGGGATCGATTCGCGAACCTCCTTCCAATTCGCGGTCTTTCGTGGGTTTTCACAACGATTGGACTGAGGCCCATTATATCTAGAAAGGGCGATAGATATTTTGCGATTTTAGCATATTTCTGAATTTTCCTGCCCTCGATTTATTTTTATTTTTATTTTTATTTCTTAATTGCACTCGGGTCCTTGAAGTATACGAAGGTTGCAAATTAGCCCTTGAAGTAAAGTTTTAACAAATAGACCCCTGAGGCTGATTTTAAGTCAAATCGAGGCCCTCCGTCATTTTTCGTTAGCCCCGTTAACGGTCATTGCTGACAGGACTTTAAAATGCATGTCATAACAAATTAAAAAGCACCACCTGCCAATTAAAACATCACGCCACATTTACGCTAGGTGTCTGTCAGCTCACGACGCTGGTTAAAAAAAGCAAAACAACTTAATGAGACGACATTGTTCTTCCATTGCAGACACCTGACGCAGATCATTGACATTTTAATTGGACAAGTGGCATTTTTTAATTTGTTATGACGTGAATTTTAAAACCCTGTCAGTAATAGCCGTTAACGGGGCTAATGAGAAATGTATGGATGGCTTCGATTTGACTTAACTCTACCTCATGGGTCTATTTGTTGAAAACGTTACCTCAGAAGTTCATTTGCAACCTTCGTATATCTCAAGGGCCTTAGGTGTAATTAAGCCAAATATAAATAACATATATATACTTTTGACAACAACGTATATCTGTTTAGCGAAATTGATTTCAAGATCCGTTTTTCTAAATTAAATAATAAAAAATCAAGATCTTATCATGATTTTCGTCAATTAAATAACAAAAAATCTCTCATGACGTAGATATTACGGTGTGCTAAGTGGATTAAATGGGTAGAACAATGTATTTCTACTTCGTCTTTCTCTATTCTTGTCAATGGAAGCCCGTTTGAGAATTTTTGGCCTTCACGAGGAATCCGTGAAGGAGATCCACTTTCACCGTTGTTATTTATCTTTTGCTCAATAGTGTTGTCCAGGTTGCTCTTAAGCAAAGTGGCAGATTGCGAGGCATACAAATCAGCCGGTCCTCTCCAAGTATCTCCCACCTTTTATTTGCCGATGATCTGTTATTATTTGGTAAGGCTACTTTGCGGGAAGCCGCTATCCTTGTCTTTGTAAGTATATGAATTGGTATCGAGGGGCCTTCGTGGACCTGGCTCCTAGTACCGGTTTTAGGGGGTGTGTTGGGTTGGGCTCTATAAAGTATATGAATTGGTCGGGACAAAAAGTTAATCGAGAGAAGTCTTCAGCACATTTCAGCAAAAACTTTCAAGGGCAGCAAGTTATTTCCATACTTGATCAGTTGCAGCTGCGGAAATTACCATCAAAAGCAAAGCATCTTGGCTTGCCTTTACTTATACCACGCGCGAAGGCAGGGGCTGCTCTGGAGATCAAGGAGAAGTTTCTGAAGAAAATTATTGGCTGGAAAGCTAAGACTTTATCTCAAGCCGGTCGCACAATGATGATTAAAGTGGTGGCTGGGGAATTCCATCTTATTTGCTGAGTTTTTATGCTATGCCGAAAGCTTGGTCTAAGGATATTGATCGGGAAATCAAGAACTTTTGATGGGGGTACAAGGCGAAGAAAAATAGAAATCTCTCTTTAAAAGCTTGGTCGACAATTTGTGTACCTAAGAGAGATAGGGGTTTGGGCATGAGACTCACATCTGAGGTGAACACGACTTTGGGTTCTAAATTAGCTTGGGTCATGTTGACTCAACGTGATAGGCTATGGGTTCGCGTTCTTGGGGGAAATATCTGAGAGGTCAATCCTCTTGGGAAGCAAAGGCTGCAACTACTGATTCTTGGCTTTGGAAAAGTATTGTGCACCATCGGGAGGCTTTGCTGGGGGGTTTGTGTTACATAGTGGGGAATGGCAGAGATATCTTAGCTCTGAGGGACCCTTGGTTAAGTGCTATTGCTGGGTTTAAGCCTACACTCCGAGAAGGGGCTGCTGCCATAATGGATTTAAAGGTCAGTGATTTTTTGGTTGTTAATGAGAGATGTTGGGATGAAGCGAAACTGCAGAGTGTCTTTACCCCAGATTCGGTAGCTGCCATCTTACAAATTAGGCTGTCACCTGATGACCAACCCGATAAAAAATTTTGGCCCCTTGAACCTTCAGGTGAGTTTTTGGTGAAATCTGTGTACCGTAATTTGGTGGCTAAGAGGGGTAGTGTCATGAGTCCTCTGAGGCAGGAAGATTGGAAGGACCTCTGGAGTCTTAAAATGCATGACCGGCTTAAGCTCCTATTGTGGAAGGTAGTGTGGGATATTATCCCGACTAAATGCAAAGTAGCTGAGCGTATTGGGAGACAGGACTCAGATCTATTATGCTCTTTGTGTGGAGAAGGTATGGAGACTCTTCACCACCTATTACTGGTCTGCCCTTTCAGTCGCGCAATCTGGTGTGAGTCCCCTGGCAGATCAATGTAGTGGCATTTAGTAATGGTTCTGTCGTTGATTGGATTAAAACAATTATTCATCCTCACCAGCATATAGGCTTACCAATTGAAGCGCAACATTTGTTTCAATTGTTTTGTTAGAAATAAAAAATTTAAACTGATAAAAAATTATTTATACTAAGAGAGAGAATAGATAAGTGAGACAAAAGATTTAAGTGGTTCGGTCATAAACCTACATCCACTGTGGGAAGGCCCAACTGGGCAGATTTGTTTTCTCACTTATATTTTTATGAGGTTACATTGAGCTTTTTATAAGCCTTTGATTTCAATAGCACATTGCTTTAGCATGTGGACTCTAATGTTTTTAACACTCCCCCGCAAACTTAAGTGGACACACGTTGAGTTTGGACTTACAAAAAATAATTCAAGGGAAAATAAAAAATCCGGAAGGTCGCGGAGTGGTGCCGGAAGGTCACGGAATGATGTCGGAATGAAGCCAGAAGTGGTGCAGGAAGGTTTAGTAAGGTGACTGATGCCGAGAAGTCTGTCGGAAGGTTGTCGGAGTGATGGAGGTTCGGAAGGCCCAAGAAAAGAACTAAATCAGTCCAAACTGGACTGGGCCTAAACTCAACAAGAGTGCTGGCACATGGGCCAAAGGATCGAAATGGCTTTGATACCATGTTAGAAATAAAAAATTTAAACTGAAAAAAAATTATTTATACTAATAGATAAGTGAGACAAAAGATTTAAGTGGTTTGGTCCATAGACCTACATCCACTGTGGGAAGGCAACTGGGCAGATTTGTTTTCTCACTTATATTTTTGATGAGGTTATATTGAGGCTTTTTATAAGCCTTTGATTTCAATAGCCCACATTACTTTAGCAATGTGAGACTTTAATATTTTTAACAGCAAATGCTATAGATCAACTGTGGAGTTGTAGGAATCGGAAGGTGCATGAACAACATTTGTGCGAGGCTTCAGTTGTGGCAGTGCGTGTTTATAGATTGAGTTTGGAGCACCGGTTAGCATGGAAACAAATTTTGGATCCGGTAGGTGTTTAATCATGGCATCCACCTCCTGAGGATGTCCTGAAGGTTAACGTGGACGTGGCAATCCGTGAGTAGTTCGCTGTTGTGGCAGCTATAATCCGAGACTCTCAGGGGTGTCTACAGGGCTTTAAAACTGCTCGGATTGGGGCTGTTGTGCCTTTGGTTGGAGAGGCAGAGGCGGCAAAATTGGAGGTGGAGTTGGCTGTCCAAATTGGATGTAGGAACATCATTTTGGAGGGTGATTCAAAGGTTGTTATTTTAGCCTTACAACAGTATCCCAAGATGAAAGATTGGAAAATCCATCCCACTGTTCTGGACATTTTTGAATCTGTGCGGCAGCTGCAAGTCTGCCAATTTTGTCACATTTGTCGCGGTGCAAATTCTGCGGTGCACTACTTAGCTCGTTGGTTGTGTTTCTCTTCAGGAGGCAATTCTATTTTTAAGCATTTTTTAATTTATCTTGGTTGTATGTTGGATGGATCCTCCTTAATTTTGTTTATGTTCTTTCAGTTTGAATAATACGAGGTACCTTTGATTAAAAAAAAATTGGAATATAAATAGTTAATATGGTGAATGTTCAGTTCAAGTGCATGAACTCGAGGATCCATTATCTTGAAGATGTTCCACAACTATCGGAGCATACCCATATAATGTTACGTACAAATTTTAAACAAATGTATTAAAGGAGCCAAATAAGGTTGTCTATATGTTCATACTCTAATGACTATTTTTTATTTTGTGACCCCAATATTAATTACAATATTTTGAGGAGTTAATAAATTAATAAAATGACAAAATATATGATGAGTTGGTAGTAGGTAACAGAGTCATGAATAGACGTGGATGTGATCCAGCGTACAAGTCCAACTGTCTTTATAATATTTCATGGTCCAATGTTGCTCTTATTGGTTATTGTGCAGTGAGGATCCTACGATACTGAATATATGTTTTTTCTCTATTTACTAACATAAATGATGAGTATGACATCTGGACCCTCAAACGGGAGTGGTCAAGGGATCGTTTTCCTAATCAGAGATTCTAGACGATCGCATTCGCCTATCGATTTAGATGTTCACGTTTTCGCTGGCGTGTGCAAAAGGACTTTTTGCAAAGAAGAAAAGTATCGGCCTCTTGTCAGGAGATGATTTTAACTACCCATCTCTACCTCGAAAAACTTCATCAAGTATACATACCTCCAATGAGGGATTTTTTTACACTTAATCTCACTTCTAGGCCAAACGAAGCCGGAACAAAGACAGAAGGATCTCGTACAGGGGATCCAAGAGTAACTAAACCGGGTTTAATTGTTGTATAAAAGTGTCTATCCAAAAGCTTAAGTTAATATATAAAGAGGCACAACAAGTAAGCATGCACATCCATAAGACCATAATATACAATACATCCATCTGATGCAGGTTTCCTTAGAATTTTATCTCAATGGAATTACAGAAGTTTAGGCCACCTGTATATTGCAGCTAACCAACTCTTAAAGCAACAGCTTAGCTCAGCAAAAGTTTAGGCTTGTGTCTGGTCGTGGTTCCTGGAGGAAAGGTGGCAATCCTCTGAAAGGGGAGGCACTAGCTGCCCTTTTAGCTTGCCAGCTTGCGGTTGATTTGAATTGTTCCCAAGTGATTATTGAAGGTGATTCCTTGGTTGTATGCACACAGGTCAATGAGCGGGGTCACACCCGACTGGTTGATTGATGGAGAAATTCACCGAACACCCCATGTGGAAATTCCTATGGACCCCTAGAGATGGGAACTACATGGCACATTGTGGTTCTATTCCTCTCTCAGCTCTGCCGAGAGACATTCTTGTATGTGATTGTGACTGTGGTTAACCGTGTAGCAATAAAATGTCCTCCTGTTGTTCATAAAAAGAAAGAGAGTTTCGAGTCTCGTAATTTGAAGGGTAATTCGTCAATCTCTCTCCCGCTCCATAATTCGTCAGTCTCTTAACACATCTGTTGACCGGCGTGTCCAAAGTGGACCCTCAAATGGGAGAGGTTAAGAAATCGTTTTCCTAACCAGAGATTCTAGTCGATCGCCTAGTAATTTAGATGTTCACATTTTCGCTGGCGCGTGGAAAGGACTTTTTGCAAGAAGAAAAGTATCGGCCTCTTGTCAGGAGATGATTTTAACTACCCATCTCTTCCTCGAAAAACTTCATCAAGTATACATCCCTCCAATGAGGGATTTTTTACACTTAATCTCACTTCTAGGCCAAACGAAACCGGAACAAAGACAAAAGGATCTCGTACGGGGGATCCAAGAGTAACAGAACCAGGTTTAATTGTCGAATAAAAGTGTATCCAACAGCTTAAGCTAATATATAGAGAGGCACAACAAGTAAGCATGCACATCCATAAGACCATAATATACAGTAAATCATCTGATGCAGGATTCCTTAGAATTTTATATCAATGGAATTGCAAAAATTTAGGCCACCGGTATATTGCAGCTAACCAACTCTTAAAGCAACAGCTCAGCCCGTCCGATCTACCAATTTTCTGAAGTTTTCAACTAATAGATCAAGCTAGTCTTATATATAGCGAAGAAGGCAATGAACTTACCAAAAAGGAAAAAACAGTGGACCTATAACGTTCCACAGTGACAGAACCAAGAGTAATCTTTTCATTGTGATGTGAAATTAAAAGATCAGGGTGATCAGAATAGCAGTAGGGGAATAAATTTGAGAAGTTATTGAGAGTACTTGTTCTATCACAGCTTCTAGAGACAATATATCCTCCTTGCGAGGCGATTGGTTTGTGGTTCATGGGAACACATAGTGACATCTGACAGGACAGATTGGTAAAGAAGAAAAACTCATTTCTCAGGTATTGGAGATATTTAAACAAGTGAAAGCCCTCTGTTTGCAAACAGGAACCTTTTCCTTACTTCTTCCAATGGCTACAGTTCTTAGATCACTGTATTGTCTTATAATTCTCTATGTTTCCAATAGTCCCTTGGCTTTTTCTCAAGAAGAAAACCAATTCGTCTACCATGGGTTCTCTCAAGCCAATCTGCATCTTGGTGGTATCGCAGAAATCCACCGAAATGGTCTATTGCAGCTAACCAACCTTTCAAAAGAGCGCGCTGGTTCAGCTTTCTACCGATTTCCATTAAACTTCAACACAACTTCATCTGGTGCAATTTCCTCTCTTTCATTTTCTACAACCTTTGTCTTTGCCATGGTTCCTCAAGAGCCAAATATGTGTGGTCACGGCATGGCTTTCGCCATTAGTCCCTCAATGGACTTCACCCATGCTGTAGTAGGTCAGTATCTGGGACTCTTCAACTTGCCAAATAACGGCCTCGCAGCAAATCACATTTTGGCCATCGAGCTTGATTCTGTTAAGAACCCTGAATTCGAAGATATTGATGGAAACCATGTGGGAGTTGATGTGAACAGCCTGAAATCAATTCAATCAGCTCCTGCAACTTACTTTTCCGATAGAGAAGGAAGGAATATAAGCTTGGAGCTCGTAAGTGGGAATCCAATGCAACTGTGGATAGACTATGATGAAGCGGAAAAGGTGGTGAATGTAACATTAGCCCCGGCCAGAATGTCAAAACCAAACAGGACTCTCTTGTCAACACCTATCAATCTGTCCCAAATTATCTTGGGACATATGTATGTTGGTTTCACATCTGCCACAGGTTATGCATATGCATGTGATCATTACATTCTTGGGTGGAGCTTTAATAGAAGTGGTCAAGCACAAAGCTTTGATGTTTCAAGCCTTCCTCGACTTCCCCCACGGATAAAAAGAAAAGAGAAACCAGGACTAACGACCATTACTTCTCTCATACTAGCAGCGGTGGTGCTGGTAATGATCATTGGCGCTGCTTACATTATAAGGAGGAAGAAATGCGAAGAAATACGTGAAGATTGGGAAATGGATTACGGTCCTCACCGGTTCAGCTATAAGAATCTTTACAAAGCAACCAAGGGTTTCAAAGACAAACAGCTTCTAGGAGCAGGAGGTTTTGGAAAGGTTTATCGAGGAGTAATTTCTTCTTCTAATTTACAAATTGCAGTAAAGAAAGTCTCCCATGATTCCAAACAGGGGATGAAGGAATTTGTAGCTGAGGTCATTAGCCTGGGAAGACTGAGGCATAGGAACTTGGTACAGCTCCTGGGTTATTGCCGGCGTAGGGGAGAACTCTTCTTGGTCTATGATTATATGCCCAATGGAAGTCTTGACAAGTTCTTATACAGCAATGGAAGACCAAGCCTTAACTGGCTTACACGATTTCAAATCCTCAGAGGAGTAGCATCTGGCCTTCTTTACCTCCATGAAGAGTGGGAACAGGTTGTTCTGCACAGAGACATAAAAGCAAGCAATGTTCTATTAGATACTGAATATAATGGAAGACTAGGAGATTTTGGCCTTGCCAGATTGTGCGACCATGGTACTGATCCCCATACAACCCATGTTGTTGGAACTGTGGGTTATTTGGCTCCGGAGCTTACCAGAACGGGAAAGCCAACAACTTGCGCTGATGTCTTCGCTTTTGGGGCTTTCATGCTCGAGATGGCTTGTGGAAGGAGGCCTATAGAGCTACAAGGGCAGCCTGAAAATGTAATTTTGGTTGATTGGGTCTTCGAGTGCTGGAGAAAAGGAGCGATCCTTGATGCTTGTGATCCTAGATTGGAAGGTAATTATGTGGTGGAGGAAATGATACTGGTTCTGAAACTAGGCCTGCTTTGCTCCCAGGCAAATCCGGCAGCTAGGCCTAGCATGAGGCAAGTGATGCAAGTTTTGGATGGCGATGCTAATCTACCAGATGTACCATATGACACCGCTTCTTTGGTACATTTTCAAATTACAATGCATCCGATTTCTTACTGTCACTGCCTTCATCATTTGGCCAACGTTCTGCTCCTTCCATGTCTAGCACTGATTCGATCCTTAAAGAGGGTCGTTGAATAGCAGATTGTCTGGGTAGAGAGAAGTAAAAGTGGAAACTTTATGAAGAATATGATGTTAGGTGCATGGTAGTCTACTTAAACTCTTGGTAGTACTGTAGAAATAATTCAGTTGTTGCACGCTTTAAGGATCATTATGAATATAGTGTTTGCAGAAACCAGTTTGAGTGGTTCATCAAGTCTTAGGACTCTAACAGTTGATATATTATCTCTTGTAATATTTGTGGGAGTTTAGCCATAACATCATTAACTTGTGGAAAAGCTTCTGTAGAGCTTTGGGCGCCACACTATCCAGGTCTATGCATTTCTTATTGCGATACTGCGATGATGAGAGCCTCATTTTTTTTCGCTCTTCTTTTGGTGAAAATGACAGATATGTATGGAGATTGAATTTAACCATTCGATGTTAAATATGCGTACGAGTAAATATACAACAGAAGTACTCTTTCGGGTTTGTTTTTGTTTAGCATTAATGAATTCTCTTGCTAGCCTGGTTGGATCGTGGCTCGTGGTTATCTTTGGTGGCACCAAGTTGCAATTTGAGTCATATCCAAACTAGGGAAGTGGAAGAGAAATTGTTCCACCACGCACCGAACTATCAGGGGTCAGCGTGGTTTCCACCTCGCCTTGCTGTCCTAGTCCACTGCCTTCATTAGATCTCCGCTCACACTACAACAATTTTGTTCTTCAGCTACAAACTTTTCAGTCGCAAAATGGATTTCGTCGCTGAAAATACATCTTTAGCGACGACATTATGGGTTGGTTGCTAAAGATTACTTCAGCGACGAATTTTAATTTTGCCGCCAAAAAAATTATTTGTAGCGCGAATTTATTAGTTGCAAAATATTTTCGTAGCTAAAAAGTTAAAATACATGTGTTTTTAGCTACGATTGTCAAATTCGTCACTAAGAGATGTTTGTTTGCCCAATATTTCGGAGGTCCGAAATTTCGAGCAAAACAAACACGCTTTAAAAATTTCAACTTTTACACAAATACACTCCAAACTTTTCACAAACCCAATAAACTTAAACATTCCAAAGATTCCCAAAATTTTAAGAATATTCCCCAAAATTTCGGTAAACAAACGCCACCTAAAGTATCTTCTATGACGATTTTGTTTCGTCCCTAAAAATACTTTTAGGGATGAAAAGTTTGATTAGTCACTAAAAAGTTAAAATTCATGGATTTTTAGCGACAAATAACAATTTTGTCACTAAAAGTATCTTTTGTGATGCTTTGTTTCCTCGCTAAAAGTAATTTTAGTGACGAACCAAAATTTTCGTCGCTAAAGAGTTAAAATACATGAACTTTTAGCGACGAATATCAATTTTGTCACTAAAAGTACTCTTCTGCCACGATTTTGTTTTGTTGCTTAAAAGTTTAAAAAAAAAACATGTTTTTAGCATTAATATACTTATCCTAGGCTATATAATGTTACAAATTATTTTATATATTATGATATCCCTTATAATATATTATTTTGTATAGTAATGTATTAGAAATTTTTATTCTAAAAGACCCACTTAATAAAATATGAAATTAGAGAAAGTATTATGGAAATTGAAACTATTATATGATATAACTAGTAGTTGTTGTTGTGTATTTTGTTATATAGAATGGCTTATTGACATATATGTTATATATTATTATACCACCATACATAATGATATATTATATAATATAGATGTATGCCATGCTAAATAGATTGTAACATAATATTTGATATATTAAGAATCTATTTAGTTGGTATATGATGCTCTATTGAATTTAAGTTATTAAGGCATAGTATGGTATGCCACTCAAGTACGATATTATTATAGCATGATATTGTAAATCTAAGGATTAAGGCAACTCAAGAGAGGGGTGAATTGGGTTTCAAACTTTTTCGATTATAACTCCAAAATCATGTTTGCAAAGTAAAGATTAATTTAGCACAAGTATATAGATGCAATAAGAAAATAAGTGCTAAATGTAAAGAGTAGGGATAGAGAAGCAAACATGTGATTTTTAGGTAGTTCGGCAAACCCGCATACATCCACCCCTCAAGCTCCTTTACCGAGCCTTGAGGTTTTCCACTATCTTCTAAATAGTGTACACTTTAGCTTCTGGGTGCTAGAGAACCTTACAAGTGCTTTCTCGAGCTCAACACTCAAACCCCAAGTGATTTTTCGGCTCACCACTCACAACCCAACCAAGCTTGAGATATACCCTCTCTAAGCTTCTTCTTTAGTGAACAACCTCACTAAAGGAATCACCTCTTTTGAATAGGAAGATACAAGAATAAACTCTCTCAAAGAGTGGATATGAAAATGGAAAGCTCTATCTCTTTAATTCACACAATGACAAGGATAAGAAAGTGTAATTTGTGTGAATGATATGAGAAATATAGAATAGAAGGTTTAAGATATTTCTCAAGTTATGTAAATGATATGTGGTCGAGCTCTCTTGTTTAGAGACAATAGGAAGTATTTATATAGGCCATATGAGAAAACTAACCGTTTTAGCCGTTATGAATTTTACCGTTTTACCAGTCACCGCTTCATGTATCGGTCGACTGCTTCAGGGTTACCGTTACCCAACAGTCATATTGTCAGCACTTCAACGGATCTATTTCAAATCATATACCGGTCGACTGCTTCACAAGCGATCGACCTCTTCAACTTAAGCATATGATTGGTTCAGTTAAAACCACGATTTTGACCATTTTGAAACACTCAATTTTAAGGACTAACTTCCCATAAGTATATAAAAGGTTTGGGAGTTGATTGGGGTGTTTTGAAACCATTTAAAAAATATTTGATCTTTCAAATAAGAGGTAAAACGGTTTATGCACGTTTTGAAAGATATGCAAGTGAGTGCTTTAAATCCTTGTCAAAAGTGAAACTAAGAGTTACAAGATTATACCTATGGTCTTGAATCTTCACTTTTGAGCTCCTTGCATCTTCTTGATCTTCAATCTTCTTGTCTTTGGCTCTTTGATAAAAATGTCTTTGTCTTTGAAGATGTCCATTTTGTAAACTTAATCTATTTATTGAAATCATCAAAATATCGATTATGAACAAAAGCCAACAATCTCCCCCTTTTTGATGATGATAATAAATTGATAGTTTTGTGATGACTCCCCTATGTTTTGCAATTGGAAAATCATTTGAAACTTGAGACAAAACATTAGTAGCCAATATTCATAATCCAATTTAAAAGGAGAATATATAGTCATTAAAACTATCAACACATTTCTCCCCCTTTGTCACATAAAAAAGACAAAGAATATAAACTTAGATGGATGCATCACCTAAAATTTGATAAAAATTAAGATATGTGCATGCATTATCCATCAAGCTTTCTCAAATATACATTATACCAATATTCATCACATGATCAAAGGGAATACAAGCATATGACTTTAAGAAATCTCCCCCTTTGTCAATCAAAAAATGAATGCATGGATAGAACTTAAATAGTCATTTTCATTTAAAACAGTTGGGCTTTTAAATGACAATCTCATTGAAATGGTATAGAAGATGACTAATGGGACTCAAGAGTCCATCGCTATTACGATAGTAGCCACCGAGTGAGTTTGTACCAACCTCTTAACTACCAATGACAATTTAAAGTTATTCTCAATAAAAAAATTTAAGCTCACAAAATCTCATAAAAGTTCATGATTTTGTGAAAATGTTAGCTCATAGATGTTCTATTTTGATAAATGCAAGAAATATGTCAAATATGAATACATTTGCATTTAGAAGATTAACACTTAAGAAATCATCATCAAACAACAATTTATAACATATTTTCAATCAAGGATTTAGAAGTTACCAAAGATTTTCCTCTTAGCATTTGTCCTCAAATGTCACAAGCCTTCTTGATAGGCAAGTTTCATCCAAGTACTCTTTATTGCTCCATCCTTCTTGAGTCCTACAAAGGAATTAAGAAATCATTTTTGGTACCCAACCTTTCTTTGGTCCTTCGGTGTTAGCCTTGGTTCCTTTTGGAACCATGTGTTCTTAAGAGTCTTGCTCCAAAGTTCTTTAATGCACAATCAAAAATTAGATGCCCATCTTTGTTGCAAAAATGGCATGTTTGAGTAGGTGCACAAAAAGACTTAGCCTTCACAAAATAATTCTTAAAATATTTTTGGTGAATATAAGGCTTGTAGCCTAAGCCACTTTTGTCAAAGACACATCTTTGACTACCAAGAATCAAATCCAATGATTTCTTTCTTGAGTGAACTTCTCAAAGATTTTGCTTTGAGAAATTATTTTGTTGTTCAAAGCAACTTTCTCCTTTTCAAATTCTAAAGCTTTTTGTTTGAATAAATCATTTTCAAGCTTTAGAGTATTTCTCTCATTTTCTAATAAATCAATTTCTTTTGAGATCAAAATGAGTTTCTTTTTCAAGGATGTATATTTTGAACCCAAGTTTTTCAAATTGACAAAGAAGTTCATCAAAGGCATTTTGAAATTCAATATATGAAAGTTTAGGTTCATCATCCGAAGAGTATACCTCATCATCATCCTCAAATGCCATGAGGCACATGTTAGCGATTTCTCCATCTTCTTCTTCGGAGGAGAAGTTCATCGTTAACATGCCATGATGTCTTTTGTTAGAGGCTTCTCTTCTCTTTCTTTCTTTTGAGGAAGTTCTTGAACTTTCTAATCATCAAACTATGTCTTCCTCTCATCTCATCTTTGATTATGGAAGATTTGAGAGTGATCCTCATCTTCTTCTTGCTCTCATCTTCATTTTCGAGCATTTAGATCTCATGGGTCATGAGAGATCCGAGAAGCTCTTCTAAAGATAGCTTGGTGAGATCTTTAGCTTCTTGAATCACGGTCACCTTTGCTTCCCAAGACTTTGGTAGTGACCTAAGGATTTTTCTCACCAAATCCGAGTTAGTATAAGATTTACCAAGAGCATTCAAAGCATTTATAATGTTGGTAAATCTAGTATACATGTCACTAATGGATTCTTCCGGTGTCATTTTAAATAACTCATAGTTATGGACAAACATACTAATTTTGGACTCTTTGACTTGGTTTGTCCCTTCATGTGTAATCTCTAGAGCATGCCAAATTTCCTTAGCATTTGAGCAAGAAGATATTCTATTAAATTCACATCTATCTAAAGCATAATAAAGAATATTCGTTGCTCTAGCATCCAAAGAGATTTTCTTTTTGTCTAGGTCACTATATTCATTTTCAGTTTTGAGGGTTTCAACCTCTCCAACTTTCTTTGTGGGAATATGTGGACCATTCAAATATCATAATCATAAATCATAATCAATAAATTTAAAATAAATACTCATCCTAACTTTCCAATATGCATAATACTACCATTAAAAATGGTGGTCTAAGTGTGAAAAGTCCTTCAACTTTAGTGTTGAAGCTTGAGGTTGCCATTCTAACTCAATATTGTTAAATCTTGTATAAAGAGCACCAAGCTCTGATACCAATTGTATTCTAAGGATTAAGGCAACCCAAGAGGGGGGTGAATTGGGTTTCAAATATTTCAATTATAACCCCAAAAATCTTGTTTGCAAAGTAAAGACTAATTTAGCACAAGTATATAGATGCAATAAGAGAATAAGTGCTAAATGTAAAAGTAAGGATAGAGAAGCAAACACGTGATTTTTAGGTGGTTTGGCAAACCCGCCTACATCCACCCCTCAAGCTCCTTTACCGAGCCTTGAGGTTTTCCTACTATCTTCCAAATAGTGTACACTTTAGCTTCCGGGTGCTAGAGAACCTTACAAGTGCTTTCCGGGCTCAACACTCAAACCCAAGTGATTTTCGGGCTCACCACTCACAACCCAACCAAGCTTGAGATATACCCTCTCTAAGCTTCTTCTTTAGTGAACAACCTCACTAAAGGAATCACCTCTTTTAGATAGGAAGATTACAAAATAAACTCTCTCAAAGAGTGGATATAAAATAGAAAGCTCTATCTCTTTGATTAACACAATGACAAAGATAAAAAGTGTAATTTGTGTGAATGATATGAGAAATATGGAATAAGAAGGTTTAAGATATTTCTCAAGCTATGTAAAATGATATGTGGTCGAGTTTTCTTGTTTAGAGACAATAGGAAGGTCTTTATATAGGCCACATAGAAAACTAACCGTTTATTGCCGTTATGAATTTTACCGTTGTACCGGTTGACCGCTTTAGGGTTACCGTTACTCAACGGTTATATTGTCGAAACTTCAATGGATCTATTTCAAATCATATACCAGTTGACCGTTACATCAAGCGGTCGAAGTCCGGTCGACCGCTTCACCAGTCGGTTGACCTTTTCAACTTAAGCATATGATTTGGTTCATTTAAAATTACGATTTTGACTATTTTGAAACACTCAATTTTAAGGACTAACTTTCCATAAGTATATAAAGGTTTGAGAGTTGATTGGGGTGTTTTAAAATAATTTAAAAAACATTTGATCTTTCAAATAAAAGGTAAAATTGTTTATGCACGTTTTGAAAGATATGCAAGTGAGTGCTTCAAATCCTTCTCAAAAGTGAAACTAAGAGTTACAAGATTATACCCTATGGTCTTGAATCTTCACTTTTGAACTCCTTACATTTTCTTGATCTTCAATTTTCTTGTCTTTGGCTCTTTGATAAAAATGTCTTTGTCTTTGAAGATGTCAATTTTGAAAAATTAATCCATTTATTGAAATCATAAAATATCAATTGTGAACAAAAGCCAATGGATATAATATCGTATTATATTATGGTATGTGAGTAAATCAAATATTGATTACATCAATAGTCCGTAAATCATGTATCTTATTTGTTGGTTAGCTTACAAGATACTATAAAAATATTATAATGTATAGATGTATGTCCTGTTGTATATGTATCAGAATGTATTTAATTAAAGAGTATATGGTAGTCCATCATATTGAAGTTATTAAGGTATAGTATAGTATGTCACTCAAGCATGATATATCATATATATTATATTATGGCATATTATGACATCATATATGATATATGATATAGGACTAATAGTTGAAAAAAAATTGAGTAAATCAAATATTTGTTACTACACTTGTCCATAAATCATGTATCTGATTGGTTGGTTAGCTTATAAGATATTATAACACATTAGAATGTATTTAATTAACAAGTATATGATACTCCACCCTATTAAAGTTATTAAGACATAGTATAGTACGTATCACTTTATAGTACATAGTGTAGGGTACCTTTGCATCATATATGTTACATAATATAAAGTTAAATTATATGTTATGATTAGAAAATAAATAAGCAAATCAAATATTGATTAATTATTATACTAGTCCATATATCATGTATCTTATTGGTTGGTTAGCTTACAATATATTTATCATATGATTTAAAAATCGGATCAATCAATAGAAAGTAAAATACTTAGATATATGGAGAGACCAAGTTAGGACTGAAATATTGAGAGTAATTTTATTATAATACAGTCCCCTTAAATGTTTTTTTTAACTTTATTTTATAAAAATGACGAGAAACAGCGTTGTTTGAAGGGCCCCGAATAAAAGTTTCGAGGCCCCTCTCCCCCCCCCCCATTTTTCACCAACAGCGGTCATAGCCCCTCCCCCCCCCCCCCCCCCGATCGGCGCCTCTCGTCTCTCTCCTCCTAAGACCGGCGTCTCTCTTCCTCCTCTAAGATCGGCATCTCCACGGCGCCTCTACAGCAGATCACTCTCTTCTCTCTCTAGCCTCTGCGTTGCTTTGTATTTCTCTTTTCTCTCTGCGTTGATTTGATTTTGAATGCGATTTGACTTGTAGATTTTGAATGCGATTAGAATTTCGTTTGGGATTTTTTTGAGTTCGATTGGGATTTGCCGATTTGGTGGATTTTTTTGGTCGGTTGATTTTGAATGCGATTTGAATTTCGTTTGGGATTTGTTGAGTTCGATTGGGGTTTGCAGATTTTGGATTTTTGGTTGAGATTTTTTTTTATTATTTTTGTTTATGATTTTGGTAGATTTTTGGTAGGAGTTTTTGAATGTTATTTCCTCTGTTAGACAAAGGGCTTTTGGTTTTTGTTTGCAAAGTTTTTCACCTGGCCATCCACCACAAAGCAGAAAATGTTTTTTTGTTGTTTCCTTAGTTGTTCGGCTGCACAAAATAATTTTGCATCTTGGCGCTCAAGTGATTCTTGATTTCTGTTTGCAATCTATGTGTTTTCCTGCACTCTTAGCACTATGAATGGTGAAACAAGTTTTGATTAAAACCATAATGTGAGTTTCGGTAATATTTTGGTAGCGGAGGTTTGGATTGGCTACCATTTTAAACAAGAAATTACTGCAAACATATGAATAAGCGAACCGTGTATTTGTGAGAATAATGTCAGTTTTCAAGTTTGCACCCTTTGCTTAGAGGGGAAATATCTTTTTTGTTTCTTTCAGAAGATGCATAGTTGCTGGTAGATTTCCTACTTCTTTTGAAGTTTTGGTGCCATATGCTGTAGATTTGTTTAGAGGCTCACCTGTGTCTTTGGAACATTATCAGGTGTCTCCAGGTGATGTTATTGAAGTGTCTGGGATTTTCATTTCATATGGTGAAAGCATTTAGAAATTGCATGATTTTTATGACTGAGCTCATTTCATTTACATGGAGATGGTTTGGAATTTCCTAATCCACTTTGCTTTTCAGGAGCAGTAGCCTATCACAAATGGTCAGTGTATCACCTTGATCATATTGCTCTGTGCAATTGGGAATTGATTGAAAAGAAACTATCGGATCTGTACCAACTGAGGTTAAAAATAAGATGTAACTCTACAAGTATTATTTGGTTCTACATAGCTTAAAAATAAGATGTAACTCTTTGGTATGTTGTTATTTTTCGTTCCCCCAAAGCTGTATCCCATGTGAAAGTTGGTGCCATCTTTTCTGTGGTAAAGGTTTGGACAGGTAACGGTTATGTATTGATGTAAATTGTTGGTCTCTCTGGGGGACAGGTTACGGTTAGTTGATGTAAATTGGGTGGGGTAGTTACTATGAAATTGCTGTTGTTTATAATTATTCAGACTAACCTTTAACCTTTGGTGTAATTTATATTCAGCTCATATTGCTCTGTGCAATTTGAATTTGAGGTGCAGCAGAATGTGACCATAAGGTCTTGTGTTTTTTTATTTGATTTTATCATATTTATTTATTCTCTGAATTTGTGTTTGTTTATTTGATTTTATCATAGTTATAAATTTTTTCGGGAAGAATGTTTTGATTATGAGAGTTTTTTGTTGTTTTGCATAGGAATTATCGAAAGGATAAAGAAAACAAAGGATGAAAAGAAGCAAAGAAAGCAGAAATGGCCAGCAAAGCTTCATATGCCTATTTCTCTTTTGTATTCATTAAATTTGTTTATCATGCTAATTGAACAATAGTTTCTTTGTATTTTGAATGATAACTACTCAATATATTTTATTTCATTTTATTAATTATGAAATGTTTTTGCATTCTCTGTCAAAATTGCAGTGCCATATTTAAAATACAATTAAAACATGAGTACCTTTGTGAACTTCAAAATAGCAATTTAAAATTGGATAATTAAATAGTAATTTAAAATTAGATAAAAATAATTATCCAGAAAATCAAATTGATTAGGCAAAATATAACGTTTTAACAAACCATTCATTTACGTTTGAACTAAATGTTTCGTTCGAGTGACAATTTTGTTTGTTCGAATAGATCTTCTTTTTCGAACATAGTGCTAATTGAACAAGAAAATCTCGTTCGAATAGACATATTTAGTGACGAATTTGAATTTTCATCGCAGATGAGCATTATTGATGGAGCTTTAGCGATGATATTGTGATAATTTTTTTTTGTCACTGAAATGTTCTAGCGACAAAAATGATATTTTTAGTGACGAAAAAATTTGCCACTAAAGACCAAAAATGTTGTAGTTTCATTTGGGTCTATCCGCTTGTTTAGGATTATGTTCCATGTGTTTATTTTCATTGTGTATTTTTCATGTTTATTTTTTGTATTTATAATTAATGGTTAAATTTGAAGTTGTTCAAAAGAGTTGGATCGATGCTACATTCGCTCATCTAGTAGCAGCCGCCATTGCCTATTAGAAAATATAATTTAAATAATAAAATATCTCTTCCTATAAAATTAAAATTTTCAGATAAGTGATAAAATATTACAAATAACCATCAGCTCGTTGACATTCAAATGCCATGCTAGGATATAGCTTCACGGACTAACCAAAGTTCTTTGTGTATATGAAGCTCAACTAGTCATTTCATCAGATTTGAGCTTTCACTTCAAACCTTTGGTCTTGGGGACAACGAAAAATACAAACAAAAGTGACAACAAAGCAATAGCCGCAAAAAGAAGGAAGAGATTTTCCGCCCCTAGAAACTCCTGCAACATTAGACGGTCACTCCATATTCAATCACAAGAAAATGAAAACTTTTAGAAAACATGATAACCAACCTTGAAAGGAATGGATTTTATAAAAGCTGACCAATATACCTTCAACGGTGAGAATGCAAATGTTACAATGACATTTGAACCAAAGTTAGTAAGAACAGCAAGACTAATCCCTCGCCCTCTTGTTCGAAGGGGAATATCTCTGATACCATAAGCCAATTGATTGGCCCAAATGATATCTGAAAGATAATTCAGGGGATAGAAATATGTGAGTGAATCGACATTTGCATTACTCTTGTTTAGGGAGAAAACAATGTCATTCTTCCTTCTTTTTTCCCATAATAACTGTAGGAGCACACAACAACAGCCAAAGGGAGATCGGGGCTTTGAAGGGTAAGAAGATTTCAAATGGGAATGCCTCCTTGAAGGGAGGTGGAGGAGGCCCACTAGCTAAGTTGTGCATTATGAAATTTGCGCCTACATGACTTTTGTTGGGGACCATTTGCTCATTTCTTGGAGCATACATATATCGATTATACAAGAATTACGATTTTACCCTCATAAAATTATCATTGTTAAAAAAACTATGGGGACAAAATTGTCATTTTGTATGTCAAAAAATCATTTTCCATCTAAATTAACCAAAAATTTTAAGGGAGGGTACAAAATGTTTGAAATCAATAATTGGTCGGTGTAATATAACAAAAATAATAGATTTGGAGTGCAAAGTGTCAAGACCTCATAGTTGGAGAGTGGAAAGTGTATTTAACCAAAAAAAATTATCATTACTCATTAAAAATTAACTGCTTGCCTTCTATTGTTTTATTTTGTTCCCAGAAAAAATTAAGGGGGCTTTCTACAGTATAAACTTCTATCAATGTTGGAAGACAAACTTCGGCTACTTTTGTACACTCCAGGAGTGCTCCTCATAGTTATACTCCAAAGAAAATAGTGCAGAGAATTGCAATCTTCGAAAGAGAAAACGGGTACCTGATAGGAACCAACATAGAGAAGTAGACCAGCTAAAGCAACAATATGCAAACCTCCAAGAACATTATAATAAGCAGAAAGCAGAAAGAGAGAAAGAGCCTGTAGAGATTTAAAGAAAAGCAGAATTAACCTTAAGTAGTGTTAAGCCCTCACTGTACTTTTAGTCAGTGCTCAGTAAAATATCAATAATACGCAATAGATGGATGGTCATAGGCTGTATACAATCCCGCTGACACCCCCAATTAGCAGGGGTCTTCTCCCAAGATCATCTACTTTTAGGATAGCTATTCATGTCATCAGAAACTGGAGGAAAAACAACATACTTTGTTATTAGCATTACTCAGAGGTATAAAGGCAGGGAGACTCTCCCCAAATATTCAAACACATCGCAAGAAGATTATTGAACATACTTCGAACACACCAATTACAACTGAAACTCGGGTAGCATCAGAGGCCGCCGAAAATCTAGCAGTCTTGAGTATCAGAATCAGATAGCACATAGTCAGAGAAACCTTACATAAAGAATAACATTTAGAGAAAGAAAAAGCTTTTCCATAACCATGAAGTAACTGAAGAATTTGACCTGCATAATATAGAACACTTGGTTGCCCAGTTATCTGTCGTAGTCAGGTGGTAAATTGGCTTATCTAGAAAAACTTCACAGCCCTCCATCATATGCATGCTTGAAATCAAATTTACAAAGAAGTGTAAAAGAGCAACTCAAAGCAGCAAAAAAGAAAAAGTACCTGTTGAAAAAGGACCAGACCTCCGCCAATAATGAACGCTTTCAAACTAGGGCCCCGAAAGACCTCCAAGAAACTGCCCTCAGAGTCTTGGTCCGCATATGCAGATTTCAATTAGACAACGTTATCTTCTATTTGCCTCTCAGACAACTTATCACCTGGAGGACGACCCCTTAGTTTGCTTAGGGCAAGAATGGCCTTGTCTTTGTAGTCTTCTAATAAACCTTTTCTTTGAACGGCCCTAAGAAGCAACCAACGCGGAGATGGTGGAAGACTCCACATACCTAGTCCCATAATTAAAGCAACGGGTGCACTTACCCCAAACATGTAGCACCACCCTCCAACTACATCAATTTGAAAGCTTCCGACAAAATAACCCAACTGGAGAGAAGTTCATTTATAAATCATCTCAGTCCATACAAGGAAGTGAACTGAATGAGTATTTATAATAATGTAGTAAACAATACTAGAATTCCCAGTACAATGAAGAGCTCTTTTAAAGACACTAGAGTTCCAAGAAATTAGAGATGGGCAAGTTTCAGCAATATAGAGAGGAGCCCCATGCATGGCCTGTCGTACAAATTTTTTTATAAGATGGTTAGGGATGACACTAAAAGAAAAAAGACTTTGGGTGACAAAAACTAAGTTATTACCCGGTTTGTCACCTAAAAGCTAGTCAGCCAAAGTTTTAGATGACAATTTTGGCGTTCTGTCGCTTAAAACTGTTTGGACGGTTTACAAAGCCATCCAAACGGTTTTGTGCCACAGTGACGAATTGAAAATCGTCATGCATAGTACGATCCATCCGTTCACATACGCTGTGCGAACATACTCTCCATACGTTCGGACACTCATGCAAACGATTATTCAAGGTGACGAAATGAATTTTGTCATGTACAATCCGTGCGCACGAATATACAACATTGTTCGAACGGTAATACATTACGTCCGGACGCTTGCGTAAAGATGTCTGCACCGTTGTTTCATTTATGAAGAAATACTTATTTGTCATCCTCAAAATCCGTTCGAACTATGATGTATAAAGTTCAGACGCTTGTTCAGTTGAACACATTAGAACGTATTGTTGTATCGTGCGCACGTTTGCTTAATAAAAGATTGTGTGCACGCGAGAATAACCATGTGGACGGACGAATTTAACGCGATTTGTGAGGATGGATAGTTATGCGTGCACACATTATCAACACTAAAGAACAATTCTGACAACCTTTGATTTCGTTCGAACGGTTTTCTACGTATTTGAATTAATTTAATTAAAGGAGAAATGTCATTGTTCGCACCATAAATATGCGTCAATTGCATTTGCGACCCCTTAACTTTTAAAACTGCGATTTACATCCTTTAAGTATGAAACATTTGCAATGTTCGTCCACAGTCAAAATTTCCGTTAAACTTGACAGAATTCGGCATTAAAATGACCGAAATGCCCTTAAAGACAATTTTCAAAAAATAAATGAATATTGGAGAAATAAATTAAAAATATATATAGATTACTAAAATAGAGTTTCAATAGATTTATTTAAAAAATATTACCCTTTTTTAATATCATTTTTTTTATTTTTAATGAATTTTTAGTATTTTGTTTTGGAGGGTTATTTTGTCATTTTCATACCGAATTTCATCAATTATAACGGAAACTTTTGACTGTGGATGAACATTACAAATGTTTCATACTTATAGGACGTAAATTGCAGTTTTTAAAGTTAGGTGGAGTGAAATACAATTGACGCAAACTTCTGGGGTGAATAATGACTTTTCCCCTTAATTAAATTTTTTAAAATAATTTACAAATAAAATAAATAGAAAGATATTTAATGCTCATAATATAATAAAATATCTACAAATATGCAATTGTTATTAAAAGTAAATAAAATATATAATTGATAAGTACTAACAAAGTAGTAAAAATATATAAATCTACCCAAATTTTCGTTTGGGTGTTGAACGAGATTGCAGTTGTCTGATATGCTCCATCAGCTGCTCACGCATCTGCTCCGACATTAGTTGCATCCTCTGTTCTTGTTGTTCCATTAAGCTCCTTTGCTGCTCCTCCATCATCTTTTAGTGCTCTTTGTCTTTTTTCTATTGCTGCTCTGTCATCATCTGCATCAGCTTTTTGTCTTTCTTTCGTTGTTGCTCCTCCATCATCTACAAATGCTCTCGCATCGTCTGCTCCATATTTGTCTGCTTGACGAAAAGCACTTTATATTCCAAATGTTTAACCTCATCTCCTCAATCTGTAATCTGGCCTCCTCCAACCTCCTGGACAAATCAACGGAAGATGCTGATAAAGATGATCCAACAGACCGTACTGAACGGCCTAAACCTCGCATGTAACCCGCTTTCATCCCCAACACCTCAGCGAAGATCTCCACTTCGGTGTATGACTTTCCCTTTGACTCGTGCTGCAACCGTAACGCCTCCATTTTTTCCTACAAAATTAGAAAAGAAAATAAAAACTAGCACATATGAAACATAAACGCACACGAATGCATCATTAAATCTAACGTTACAACTTACAAAGTTTTCTCGTGCATCTTCTGATGTCCAGATGCCATCCTTATTAGTAAGTTTTTTTATAAACAACGCAGGACTAATCTCATCAGATTCTGAATTTTTCTGTATATAAAAGAAATATAAAATGTGCATATTAAATTACCTAAGTCATTTATTTAAATAATAAATAATAAAAGTTTAAATTCATTACTTACTAACATCACTCTCACGCGTTGAAAAAACCTCACTCTCAATATGTGTACAATCTTCAGCTTAACTATTCTTCTTGTTGATTGCACTCCTCCTTTGTATTGTATATTTACAGTTGTTACCATCTTCAACCAGGATGCCTCATCACCCCATCTTCAACCACACGCTTCTCTTGGTGCCATCGCATATCCGTTGCCGTTTGTCTTGATAGAAACAATCTCTGCAACCTCGTTTTCAAAGGAAAATGCCACAGCACTTTTTGAGAAGCCTTTGATTTGCTATTTTGACCGTACTTCCACCTCGATTCCCCACACACCAGACACTCTTGTAATTCACTATGCTCCTTCCAAAACAGTACACAATCATTTAAGCACGTATGTATGTTATCGTAGCTAAATCCTAAATTCTTTCTCACCTTTTTTGCCTCATAATAATTTAATAAGTGTCTCCCCCTACATATTTTATCAAGCCCAACACATCTTCAAACGCCTTTACAGTCAAATTATTCTTCGACTTCACATGAAGTAATCTAACAACGAAAGACAACTTTGAGTACTTCTTACACCCGAGATACAGCTCTCGCTCAGCATCTGCCCATAACTTAGTATACGCAGAAAACCCGTCTCTAGACCCAGACACGACTTTTTCAGGACCCAGCATATTTTCACCAGCGTTCTCATCAACCCCTGTTCCTGCTTCAAAATATTCTAACATATATCTCATAGCATCATTTATGTTTCCCTCAGAGTCCTCGTTTCTTTTCAGGTTCTAAACTCACTACCCTATTAGAAACTTCTGAAATTAACTCTTCGTGAAATACCCAATGAGTGTAACTCTGGTCAAACCCAATTATGAATAAATGATCCTCCATCTTGTCCACAAGTTGGAACAACACGTTCTTACATCTCTTACATGGACATCTTATTAGTCCCGACTATCTGCATAACTACGGGCAACGCTCATAAAATCTTGAACACCATCACTAAACTTCGCACTTTTGAGTTTATCAGCCTCATAAATCCAGCTCTTATCCATATTATTCCTTCAAAGAAAAAAATACAAACAATAATGCAAGCAATGATGACATTCATACTCAACTCCAATTTCTTCGGGTGATAGGTCCTATCCCATTCAAGTTGACAATATCATGTACTATGAGTAATTGACCCGACCATTGTAATCGATGCTCTAGAAATTTAAACAGCATTTCTCTTTAGTCCCCAGATACATACCTAACATATTGAGCATAAACGCCCACCAAGACAAGTGTGTAAGCTCAATACTGAATGTGTATCCGAAGGACAAAAGGAGATTTGCATCGAAATTTCTAAACACATCTGTCACAATAGAATATACAATTACACACATTACGCATATTGTAAATTCAAACTGTCCATAACGTGGACAATTCAAGAATTACACCGAGTTCGTTATCCAAACTCCATGTAATTCTTAAACCGGGGCTAAGACTATTAAATGAATGCATTAACATAACAGCAAAAACCATTTGGACGTGTTCATAAATGTCCGAACCATACATATTAGCGTTCGGATGTCTTTAGGAAAGTATCCGAACTAAAAACTAGAGTCCGGAGGTTTATAAGCCATCCGAATTGAGATTGTCGAACAAGACTGTTCTTCAACACATAGACTCTATTTTCAACTTAAATTCATGCCAAAATCAACCCAAATCACAAACAATTCAATATAAACACATCACAACCAATCTCAAACTACTTTGTTATCGTTTTAGACCCTAAAAATTCTAAAAACACATGCTTTGATATCCTAAAATCCTTGGTTTTCATCCTAAAACAAAAGAAATTTTAAAAATCACTAACCTCCAAATGAAATGCTCATTTCACACTCTTTTCAATGAGATTGTCGTCTAAAATCAGCTCCCGTCTTCTCCTCTTGCTCAAATCCCTCAAATTTTCTAAGTTTTTTATGTTTTGGGTACTATCTGCAATTCTGCCACTTTCATACGATTAAATATCATTCAAATTGATAAAACCTCGTTTGGACGCCTACGTGTATTAGTTCATGAGGGAATTGCTACCACTAAAATTTCATAATCATCCGAACAACGAAATATGAGTCTGAATGGATTCTTATAGTTCACGACATTATTTTAGTAATCCTCAAATGACAGCGTCTGGCCATAAAGTAATCGTTCGGATTATACACCACTATCCGAACACCAACTTACATTTCACGACACCGTTTTCGGAACACTTCACAACATCATACGAACACTACCTTAGAAATTCCAAGACGCTAGCATCTCTCAACGTCTGGACGCTGTTGTAAATCCCAAACGACAGCGTTTCAATAAAATGATCGTAAACGAAAGAGTCGCGGCCGTATAAACAAGCATTTGGACCGTTTTGTACATAATTTCGAGGTTTCTATAAACCGTCCGGACGCTACCCTTGAGGTTCGAACAGGTTTCCATGAACTTTTTTTTTTTTTTTTTATTTTTCTTTTTTTTTGTAAGCTTATACAATTATATTTATTAGCAAGTTTTAAATAACCAAAGTTAGTTAATAATATCAACATTATTTTGAATTAGTGTACCGAAATTAGAAACGTAACATTAATTAACATATTGTATTAAGTTCTAATAAATACAAATAACATAACTGAAATAATATAAATATATCAATTATCATCAAAACATAATATAAACAAAATAATATCAAATAAATACCAATATATGTCTGCAAAACATAATATAATAGTAAATGTCCTCAAAACATAATAACAAAAATAAATATCATGATAAAACTAAATACAGATAGACTACTGCTCATCATCGTCATCCGTGAGTTTTAGAACTTGATGGACTTGACAAAGGTGCTCCTCCATCAGCCTGACCCACTCAGTCAAGACAAATAACGTTGCACTGGTTGCCAAGCCCTTCAGAACCTCCTGAATCGCAGTGATCTCCTTCTTCCACCCAGAGTCCATGTCTGCGACCTTGCGCTCCAAAACTGTCAGCTGACCATTGAAATCACTCACCATCTCATGGGTGGGTAGCATTATCGATTGCATCCGCTGAGTCAGCTCCGTCATCATCCTGTCCATCCAACTCAGCTGTTATGCCTCAACTCCCTAGGTCGAGCCTTATCCAGGATCCTACTCCTCCATAGCCTCCTCAAGCTGCTCTTGTCTTCTAATTCTAGTAGTCCGAGCGGCATTCAGCACTCTGCATGTCTGAGCCATCGATTTGGAAGCATTGTCTTGTTGATCGACCCAAGTGGAAAGGCCCTCGGCTTGTTAGCACTCTCAGGTACCATCATGGCGTGCATGAATTGGGTTAGAAGAATCCCGTGCAGCAATGAATTTATAGCATCAGTCTTCAAGGCCTCTACACGAATAGACTGGTAGATGTACGATGTCATATCAACAGATAGCCCCCATACAACTACCAAGTACATAAGCTCAGCCTGGCTATAAGAAAGCTCTGTGGTGTGCTTCTTCGGGTCAATGGCGGAGCATAAGATTAGGTGCATAATTCGCCAAAAAGGAAGCAACTGCCTGTGTATCAAATAGCTTCCCTCTAAAATAGCTCTATCCTCGCCCAGCATAGTCACATTACCTCGGCCTTAGTAGGCCAGCCCTCCTCGCTCATTGGCAGGTTTCAGAATGCTCGCACATTACGGACAGTTTCCTCCATACTCGGCTCCTCAAGGTCTCTTGCCCATAATATAGCACAATAAAACTTTCGCACCAGATTCTTCGAAGCATAGCCGATCCTATGGATCAACGGAAGCCAACCTATCTTCTCCATAACCTTTGAAAGCGTCCTACCTTCAAATGTAAGATCATTAAAATCTGTCAACTTGATGTCCTATTCAACAACAAACGAGTGGGACGTAATAATCACTGTATGATGCTCCATCGTTAAAGATGGAGTGAAAGGTTGCTCATCATCAGCCTAGCCACTGGTACATGGATGTTTGCACATTTTTTTAAAAAAATTTGCACAATAAAGCGTTCGCATAGTTAAAAAGACGTCCAAACATTAAAACAAATTTTCGAACCAATTGTCAAACCGTCTGAACACCAATGACATCGTTTGGACATCTAGATGAAGTGTTCGAACACTATCAAAATGTCAACGTAGCCGTTTTCAAAATCTAAAAAGTGTCCAAATAGATTTAGGTATCCATCCAAACCCAAACAGATAAGAAAACTATTTAAATTTAACATTCAAATGTCCGGACAGCACTGAAAAGTGTCCAGACACAATAAAAATGACATCGTATAATCTAAGGGATACTATCAAGTGTTCGAACAGAGATAGGCAGACGTCCGAATGTACAATAGAGAATTAAACTCTTTAAATTTAAAGTAAACCATGTTCGGACAGATTTCATATAGAGTCTGAACAAACTCAAAACGACAACGTATACCTCTGAATGACACGGCATAAGTTTGAACGACTCAGGGACACGTCCGGACGACACAAGAAAGTGTTGAGACAATAATAGGAGGACGTCCGAGTTAACTCAACCACGGCAGCATCCCTCCACCTCCCACACACGCCCTAAAACACAAAATAATACACTTAAAAAGTTCATAACACTTAACACAATTAATTTCAACGTAAATATCAATAAAAAAACACAATGTACTATGCAAAAAATGGAATTGAAATTCTATACGTAAAACTATAAAAAAATTGAAATTTTTATGGTTAAAATCTTGTTAAAAGTAAACAAAACATACTTGAATGTGATTAGATCCTTCAAAGAGTGAAATGACGTTAAGATTTGAAAAGAAAAACTTGAGTTTTGAGAGATTTTTTATGAGAAATGGCTTGGTATTTGTGAAAATGCCGAACTGTTCGACTTTTCAAAATTTGTCGATGGCTGCAAACGTCTTGCATATTGTCCAGACGCTTATTTGCACACGTGGCCCAATCAACGTACTTCCTATTAAATGCAAAAATTTAAACCGTTTAAAATAGTTCGGCATAATAAACACATCCAGATGTTTTATCCCAACGTACAAATGGTTTTCCACTTATTTGGCACGACGTGGAAGCGCACGTTTGGCTGAATAAATGTCGAATTCCATCCGGACGATGACAACTATTTTCAAATTTCGTATAACGTAAACACGTGTAAGCCATGCGACGATTACATGAATGTCGGACGGGTTCTCAACCTTTCCAACAGTGTCTTTTCATCATACATGTTTGGACTCTAATCCTTGTCGTTTGAACGTGTACCTCATTCACCCCCTATTGCAATAAGGTTGTCCGGATGCTGATGGACACCGTCCGAACTTAAATTCACTAAATTTACTTTACATAACTGAACTTAATTTATTTAAATGATTTAATTTACGTAATTAATTTACTTCACTCAATTTAACACAATGTAATTTGACTCAAATTTTTAACTTAATTTATCTATTTTGAATACATATATATATAGTTAAGCATACTTTTATATTAAACATCCGTTATATCTAATCACCCATTTCATTGTAATTGTAAGCTAATTACACTAACCGATGCAATCTAATTACACTAACCGTTCCGTTAACATAGCACTCGTACTAATTACCCATTTGATTGTACTAATTATCCCTTTAAATTATAATAAATTTAATCTAGTGAAAGAACATAATTAATATAAAAAATCAAAAATAATTTAAATACCGAACCAAAAACACAATCATAATGTCTAGTACAAGCCTTAAATGGTCCTTCAAACAATAAATAAATAATAGTGATAAAGCATAAATAAAATACTAGTTCAATTCACGAGCTGGCTCGTCCATATCTTGCCCGAGGGTGTCACGAACATGTGCCAAATGCTCTTCCATATTATCCACCTGTCTGACGAGTGTCTGCAGCTGTATCGGAACGGTATGGACACACTGGGACAGTTGAAACAATTGTTCTCGCACAGAGAACAATTCCATCCGCATAGTATTTAGCTCTTTCGTTAAAGCCCTATCCGTTAGAGCATTTGGTCTCCAGACCGGTCAAGCGGCATTAGAGCTCCATGCACAACGAATGCGTTGGCTCCACTATCGCCCAAATACTCTCCTTCAACTCCACTAAAAAGGCATCCGCCCAAGCTGGTCGCTCTGTCTGTCCCCCGACATTGGTGATACTTCTCCCAGAGCATTCCATGGTCAACCAAGCAAAAACTGTTTGAACATAAACACAAACCGTTCGCTTGAATGTCTAACTGCATCGTTTGAAATACAAAGGCGTTCTGAACTTTAAAAACACGTCCGGACGGTTTTCATAACATCTGCACGTGGTTTCAATTAACACAAAAAAAGCAGCATAATTTGATGAACACAAACAACATAACAAACTAAATAGCGAACTGTATTCAATTGAAATGCATGAAATTGAAAGCAAATTCATGAAGAAAGTTTTACTTGAAGTTGTTTGAGAGATCTCGAACGGGTAGTGAAAACGTTTGAGGGAAAAGTTTGAGAGAAGAGAGTAAGTTTGTGATTTTGACAAAGTCTGGCCAGTTTAATGTTTTCAAGAAGGGTCCGAATGTATTTCATTTGCATTAGGATGGTTCTCAGCTGTTTTATTCACACGTGGCCTGATCAAATTGTAACTTCATTAAATATGGCCAATTCGAAAAGGTTCTAGAACTTATACCGTCTGGACGGTATTTATTAGTTCGGACGGTTTGATTTCATGTGTCTGAAGTTTTGTAACATGGAACCAGAAGATTCGCGGAAGAAGCTCTCATACTTGTGAGGACATGTTTTTTACCATTCAGACTGTATAATTTTTTCCCTTGGAACGCGGTTGAGAATGTCCAGACGATATTCAATGTTCGTGACAATTTTTAATTTGTCACTATATGCTAAAGATTATTATTTGCTAGGTAATGTCCGTACAGACGTTGTAAAAAAAGGGTCCGGACGGTATTGTAAAAATTGTGACAATTCTAATTGTCACTCAGTTACGACGATTTGGAAATTTGTCACCCAGTATAGAGTCTGAACGGGTTGCTTATCTGTCTGGATGGTATTTTGTATATTGTGACTATTTTTATCGTCACTCATTCGTGACGTGTGTATGTTGTCATACCGGAGATGCATCCGAACGTGATTTTGACCAGTTTGGATGGTTTTGGGTGACGAAATTAATTTTTTGTCATGGAAAGGTCACTTTAGGTGACAAAATTTGGTTTGACACACAAAATTTTATCACCTAAAACTATATTTCTTGTAGTGTGACAAACTACAT
This sequence comes from Morella rubra, assembly GCA_003952965.2. NCBI lineage: Eukaryota > Viridiplantae > Streptophyta > Magnoliopsida > Fagales > Myricaceae > Morella > Morella rubra. The sequence continues at coordinate 4,130,159 of CM025852.1, forward strand.
CATAGAAGATAAGTCTCCACAAAATAGTAGGGTTTTGAAACAAGCCCACCAAACTAATACAAAGGCCATAAAACAGTGGTCCCGCTAAAAGGAAACCAAGGCTTGGAGCATAGGCAGTGATCAGAGCACCAAGCATATATAGCACAGCTGCCATGACACTACAAGAAAAAAGACTTTGGGTGACAAATTTGTCACCCAAAATAAAAAATTCGTCACCTAATGTTTTGGGTGACAAAACTGAGTTGTCACTCGATTTGTCACCTAAAGCTCGTCAGCCAAAGTTTTGGGTGACGATTTTGACATTCTGTCCCGTGAAACCGATCGGACATTTTACACATCCTCCGAACGATGTTTTTTCATAGCGACGAAATAAAAATCGTCATGCGTAGTACAATTCAACTGTTTGCATGAGCTGTACGAACGTATTCTAAATATGTTTAAACGATTAATGAGAACGGTTTTTCCCTGGCGATGAAATGAATTTCATCATCTACAATACTTGCGCACGGGTATACAACATCATCCGCACGTACAGACATTCTATCCGGACTCCATCGTAAAGACGTCTGCACCGCTGTTTCATTTATGACAATATTTTTATTTGTCATCCTCCAAATCCGTTCGAACTGTGACGCATAACGTCCGGACACTTGTTCTGTTGCACATGTTCGAACTTTTAGTTTTAGCGTGCGCACTTGTGCTAGATAAAAGATTGTTTGCACACGAAAACAATCATTCGAACGGACTAATTTGACGTGATATGTCCGAATGGAATTTTAAGCGTGCACATGTTATCAATGCCAATTAACTGTTCGGACTTCGACTCATATCGTTCGAACGGTTTTCTTGTTATGTCAAATAATTAAATTAAAATTTAAAAATAATTTACAAATAATATAAATAAAAAGATATTCAATGCTCATTAAATAATAAAATATCTATAAATATGCAATCATTATTAAAAGTAAATACAATAGGTAATTGATAAGTGCTAAGAAAGTAGTAAAAATATATAAATCTACCCAAATTTTCGTTTGGGTGTCGAACGAGATTGCAGCTGTCTGACCTGCTCCACCAGCTGCTCACTCATATGCTCCGCCATTAGTTGCATCCTCCGTTCTTGTTGTTCCACTAGAGTCCTTTGCTGCTCCTCCATCATCTTCCGGTGCTCTTCGACTTTTTTTCGTTGCTGCTCTGCCATCATCTGCATCAGTCTTCGTCTTTCCTCCGTTGCTACTCCTCCATCATCTGCAAATGCTCTCGCATCGTCTGCTCTCATTATCTGTAATCTGGCCCTCCTCCAACTTCCGGGACAAATCAACGACGATACTGATGAAGATGATCCAACAGATTGTATTGAACGGCCTAAACCTCGCACGTAACTCGTTTTCGACCTTAAGTCCTCAGCGAAGATCTCCACTCATACCTCCATACTAGGCTCCTCGAGGTCCCTCACCCGAATATAGAGCATAAAACTCTCGCACCATATTCTTTGACGCATAGCCGGTCCTATGGATTAAAGGAAGCCAACCTAACCCCTCCACCACCTCCGGAAGCGTCCGACCCTCAAATGTGAGATCGTTAAAGTCTGCCAACTTGATATCCCACTCGACAACAATCGAGCAAGACATAATGATTACTGTATGCTGCTCCACCGTTAAAGCTTGAGTGGAAGGTTGCTCGTCATCAGCCTGGCCACTGGTACGTGAACGCTTACTCATTTTTTCAGAATCTGCACAAAACAGCGTTCGCATGGTTAGAGACATGTCTGAACCAAAATAACATCGTCCGAACACCAATAATGCAGTCTAGACGTTTACTTGAAGCGTCCGGACATTATCAAAACAGAGTTTGCACGGTTAGATACATGTCCAAACCAAAATAACATCGGCCGAACACCAATAATGATGTCCAGACGTTTACTTGAAGCGTCCGGACATTATCAAAACGTCAATGTATCTATTTTGAAAGTCTAAAAATAGTCCGAACAGCTTTGGATATCCGTCTGAACCCCAAGCAGATGAAAAACTATTTAAATTTAACATTAAATAGTCCAGACATCATTGAAAAAGTGTCCGGACACAATCAAAATGACAAGAGTTAACACAATCAAAACGACAACGTATACCACCGAGTCCGGACATAGTCCTAATGTCGACCAAATATAATGTCGGAAAACTCAAGAACGCGTCCGAACGACGAAATAAAGTGTCCGGACGCTTTCTGGAGGACGACCGAGTTAACTCAGCCATGGCAGCGTCCCTCCACCTCCCCACACGCCCAAAAATACAACCAAAACACAAACTAATACACTTAAAACAAACCTAACACTTAACACAATCAATTTCTACGTAAAAATCAATTAAAAAAACACAATGTATTATGCAAAAAATGGAATTGAAATTCTATACGTAAAAGTATAAAAAAAATGAAATTTTTACCATTAAAATCGTGTTAAAAGTAAGCAAAATATACTTGGATGTGATTAGATCCATGAAAGAGTGATATTACGTCAAGATTTGTGAAGAAAAAACTTGAGTTTTGAGAGATTTTTTTAAGGAGAAACGGTTTGGTATTTTTTGAAAATGACGAACTATCAACTTTTGAGAATACGTCGCTAGCGTCCAGACTTTATTCTGCACACGTGGCCCAATCAACGTACTTCGTATTAAATGCCAAAATTTAAACCGTTTAAAATAATTCGGCACAATAAACACGTCCAGACGTTTGTATCACAGCGTGCGAACGTTGTTCCTATGAATTTGTGCGACGTGAAGCGCACGTTTGGCTGAATAAACGGCGAATGTCTTCCGGACGTCTATAACCCGTGTGGACGGTGACAACCGTTTTCAACTTTCAAATAACATAAACACGTGTACGCCACGTGACGGTTTCGGGAATGTCCGAATGGCTAGTAGATTTATTTCGCATGTTAAATTCACTAAATTTACTTTACTTCACAAAACCTAATTTATTTAAATGATTTAATTTATTTCATTCAATTTAACCAATGTAATTTGGCACAAATATTTAACTTAATTTATTTATTTTGAATACATATATATATAGTTAGGCATACTTTTATATTAAATATCCGTTATAACTAATCACCATTTAATTGTAATTGCAAGCTAATTACTCTAACCGTTACAATCTAATTACACTAACCATTCCGTTAGTGTAATCACCCATTTAATTTTACTAATTATCCGTTTAAATTGTAATAAATTTAATCTAGTGAAAAAACATAATTAATATAAAATATCAAAAATAATCCAAATACCGAACGAAAAACACAATCATAATGTCTAGTACAAGCCGGAAACGGTCCTTCAAACGATAAATAAATAATAGTGATAAAGCATAAACAGAAGACTAGTCCAAATCACGAGCTACCTCTGGCTCATCCAAATCTTGTCCGAGGGCATCACGAACATGCCCAAATGCTCCTCCATATTATCCACCCGTCTGACGAGTGTCTGCAGTTGTACCGGAACGGTATGGACAAACTGGGACAACTGAGACAATTGTTCTCTAATCCTTATTATTTCCATCCGCATAATATTCAGCTCTTCCGTTATAGCCTATCCGTTAGAGCAAGTTTGGTCTCCAGACCGGTCAAGCGGCATTGGAGCTCCATGCACAACGAATGCGTCGGCTGCACTATCGCCCGAATACTCTCGTTTAACTCCGCTAAATAGGCGTCTGCCCAAGCTGGTCGCTCTGTTTGTCCCTCGACATTGGTGATACTTCTCCCAGAGCATTCCATGGTGAACCTAGCAACCGTCCGAACATAGCATAAACCGTTCGCACGAATGTCAAACTGTCGTTTAAATTTTAGATATCCGAACGACATAACGTCCGGACGTTTAAGAAAACTTTCGGATGGTGTAAAAAGACGTCCGAACGTGTTTCAATGAACACCAGCAAAACAGTAATTTGATAGACACAAACAACACAACAAACTAAACGGACGGTATTTAATCGAAATGCATGAAATTGAGAAGCAAATTCATGAAGGAAGTTTTACCTGAAGTTCCTTGAGAGATCTCAAATGGATAGTGAAAACGTTTGAGAGAAGTGAGTGAGTTTGTGATTTTGACAAAGTCTGGTGGTTTTAATGTGCCCAGTACCCGTCCAAACTCTGTAGATTCGAGTTCGGATGCTTCTCAGTGGTTATATTCACACGTGGCCCTATCAAATTTAACGTCATTAAAATGCCCGATTCGAAAAGGTTCTAGAACTTATACAGTCCGGACGCTATTTATGGGTCCGACGGTATCGATGTCACGGGTCTGAAGTTTTGCAACGTGGAACCACACAATTCGCGGAAGAAGCATTTATAATTGTGCGGACCTTTTTTTCCCGTCCGGACTTCATTTTTTTGTTAGAAATGGTGACAACGTCGGACTGATAGAGTGTTCATGATGATTTTTAATTTGTCACTCTATCCTGACGATTATTATTCGTTAGGTAATGGACGTTGTTTTATAAAACTCAGTGATGACGGTTTCGATATTATTCTGAGTGAAACGATTACGACGACAAGTCCACTAAGAGTGAAAAAATTGTGACGATTCTAATTGTCACTCAGTTACGAAGATTTGGAATTTGTCACCCTACAGCGAGTCCGAACGGGTTTCTTTTTCGTCCAAACGGTCATTTGTTTTTGTGATTATTTGTATCGTCACTCATTCACGACGCGTGTATGTCATCACACCAGAAATACGTCCAAACGGGTTTTGGGCTGTCCGGACGATTTTGGCGTTCCTTGATGGTTTTTGTGATGAAATTAATATTTGTCATAAAAAGTTCACTTTAGGTGACAAAATTTGGTTTAACACCCAAAATTTTGTCACCTAAAACTAAATTTCTTGTAGTGTGATGAACATCTAACTGAAACCTTCAAGGATGTGATTCCTTGCTAGACCCAAAGCTACATCATCCCGATGATCTGCTATTCTTGGAAAGAATGTTGGAAATATATATATATATATATATATATAATATGGTTGTAGTCAGGGGTGGAATCAGGACTCAAGTGAAGGGGGAGCAAACTCCTAAGGTGAAATGGCATCTCAAAATTTTTTCCTAGGTAATGCAAAAAGTGTTTTAGAGTTAAATTATCGAAAATTAAGGACTAAAAGCATTAAAGATTTGAAATACATGTACCGTACTATTTGTTGAGACTGCAAAGTGGCAATTGGATTCTATGGTTCTGCATCTTTTGAAAATGTTGCAAAATAACTTTGTTCTCAATAGTTTCAAAAAAATTTCCTCTCCATATATACTACCATACTAGACGACTCCACGCTGGCTGACTTTTTTTTATAAAAAAAACTTATCCATTATCTAAACAAAACGAAAATAAACAATTCACAAATTCAAATTCAATTTTAACAACTTCTCAAAAACCAACATAACTAACATAAGTCCTGACCTCCAATCTCCAATAATTCACAAAAATCACCTTCCAACATCAACCAACAATCCACTATATCATTTTTCAGATTTCTAATAGGGTTTTAGGACACAAATTACTTGAATAAGCCCACCACCAAGCAAAATTCAAACTTCAAAATTAACCTTAAAAAACAATTGAGCAATGTCTGAAAAATCAACATAGACATTCATTCGGCAACAAATCAACAAATATTTATTCCGCCACAATTGAAAACGCAAAGCAGCTTTCCCTCGAATATAATTACACATATTTGACCTGAACCCACTGCATTTTATTTCAGCTAAATATATAAAAAATTGCATGCATTTCTCTGACCAAGGGAGGGCGGGCTAGGGTGGGTCAAGGGAGCGGGCCAGGCACGCGCACACGCGCGCGCACACATACATACATATATATATATATATTAAAAAAAATAATTAATTTTACAGAACTAAGGGGTGGCAAGCGTCCCGGCTTGCCACCCCTTCGGTCCGCCACTAGTTGTAGTAAGTGACTGAGAATTAGAATTCTCGGTGATATTAATAATTAATACTACTAGCCCCTATTTCAACGAGGTACGAAATTACTGACTGCTTTAAATGAGTATTTAGGAGGCGATAAATGATCTAATAGATAGGAGTTAAGACCTTCAAAGATCCCCGCTGCTTACTACGACAAAAGAAAAGGCAATAAATTAGTAGAGACGAAAGATACCGATAGACGTACTTTGGCCCATTAGGTGAAGGCAATATGATCTGTCAACCTATACTTAGCAAGATCAACACGCAAGCTGGCATTATTGTTAGGGATCTCAGTGAAGGTCACCAAAATAACTAACCTAACTGTCAATTGGTTTGCAGACGACCACACCAATTAATCTTCTTATACTGTTCTAGGTAACAGATGATCACACATAAAGATTAAGAACTCCACAAGTTGTATTGGAAAAAATAACGTGGTCAAATGATAATTAGTCCTAATTAAGAACCACAAGATAAACGTGACTAAGGATTATTAGTCCTTAAAACCATAAGATAAATCATCCAAGGGTTTATTAGCATCTAAAGCGGAATATCCAAACTAGTATACTAGCCTAGAATGAATCCCAAGTGAATAAAGTTATTAGCCCAAACACCGAATATCATAGACATAACTATGTTCGGCCACAAGTAGCCTCTACTAGCTAGAATCTAGGAGATATGAATTACAACTCTTATTCACCTAATCCCTAGACTTTATCACTAAAATCTAAGAAAATTGAATTAAAATAAAACTCAAGATAAAAAAAACTTCTACTTCACATAGTCTTCCCTAAAATGACACTACATTCAGCAACCATTAGGGTCTTTCGCCGCCGGCCCCCTACACAATGGCGCCGCCTTCAATAGATTTCTTCACTAGTCCTATGGCTTATGTCATGGACTGGTTCCTTTTTGCCCTGTGCCTCACACGCCTTAGCTTCTTCCATGTCTTGACTTGGGTGTCTTTACCGATGGGTCTCTATCAATTATAGCATTGGACATAACATCCCTTGTTTGTGTACATTTTAAAATCCTCACGAATTGAAATTGTCAAAAGTTGTCCTGTCTAATACAGCCTTATCAAAGAGATCTGTGTTTCATAATTTATTTACTTTTTTGCTGAAACTAGCTAGGATCTGTGTTTCATAATTGGACTTCAGCTAGTGAAGATGTGGAATCAAGATTCACACGAGCACTCGCAGAGACTATTGATATTGTTGTAGAAAAAAAAAAAAATTCTTAGCCTTCATAAATCCCAAGAGTAGTCTGCATATTATCAGAAATTAGGGGCTATATATATACAAAAATTAATGTTTCTCCAGTAACAATAACTAATTAAGATACGTTCCATGTATAACCTATCAAATAAGAAACCCTTAAATATTACCTGAAGATGAAGTTTAAATTTTTAAAGAAAATGGTAGCTAGGGCTAATTGTTTGTGGTGCTAAACCATGTAATGCATAGAGGATGTACTATAGCACGAAGGCCAAGGTGGAGAACATCGTCCAGATAGGAAAGGTTGGGGACCAATACATCGAAAGTGAAAAACAGCGTGAAGCTTTCAACAAATGGACAGATGGGTTTACACCTCACGATCATCCCACAGTGATTCAGGACTTCCAATCCCATCAAATGCCTGTAGTTTTACCTCGATAAAATTTGTGTTAGTTTACTAGCATATATAATCTTCAAAGAAAAATAAAAGTTAAGACTAATTAAGGACTTTAAATTGAGCCTCAGATTTTGTTGGAGCGTGGCAAAAACAAAGACATCACAGACCACGGGATGCCGAATCTCATCTATGTTTCAAGAGAAAATTAGAGCAGGACTTCACTCCACCATTTCAAGGCAGGTGCACTGAATGTCCTGGTGAGCATCTCAAAACCATGCGCACATTTACAAATACAATCTCATCTATGCCTTGTACAATTAATATCTTCCCCCTTAATTTTTCATGTAATATGTTTTCTCTTTTCTAATGAAGCTGCGAGTATCGGCTATAATGACCAATGCACCGATTGTTTTGACCCAAGATTGTGACATGTGCTCCAACGATCCTCAAACAGCTCGACGTGCTCTATGTTATCTATCGGACCCTAAGATTCAGTCAAATTTAGGCTACATTCAGTTCCCTCAACGTTTTAATGGGCTCAACAAGAACGACACCTATGCTTGTGAGATGAAGCGTTCGTTCCAAATAAATCCCATTGGAATAGACGGACTATCGGGTCCTATTTACATCGGAACCGGATACGTTTTCAATCGGCGGGTCTTCTTTGGAGGCCCATCCACTTTCGTAGTATCAGAAATGCCAGAACTGAGCCCCAAAGCCATCGTGGACAAGCCTATCCAGTCGCAACCAGTATTGGCCATGGCACACCATGTAGCTGGTTGCAATTATGAGAATGAGACAAAATGGGGCTCTAAGGTCAGCCTACTAGCATGATATGCCACTTATGATGATGGCTTAGTACATATATATATATATATACTTGGGTTTATATCCCATTAGGATTTTTGGTTACTGCCACTTATGAGGAATTTTTTCAGTGATTTTTTTTCTTTTTACTCCAAATGTTAAGCAAGACTCAGTTGTGCAGATGGGCTTCAGATATGGGTCTCTATTGGAGGACATACTCACAGGTTATCGACTAAAGTGTGAAGGATGGAGGTCCATCTTTTGCCATCCGGACAGGGCAGCCTTTTATGGGCATTCACCAATAAACCTTGTTGATATACTAAATCAGAGCAAGCGGTGGGCCATTGGTTTCCTTGAGGTTGGCTTTTCTAAATATAGTCCTACAACTTTCGGAGCACAGGCCATGGGTCCTCTTATGGGTGTCGCTTATGCACATTATGTATTCAAGCCCCTTTGGTCCATCCCAACAACCATATATGCCTTCCTGCCGCAGCTGGCCGCTCTCCTCAACGGGATTTCAATTTTTCCAAGGGTATGTTACTTCAATTGCTATAAATTTGTCACAAAATAAAATGGGATATACTGCAAACTAATTCTGAGATGACCACATCCGAACTACTTTATTTCAGGTGCTAGATCAATGGTTTCTTTTGTATGCTTTTCTTTTCTTTGGAGCCTACATGCAGGATTTCTTGGACTTCTTCTTAGCTGGAGGAAGTGTGCAGAGTTGGTGGAATGATCAAAAAATTTGGATGGTGAAGGGACTCTCTTGTTTGTTGTTTGGTTTAGTTGAGTACTTGCTCAAGTCCCTAGGCATTTCCACTCAGGGTTTCAATTTGACTAGCGAAGTAGTCGACGATGAGCAAAGGAGAAGATCAGGACAAGGAGTCTTTGAGTTTGGAGTAGCATCACCCCTGTTTTTACCCGTAACAGCGGCAGCAATAATGAACCTGGTCTCCTTCTTTTGGGGTGTCATAGAGATTTGCATGGGTAGAAATTGGGAAGGATTGTTTGGGCACACTATAACAATTCGGGCTATAGCAGCAAGACAACACGTCGCTGCAACCCCCCAAAAATGTTGTTACAGAAAAAAATTCAAAAAAAAAAACGTCGCACCTCCCGCTTTTTTACATCATCCGACGACATTTTTTTCTCTCTGTTGCTACTGCAGAACAAATTGCGACTTAAGATGGCGTTGCAAAAGGGCTTCCTCAAGGGTCGTTGTTGTGGTTACCCCTGTTGCCATGACCGTGCAAAAATGCTCATTCAGCAACGAAAAATCAGGGGTGCAAAAATGCTTGTTTAGCAACGAAAAACAGGGGTGCAAAAATGCTTGTTCAGCAACGAAAATCTGGTCTCGCGAGTGCTTATTTTCGGCCATATAATTTTGTGGAAGGTGTTGTTTTGCGACTGTCATTGAAACTTCGAAATTTCTACGACTTCCCATTTGTCACTTTACCCATTCAATAGATTAATTCAAACATAAATCTCAAAAGGGGGAAATGAGAAGGAAGAAATGGAAATTGTAATTTAGCTGCAGGGAAGAGATACATTCAGATTGATTACAACACACAAGCCTAACAATCTGATTGGTATAAAACAACAAATCAACGATGGCAAATCAATATTCACATTTTTCACAAATCAAAACAATACTATCTCTCAACAATACCTAGCAATCAAAAACTCAGTACAAGTTCAAAGTGAAATAAAAAAGAGATCTTGACCGAGAAAAGCGTAGGATCCAAAACACCGTGAGAATACTGCCCCCTTCTCCATCGCGGTGGTGATCATGTCTTCGTTCATAACTTGCTTCCATAGATTCAAAATATCGTGAGAATGTTACCCCTTGTCAGTCGCGGAGGTGTCGTGGAAGTGGAAAACGAAATTTTAATCTTCATTTTGAGAGAGAGAGAGAGAGAGGGGAGGGAGCCGAAAGATTTGGGATTTAGGTTCGCCAAGGGAGACGAAAGAGTTAGGTTTGTCGTGGGAGACGAATGACAGAAATTAAAAGAAAAGAGGGGAGGCGGCAGTGAGAAGAAGATAAGTTAGGGTTAGGGTTTGGGTTTAAATGAATGGTTGAAGCGTGTGTTAGGGCAACAGTTATTGAAAAACAATCATGTCCTTGTCTGTTCTAAAAAATAACCATCTAATTAGGGGTATATAGGTAATAACGTATGAGTAAGAAACATCAATTACTAATTTACTCCATAAACGAACGGAAATACCTTTCTATCTTATCTTTTAATTTATAGTTATTATGATATTTAAAAAATAATTTTAAAAAATCAGAAAAATATATAATTCAAAAAATAAGTAGAAAATAGTTTCATAAATAGAAAAAATTATAAAAATGGATAAAATATGAAACCATTTTCCTGAAACCTACGTATTTTTTGAATTATATGTTTTAATTTTTTTAATATCATAATAACTATAAAAATAAATAATATTATTATTTAATTTAATAATATATAAATCATTCAAGTACAAGTGCGCACATGATTTATATTTCTTGCGCGACTTAGAAATATAGCACGCGGGGGCGCAATCCAGCGCATGCGCGAAATTCTAAGTCGCGCGTGCGGGTCTGGAATCCAGCCGCTGGCTCGCGCGCGCGACGCTGGAAATTTCAGCCCCTGTCGAGACCTATTTTTAGCGACACAATTGTTTTGTCACATAACAACTTTTGGCGCGACAAATAATATATTTGTCGCAAAAGAAGTATTTTTAGCGACAAAATTGAATAGTCACTGATAAAGTCGTCGCTAAAACTATCCTTTAGCGACAAAATTGAGTAGTCGCTGATAAAGTTGTCGCTAATTAAGTCTATAGCGACGAAACAATATTTATGTTGTAAAAGCATAGTTATAACTACGAAATTAATTTTGTTGCTAATAAATTGGTAGCTAAAGGGAAAATCTCTTGTAGTGGCAGATGTTCATAGCTGGTTTTGTCACGGTGAACTGCTGGCCAATCTACAACGCTATCTTCCTAAGCAGCGACAAAGAAAGGATGCATACTAAGACTACTATGTTATCATCGTTTCTGCCTTGTGTCCTTTATATAACAACTTCTCTTACCTTAAGGGGCTGAGATTGAGACTCTCCTTTAATTGTGTTTCTCTTTACTTTTGGAAACTTTCTCTTTAATAAGATTAAACTTTTGGTATTTGAAATATATCAGGTAATTGAACCACCACTACAAAAAAAATAGGTCTGTAGCAGCGATCTTTTTAGCGGCGGTCGCTGACCACTACTATAGACCCCCTTTAGCGGCGTTTTTTGTAAAACGCCGCTACAAGTTTTACCTTTAGCAGCAGTCAGTGACCACCACTATAGACCCCCTTTAGCGGTGTTTTGCATACCTGATTTTTAGCATCGTTTTTGAAAAAAACATTGCTAAAGATATATCTATAGCAGCGTTTGTTTACACAAACGTTGCTATAGGTATAAGTGCAACAAAAAAAAATTATTAATTATAAGTTATTTAATGTTAATAATTATTTTATTCCTTTTAATATATAATTTTATTTTGTCATGTATTTGAAATTTTTATTTTAAGGGACCTACTTAATAAAATATGAAATTAGAAAGAGTGTTGTGAAAATTGAAGTTGTTATATGGTCTTAGAGGCTATGATTTAGTCATTAGGTAGGTACATATATATAAAGTAATTAGGTTAATTAGCACATATCAATTATATAATAAACACATACTTTTAAATTATAAGTATTATATATTATTACTCCCAACCTATTTTAATTAAGATTATTATACTAATTATAAAAAAGAGTATAAGAATGTACATTGCTATGTATTTAATACTAAGTATAAAGATTTTTAAATGCTATTACAATTTACAACTGATTTTAATTTACTAAAAACACATCACTACAAAATATAACTTATTATTAAAAAAATTAAAAAAAACTACAAATTGGAAAAAAAAAAAAAAAAAGCTTTGAAAGCACCTGTTCCCGTGGACCCTCCACCCCCTTTTTCCTTTCCTTTTCTAGAACAGGGCCAAACTTTCCCGTCTGTCTCTCTCTCTAAGTCTCCCTTTGAAAAATCTCTCACTCTATCTCTCCCTCCGCCTCTCAGCCTCTCTCTCACTCCCTCTCAGCTCCTCCTTCGACGATCGGCAGCCCACCATCGACCGAAACCCAGGGGCTTCCACCAGCAACCAGCCTCTCTCTCTCAGTAGCCACTAGCCTCTCTTCTCTCTCTCTCTCTCTCTCTCTGGCTCTCTCTCTCAGCTGCCCAGTGTCGATTGCTCATTGCCGCTGGCCCACTGTGCTCCGATTTTCTTGCAGGCTAGCAGGTATCCCTCTCTCACTTCAGCCTCTCTCTCTCAGCTAATTGTTGATTGTGATTTCACTGATTTGTGAATGTGATTCGTGAATATTTGCAAGGATTAACGATGTATTTTTGCATATGGGTTATTCTGGAATTTTGACGATTGTCTTGAAGATGATTATTGAATGCGGAGGGTCATATAGACATGGAAATGCTTCCTGTGGGGATTTAGACATTGTAATTACACATCCTAATGGGAAGAGGTACATAATTCGTTCTTCTCTTACTGTGTCGTGCACCTTATGTATTTTTTTCTTTTAGGATTTTTTTTTTTTTTTACTCGATGTTAGAGGAGATCAGACGGCTGTAGTCAATTTTTTGCATTTTCCTCCCCTGAAAGAATGAGATATAAATGAAAATGGCAGGAGTAATTTACTTGCATTAAAGAATGAGATATATCTGGCCAATCTCGGTACCGACAAGAATGGATTGTATTCTTGTAGACATACACAATTCTAGAGGGAATATTTCTTAATACCTGGGAAAAAAGAAAATTGCAAGGACTTTTACTGCAGTATTGTGTTCCAATATATCAACATGCTTTTTATTTGAGTGGACACTATTTGTTGGGAACGTGTCTATTTAGTTTTTCTTTTTCCATTTTCTTTCCTGTCACCTCTGTACGGTTGTACATTCCTTTACTAAATTTGTCTTCCCGCTTTCTAACATCATGTTTGTGGTAATGTAAATACTAGTTAAATTGTTATGTATTCCAGTCATAGAGGCTTGGAATCAAAATTTGTAAAGAACTTAAAGGATATGAAGTTCTTAAGAGAGGATCTGGTTTTCAATACTCACAGTGAGGAGGTAATATTTCATTTCTATCTGTTTGATTGTTGCTTTGTACAAGTTTCTCATTTCTTGTATACTCGGTTGCATAAATAAGGACAATAGTCATTGTAAGTTTAATGAGGACCCACTTTGCTTTTTTTCTTCTTTTATAATTTCACCTTGTGTTAGATTACAAGAACCATTGTTTTTGAATGAAATAGGGGAACATTACTACCTATTAGTTCCTTTCTACAAATAGGATTCACTGCAATTATAGGAGATGATATCCTAGTGATGGTCAGTACTTTTTGATGGTTGCACCTAATTTTGAGTCAACATTTTAGTATTTTTCACCCAACTTGAATTCACAATATTTAAAAAAGGTCTGTTGGCTTGGAATCATCGTTGGGCTGAATTCCAATAGGCTTGAGTTTAAGGATAATTGGTTCTTCAACATGGTATCAGAGCTGGTCTTCCATATGGAAATCTCTTGTTTTTGAGTCCTAGGGATCTTGTTTATTTTGTTTGAAGTTTGTGTCAGCGTGATATACATTGTTGGACCCTTGTAAGCGTCTATGCTTTTGTGTTTTGGACAGTTTGAATTTCTGAGATATGCCCCATTAATCTTCTTTACACCATAATATGCACAAGGAACTGATTTTGGTGTTGACACATACTTTGGTCTTCTCACCTATCCTGGACGTGAGATATGCCTCATTAATCTTCTTTAAGCATTTCCCATTGTCATATTCTGTATTGCTTCCTAGTGAGGTTAACTAATCTCTTCCTCATTTTGGTACATTTAGGGCTACTTGAAAATTCAAGAAGACGTTGATGTGTCAAAGGAGGAAGATTTTAATTGGTCCTTCCTTATTGTGTTGTATTTGAATATTTTAGTTGGTCCTTGCTTATTGTTATTTTATATTAGAAATTTGTTACTTTTTAAATTACTTGTAGAGATTCTTGTGTTTGTTGTAAAATATTATTAATCAATGATGAAGTATATTTTTTTTTATTATCCTTGTTCTTTAAGTTTTTACATCCAATGAATTATGATTATTAAAATAAATTTGTATTACCGATTAAAAAAGTATGTATAGAAAAATATAAGAAAAAATTAATTGGTTTTCAAAAATGCTGGCAACATACCAAAAAAAAAAAAAAGCTGACCTATAGCAGCATTTTAAAAAAAGATGCTAAGCAGTAGCAACTTTAAAAACGTGCCTGTAGCGGCGTTTCTTGACGCAGCAAAAAAAAAATCATAATTGCGGTTCAGGTCTATAGCGGCGGTCGTGATCGTTGCTAAGAAAGCAGTAGTATTCACCAGCGGCTGAGCAAACCGTTATAGATCTATTGTGATGGATCTATAGCAGTAGTCACGACCGCTGCTAAAGCTATAGCAGTGATTTTTTTACCTTTAGCAGTAGTTTTCGACCGCTGCTAAAGGTCATTTTTTTTTGTAGTGCACGTCTCTATTCTGAGCACATAAGCTATCAGGTATATAAAAGAACTGTCGAGATAATGTTAGAAAACCTAGTACAAGGGGCACAAGAGGTGTGAGGACCGATGGACAATTTGCTAGCTAGGGAAGGGTTCATGGCTAAGCACCGGTTTGGGGCACTAATGACTGATGAGGCTGATCCATGCATCGGCCGGGCTGAAAGGATATTGCATGACCTCTTAAGATTACTACAAGATATGGACTTCCTTTCCTCACATTCTAGCTTGAAGCCTAGGTTGAAGTAGTCCTGTATCAATGATCCATATTTAATTATAACCCACAATCCACATGCATTGCTAAAGTATTATAACAAAGTCAAGTCATGCGGCATTATTTTATGTGTAAATTGTTAGTATGTAATTGAACAATCTAATTTAGACCCAACTATATGGAAAATACCTAGAGGGGAGGGTGAATAGGTTTTTTAAAAAAATTTCTACAACCCTCAAACAATGAACAATGAAATACAAAAACAATATTCAACCCTTTAATAAAATCTGCACTATATGGTAATGAATGAAATCAATATTCAACATAACCTAATATATTCAGAAGCTTTTTAGATGGTCTCAAATGCTTTCAAATGACAAGAAATCAAGTTAAACAACAGAACACGATACAAACAATTCTGCTGTAAAATACCTGTGATGTTCCAATATTCTATTTTAAATTCTGCAGTATACTACCAAATGACAGATTCTTCACAGGTATATCAGCAAGATATATACTATCTAAACACAACATGATGAAATAGAACACACTTCTTACCCAGATCTACCTTTTACCTTGAATCTCCTTGCAACAAGAATGACAATCCACCAATGATTGAGAATCTTGAATATTTAAACAAGAACGAATAGCAAATAACAAGATAGATCTAAAACAATGACAACAACACAAATTCAACCACGATTGACACAAGAAATTGTTGACGGAGAGAAACCTCCAATTAGAACATCTACAAGGAAGAAAAACTCTTCAGGACCCAGTCCAGTAAATGAATCACTAGAAACCCAATCTCGGTTACACGATGATCTATAAATTTAGCAACCCTTGCTAATCTAATATCAATCGCAACCTTACTCAAACGCCCAACTTCTGAATCTGCAACTTGCAGGGGAGAGGAACTCTTATCCCAGTCGATTTCTTGATTCTTCACAACAGAGCAACCTTCCAACTTGAACTCAAGTGATTGCGCCTTCAACAATACTGGAACTCCAGCAACTTCGAAGCTCTCTTATTCAATCTACGGATTGAGATTTCATGATCAAACTGAGAGGATGAACAAAGATTTGATCTCCACATTCACATTACCAATCACTCTCAACGGCAACAAGAACAGAGGGTACAAGATCTAGAAAATGGTGTCTTGGAGGCTTTCTTGAATCTCTACGAAATCTTCGATTAAACGATCTAGTCCTCTTTTGCAAAAGGTTCAGAGAGGCTTTTATATGGTCAACGAGGGTATTTCGAAGTCAAAGGACGCTGGGAATATTAAATGGGTACACTTTCATTTATAACAAAAATTCTGTTATTCCTCTGCGCAGTAGACTGCTTCGAACTCCTTATCAAACTCTGCACAGCCTTCACAAAAACCAATGACCATCCTAAATCTTTACCACTTAAATCTTAAGAACGTAATATATAAAATTGTCACAAACCATTTCAAAACCTAATGGATCTAACAGTAATTAACGTGAATCCTTTGGCTTGTTTAGGATAGTTTCATGGTAGAAGCCATAATCAATAATTTGAAATTAAGTAGGTTCATATTTTACCACCTCAACATATATAAGGAAAAATTTAAAACTTACTGCCTAAGATTTTAAAAAATTGGCTATGTTTTTAGAGTTGACAAATCTTGCCTGGGTTATTCCACACTTGCAAAATCACTCCTTCCGTTACATTTACATCTAGATTTCTAAGGTAATTGACTGCATGACATATCAAGTGTCAATATATAGTCATGTGGCATGTCATGTATCTTAAAAATAAATAAAAATTAAATAAATAAAAATTCATAAATTCATAATTTAAATCAAAAATATTAAACTATGAAAAGATATTATAATTTTTAGGGTTAAATACACTTTGCACCCTCCAACTACGGAGGTCTTAACACTTTGCACCTCAATCTATTAGTTTTTGTCACACTGCACCCACCAACAATTGATTTTAGACACTTTGCATCATCCCTTAAAATTTTCGGTTAATTTAGATGGAAAATAATTTTTTAACATGCGAAATGACAATTTTATCCCCATATTTTTTTTGGTAGTGACCATTTATAAGAGTAAACTGTAATTTTTGGGACCAAAAAATAAATTTCTATCCAAGTTGACGGAAAATTTTAACAGAAGGTGCAAAGTGTCTAAAATCAATAGTTGGTGGGTGTAATATGACAAAAATAATAAATCGGGGTGCAAAGTGTCAAGACCCCAAAGTTAGAGAGTGCAAAGTATATTTATCTTAATTTTTATTTATTTTTAAGATACCAAACATGCTACATGAACATATATTGACACTTGGTAAGCCTCATCATCAATTCCTGACGAAAGACCTAATTTTATAAGCCTAACGTAAATTCAGACAGTGTTTTCGCTTGCTATAGCACGCCAGAAGTAGCATTACTGGCATTCACATGACTATACAGTTATACTGCAAGTTTTAATTGGCATTAAATATTGACAAGGTAAGTGAGATTAAATGGCCTTCATAGAATATAATTTACTTATTTGGTTACCTCGATGTATGCATTAAACATACTTGAATATTAATCTTAATTCGATCCTTTATTATATACTTTTGTTTGACCACTGAATTAATCCTTTTTTTTTTTAAAAATAAACTCAAGCATTAGAAATATCCACTGTAACGTTAACACTAAAAACTTCTGACTGGTTAGTGCCAGCTGTTTGGTATATATCCACGAGGCAAGTCTGGTTAGTTCCAAAGTGGGAATAGCTAGTTACTGTTTTTTTCGCAGTTCGCCATTTGAATGAAGCTTCTTCAGAGCTATTCCAGGAGCAGCCAGATTGTTTCAGAATATACATTTTCAGTACTGTTGCTGACATACAAATACTTCAACCATTGTTTTCTTCTAAGTAAAAGATATATACTTGAATTACGCATCGTGGCGGCTCATATGGATAGGCAGATGAAACAATCACCTAAGGTCTCCTAATTAAGAAGGCCTCATATTATAGTCTATAAAATAGAAAGTACTTTTATAAAATTAAAGTTGAAAAAAAAATTCTAATATTATAACCTATAAAATAGGAAACACTTTTATAAAATTAAAATTGAGAAAAAAAAAAGTCTAAAACTTTAGGAATATAAGTTAATGAAAGGCCTACAAAATAGTAATATTCTAAAAATTAGTTTACAAAATTCAAATTGAAAATAAAAAATCCAAGATAGAAACTAGCACTAGCAATAATATAATTAACCCTATTAGCTTTTATGTCTTCTTTTTTAAATAATAGGACCAGTTCCCACAAATTCTTCTATTAAAACCTAGCACCACAAATGTTTGCTAATAACTCAAGTTCTCAAAAAATTTAAATTTTCATAATGTTTCTTAAATAATAAGACTACTTTCCACAAATTCTTCTTCTAAAACCTAACACCACAACTATCTATTTTATTGTTAATTAACTCAAGTTCTCAAAAAATTAAATTTTCATAAGTTTTCTAAATAATAGGACCACTTCCAACAAATTCTACTCCTAGAACCTAACATAACAACTATCTATTTTATTGCTAATTAACTCAAGCTCTAAAAAAATTAAATTCTCATAACGTTTCTTAAATAAAGGGACCACTTCTCACAAATTCTTCTCCTAAAACTTAACACCACAACTATCTATTTTATTTTAATTAACTCAAGTTCTCAAAAAATTAAATTCTCATAAATTAAATTCTCAAGTCATTCTTTTAACCATTGTACATTGGCCATCGACTATTAGTGGATTGTTCTTTTTGCTAAACAACAAAATAATCACACAACTCATTTTTTTGCTAAACAAATAAGCTTCTCAAAGTATTTCTCTTTGTCTCAAGATAGATTAAAGTTTAACAATTTTATCTATGAAAATGATTTATTGGCTAAACTTGAATACAAAAGTTTAATTAGTAATTTTGCGTCTAAAAAGGCAAGAAGTAAATAAGGTTTAATTTTGAATTTATTAATTTATTTTTGGAGAAAATTCATAGTTAGCCCCGTATCTATAGGATAAAATCAATTTCGTACCCACAACTATCAAAATAGTGATTTACGTCCTTTATCTTTTAAAAATCATCAATGTATGCCCCTCATCCAAATCAAGCATCAAGTTAGACGGAAAAACATATAAAATGACAAAAATGCCCCCCACCCCAAGAAAAAAAAAAAATAAAAATAAAAATAAAAATAAAAAAATAGATTATTGAAATGGAGTTTCAATAGTTTTTTAAAAAATATTAATTTTTTTTAAAAAGTTTATTTTTATTTTTAATTAATTTTTTATATTTTTTAGTAATTTTATCTTGGAGGTGCATTTCTATCATTTTACATGTTTTTCCATTTGACTTAATGCCTAATTGGGACAGCATACATTGATGACTTTTCAAAAGATAAATGACTCAAATCACAACTTTGATATATAGTTAAGCGGTAAGAAATTTATTTTAGCCTATAGATATAGAGATAACTATGCCTTTTTTTTTTATTTATTTTTTTTAAAAAAAAAAAAAACCTCATATTTATAACTTGTCTAACGCCCCCAATATTGAGCCGCCCCTGTTTACTCATGCACTGAGAAGTAACCCAAAACAAATACCTAATGTTCAGTCTTTCAAAGTAATAAATAAACGTACTATAGAAAAGGATAGAGCATATCATGCTCATAATTTCAGGCCCTCAGAGCAAGAGAGAAGCTGCAGCAAGGAGACCGGATGCCAGAAATGTAGAGATTATGGTTGTTCTAAGAGGCATCCTTCCTTTGTCACTCCTCAAGACCATAGCTTCGTAAATTGGCCAGCAATTCACCACCCCAATACCAGCTATCAACAACTGCACAAACAGTCCCTCCAATTTGCTTCTGCCTAAGAGAACCCACATAAGCCCCTTCACCAATGAGACCAAGTTGATGATGGCTGCTATTGTTAACGGCACAAACATGGGTGACGGGACGCCAAATTCAAAGAGCCCTTGCTCGTATCTTTTGCTTTGTTCATCGTCAAGAACTTTGCTGGTCACGTTGAAACCTTGTGTGGAAATGCCTATCGACTTGAGGGAGAACTCTACCAGTCCAAACAAGTAACATGTCAGTCCCCTTATCATCCATATTCTCTGATCATTCCACCACCTTTGGACTGTTCCACCGGATAACACAAAGTCTAGGAAATCCTGCCCGTAGGCTCCCAAGAAGAGAAATATATACAACAGAAACCATGACTCTGAGACCTGCAACATATTGCTCTTTTTGAATAAATCTAGTGAACGACCATGATCAATAACAAAGAAGCTACAATTTTGGTTATTAAACTTCAGTGGAATGTAACTTTATATTTTCAATTTGTAGGTACCAATACTCACAAACTCGGGGTAACAGAAGAAAGAGGCTTATTATTATAAGGTAAGTGCAAGTACTTACCAGTGGAAAGATGCTGAACCCATTGAGGAGAGCTAGCTGAGGGAGGAAGGAATATACTGTGATGGGAATCGACCAGATGGCCCAGAACCCAATCTGGGCATAAGCAAGGCCCATGAGAAGCCCCATGGACCTGATGCCAAAGGTTATGGGGCTAAACTTAGAGAAACCCACCTCAAGAAGGCCAATAGCCCATCGCTTTTGTTGATTTAGCACATCGACAAGGGTAATGGGTGCATCACCCAAGAACGCTGGTCTCTTAGGATTGCAGAATATGGATGTCCATCCCTCGCATTGCAGCCGATAACCTGTGTAGTAATCCTCAACCAATGATCCATATCTGACACCGATCTGCGTATTTTTTTTCAATAACTTTCATGTCAGAAATAACCCAAACACGAGACTATGTTAGATATATAAGGCAACATGGAAGAGTGTCAGAAATAACGGCCCGTCTGGATCCTTTCCACCTCATCTGGCGCGGTCTGGTTTGACTCATTTCCCCTTCAATTATTTATCCAATGAAAGGATAAAATAGAAAAGGCAGCAAACGAATAAAGCTTACCTCAGAACCCCATTTAGTCTGGTTTTCATAATTGCAACCAGCAACCTTATGTGCGAGTTCCATTACTGGTTGGGACCGGATTGGTCTGTCCACAACATGGTAGGGTCCTAACGCGGGGACTTCTGGTGACAACAGCGTTGATGGACCTCCAAAGAAGGCTCGTCGACAAAAGAAGCACCCAGTTCCAACATGAGTGGGACCAGATAGCCCATCGAGCCCCACCGGATTTATCTGGAACAGTCGTTTAAACTCACCGGCATAGGTGTCATTCTTGTTAATCCCATGAAAGTGTTGAGGGAATTGAATGTAGCCTAATTGCTTGGACCGAATTTGAGGATCAAATAGGTAGCACAAAACACGGAGAGGCGTAATAGGATCATTGGAGCACATGTCACAATCCAGAGTTAGGATTATTGGAGCATTGGTCATGGTAGCCGATACCCGGAGCTTCAGGGGCCAAAAGAAACGGTGAAAAAGGAGTAAAATGAAGAGAAACTTTGTAAATAGCTACACGTTGCGTAGCTTATATGCATATAGCTAGGGATATGTTTACCAGGACGTTAAGGGCACCAGCTTTAAAGTTGTGGGGTGAAGTCCTGCTTTTCTGCCTGGAGACATAGATGAGGTTTGGCAGGAAATGGTCGGTGATGTCTTTGTCCTTGCTATTCTCTAACAAAACCTGCTCATTTGCCGTTCACGGGTTGAATTAATCTCAGTTTAGACTGAAATTATCACCACTTCCAAAACTCATGATAAGAAATAGGAATTTAATTCGCGTTCTCAATGTTCTAATACACATATGCTTTGCCCTTAACATGGTACAAGACAAACCTGGATCACCGTGGGATGTTCTTGGCGTGTGAATCCATCCGTCCATTTGCTAAATGCTCTGCGCTCTTCTTCTCCGGTGATGTACTCATCCCCAAGTTTCCCTCTTTCGACAACATTCTCTACCCTAATTTTCATGCTATCGTACATCGTCTGTAGCATTATGCAGCATCAGAAACTAGCTAGCCATCGAATCATCCGATATATAGACAGGGTTATAATTATTGGCAGTATCAAAGTGAGTTTCCATTAATTACACCCATGACGGTGTTCATATACACCATTCAGAACTCATATATATACATATACGAGAGTACATCAGTCCAGATTGATCATTTGATGAATCGTCCATGCTTGTAGGCTGTATAAATTAAGGTTCTAAAAAGTGGAAGTATTCTTCAATGGTAGTAATTTGAAGAGTACGTATTCCGCTCTGAACCAAATAACGAAAAAGAATGTACTGTTCCAGCCTTTGGATTCACGTACTGCAGTTACCATTCAAGCAATGAGAAAATAAAAACAAAACCAAAGAAGAAAAAAAAAAAAAAAAAAAGTAGGCTTATTTCGCGGATATTCCGGTCCAGGGAGTTCAATTAATTATAATTGTGACCACCCATATTGTCGTAGGCAGGACAATTCTGTAGCTTTCATTTGTTAATTGTTAGAAACGTCAACTCTGAGCGCTAGCTCAGTGTTCCCTCCTCCCCTTAGGGAGGGTACTTCCTCGACGCCCCTTAGCAGGCTATGCCTGCTGCCACTGTTGACTAAAAAAAGAAAAAAAAAATTATTAGAAACGTCCAACCTAATTTGTTTTACCCTTACGGGAAAAAGAGTGGAATTTCTTGTTGCAACTTGTTTTGGGATCAAATTGTCTTTTTGCGCTTCCACATGATCAAGTTGGTGTGTTTCCTTTTTTCTGTTGTCTTTTATATAATCTCTCTCTCTCCCTTAAGCAGCAGACAAATTAACAATTGTACGGATTCTTTTAATTATAAAAAAACTCCACTTTTGCAAGTACTATATATGATGTCAATATTATTTTGGGGTCTAAAATACAATGTCATTGCATTCATCTTTAAACTATTAAAAGTCATCAATATTTCACCATTTGATAGGATATGTCTGACCAAAATTGTGATACTAAGTCAATTTTAATTGTGGAATTGCATTGAATAACATGCATAAATGGATTAGTTTTGATAATTTTAAAGGTATAATGTGGTAAAATTAATAGTTTGAATCCAAAATGACATGGATGGCATAGTTTATGGGCGCAAAGTCACGTGTTTCCCTTTTTCCTTTTATCTGTATAGGAAAGCTTCAATTTATGCTCTTGAACTGGGAAACGACATTTCTCATTCTCGTTTAACTATAGGAAAAGTCATCCAGTAAATATTGATTTTAGACATTTTGCGTTTAAATTAATTTTTCCTTACAGAACATGATTTTTTGGCATGTGAAAATAAAATTTTATCCCTATCAATTTTGGTGGCGACAATTTTTGTTTGGAGGCCAAAAAAAATAATTTTCATAAATTTGATGAAATTTTTTTTAACAATTTTGTAAATGATATAAATAGTAATGAATTTGTGTAATACGATAAAAAATAATAATTCAAGGTTGCAAAACTATATTTACGTCTAAGTGATACTAACATCCCTGTGTTGACTAGCTATAACAAATAATATGTCATGCAGAAATGAAGAAGCTTTTTAGTCATATGTTGATTACCTTAATCTTCTCAGCCTCAGAGGTCCAGGAATTATTCGAAGTAAAATACGCTTCTGGGCTCCGCTCTACCACGTTATGTTGCCTACAAAAGGGCAACCAGTGTCTTGCAAACTTAGCAGCCTCCATGAAAGCGAATAGAGTCAACTGGGAGCCCCCGTCGTCTGATACGTAGACAGATATCTTCTCCGTTGGATAGTCATAGGCCATGACTGATAAAGCCGTGTTTGCCACGCCCAAAGGCGGCTCCTTGTACGGGTCCGCCGTGCATATGAACACGTCCAGTGCGAGATAGTCGGATTCTTTCACCACCTTTCCGAGGTTTTCAGGGAATTCCTTACGGTGGATTGGACGCAGACGGAAAGGCTGTGTAGCAGCCCATATGAGAGCAAGAAGAAGATCAGATATTAGCAGGGCGAGAGAGATGAAGGCGGCGGCTAAGGTGGTGGAGTGGATGAGTTTGAGTACATGGTGACACAGCAAGACGAGGATGGCACACGAGTAAGCTGCAGCAAACACACGGTTGAATACTGTGAGGCGTGAGGGCTCAAGCGTGTGAAGGTGAGGGGTATGGCAGTTTGTGGCTTTGTTGGTAGTGGTACTGCAGCCTCTCACGCCGTCCATTCTTTTGAGGCTGCTCAATGGCGACGACGATACATATTGGCACATCATCACATGTGGATCTCGATTTATAGGCCTGTATGTGGAGGGATGACACGCGTACGTGTGAGGGTCTCGATATTTGAATACACGTGTTGGGATGAGCGGGGGACCAGATCATTAGGAAACAAGAACTGGGCTCTAACACAATTGGTGTTCCATTCAATATTCATGATGGGCACAGCATGACTAAGGTTGCCCTGTTCTGATCGCTACTGATTCTAGCTGGAGAACATTAATAATGATTGGGACTTAAAACAACCAGCAAAGCAATCATGAAATCAGATCCATTCCAATACCAGCACTATTAGAAAATTGATTTTTAGTGACGAAATTCTTGGTGACGAATTGAATTTCATCACTAAAAGCTAATTTTTAGTGACAAAATGTTATTTTCGTCACTAAAAAAAGTTTTTTCGTGACGAAACTACTTTTCATCACCAATTTCGTCACTAAAGGTTTTATTTGTGACAAAATAAATTGTTATCACTAAAAGTTAACTTTTTGGTGACGAAAATTTTCATCACACAACGATCGATCGGTCATAAACCGATCGATCGTTAAATTTGTAACGAAATGCTCCGTCACTATATGCAAAGAGTTTAGGCGACAAATTTACATCGTCACTCAAACCAATCGATCGTTGTTTATAAACCGATCGATCGTTTATTAATAACCACGTGGCTTTGAAAACTGATCGATCGTTCATATGAACCGATCGATCGGTATAGTAACCGTCTGCAAATACGAAAGGTCGATCGATCGGAACGATATGCCGATCGATCGGTAAGCGTAACCGTCACTTTTTCAAATCGTCCGTTCGATGACCGGGATGGCAATCGATCGTAGTTTCAACGAATGGAAATACGCCACGTGTTAGAACATAGCAATCGATCATCACTTAACTACCGATCGATTGGCACGAACGATTATATGAAACCGCGAAGTCATTTTTACCGGTTATCTCTCCATAAAATCTCTCAAATCCTCTCAAAGTGCAAGGAGCCATTTCATGCTGCATTGTCTTCCAAAGTGCGTGGAATCATCCTTCATTGTCTTCTACGTCAAAGGTACGTACTTATATTGTTTTTTAAGCAATATTAAGCGGTTGTTCACTGAATTTTTAGTTTATGTTTTCTAATTTGCTATATCATCCATTTAGGTCTGTAAAATGTATTTATTTTATTGTTGATGTATGTTTTAAGAGTTTAGGATTGTTTTGGGATCAATTTTGGGTGATTTTGGGCCTGTTTTGGGGTTTTGAACGTCTGTGTGTATTCGTTCCTGTAACGATCGATCGCCTCCGGAGGCGATCGATCGTTGTAAGTGCTAGGTCCAATGATCGATCGGTTAAATTCACCTATCGATCGCTGAATTTAGTATGGAGCAATCGATGCTTTAGTGAGCGATTGATTATTTCCTCGAAACTGTGCGTTTCAATTCGAGACCGATCGATCGTTTATATAGACGATCGATCGGTATGGTAATCGATCGATCGCTTACACCTAAGCGATCGATCGGTAAGCTACAATGTGAAGCGCAGCATTTTGATTAACTGGCAATCGATCGTATTTGTGGCGATCGATCCCTTAGTGATACTATGCGTTTGGTTGCATGGACGATCGATCGTCTGTGCACTGAAACGCGTCGTTTTACCAATAGCGTTCAATCGAAATTGATTGATCGATCTCCATTTTTCAATTCGACGATCGATGGGTTTTATAATCGAACATTTTCCATGTACGATCGATCGGTTAATAAACGATTGATCGGTACATTTAGTGATCGATCGCTTTGGATCGATGGATCGCTTTTTGTTTCAACTTCATTAATAATTACGTGATTTGATTACTTTTTTTTTAAGTAATACGTTATTGTGATTGACTTATTAACATATTATATACAAATTTTGCAGTATTCAAAATGTCAGGAGTTAAGCGTGCACGCACAACGAGAACCGGGACGGGATCGTCATCCCAAGAGCAGGAAATCGATCTAATGATGACCTTGGAGAGGCGAATGGAGTACCTGAGGGGGCGGCCAGTGGCCAAAGAGCGTCCTGTGACGCTCTCTGATTTTGACCAGTTATTGTACGAGGAGCACTCCCTCTACCAGCTCTTCGAGTACCAGGGATTTCTTCATCAACTCTCGTGGACTGAGGGGTTTTGTGTGGACGCAGTTGTGCAAGATTTCTTCTGTGCACTCGTCTCGGTAGATAGAGCACCTGAGGTGCAGCTAGAGGTGCGAGGCGTGCAGTTCTTATTCTCGGCAGACGTCATTGCCGATTTTTAAACTTCCCCGGCCCGAGAGCCCCTGTTTCCCGGCGGTACCCCTGATGGATGACAGAGGACATCAAAGCAGGACCTGTGGTGGGCAGCATAATCAAGCAGAGTGAGTTCAGTGAGTTTTGGCGGATTTTGCACCTTATCTGGACGCCGAACGTCGATGGCAGAACTCATTCCACCGAGTGCCGTTCACGAGAGCTCAGTGCATGCTCTTACTAGGTCAGCAGACGCAGATAGATTTTTCGCTATACATGTTCGAGCTGATTATGGATGAGGCTTGGGAATTAAGGAATATAGCCTCCCATACGGCGTGTTTCTGACTCAGTTCCTCATTTCTCGGGGAGTCGTGATCGCTGCCTCGGATACACGTAAGGAGGTTAAGAGTGCGCTGAACAAGTTCACTCTGTCCAAGAGCCGGGGCCAGGAGGGGGCATTGACTCGACGATTTCTCGTAGAGCAGCGGCGGCCGCAGAGGAGGCATCACGGCCTTCGACATCAGCATCAGAGGCACCTATGGAGACGGGAGCACCTGCAGTGCCCCTCCATGGGTGGCCCAGCTATTTGCGGACTTCGACAGCCGTGTCGGCGCGACTATGAAGGCCACTCTAAGCCATTTGAGAGGCGGATGCAGTCAATAGAGGAGCAGCTGAAGGAGCTCCGGACCGCCTTCGATGGGGAGTGCACTGTGACAATGCTGCGCAACAAGTCGGTCGTGGCTCATATGGCAGACGTCAGCGAGCAGCTGGAAGAAATTAAGAAGACTCTAGATGATTTCAAGACAGAGGCAGATCCACAGAGGATTCCCGGAGATATTCCTGATGACGTGGCCACTTTCCGTGATGCTGTTCGAGTTGATGAATTTTTATGTTATTTTTTTATATCTATTTGGCACATACATTTGGATTATAGTTTTATTTATCTGTTTGAGACATTTGTGTTTATTTGGATTTTATTTTTTATTTACAAATTTGAGACATTTCTATTTATCTATGGATATGCAGAAGAAACTTTGATTACAGTTTACATGTTTTTGTGTTTCTTTCTTAACACTTATATAAGTAAAATGACCAATATATCCTTTGGTCGGCAAAATTTTTGGTCGCAAAAATAACGAAATAAGTGGTTTATCAAATAAGTAATATAAGAATTTAACAAGAAATCATTTTTTTATTTTTCTGTTTTGCAACTAAATATACCGATCGATCGCTAAATGCACACCGATCCATCGGTGTTATCCGTCGTCGTTTGGGTGCACTAACCGATCGATCGCTACATTAGTTTTTCATCTAACCCTCATTTTTTAAATAATGTGAGTTTAAATGATTGAAACATAGAAATATATATTAACAAAGTATTAGGATGTATTTAGATTACAAAAAACATATCAAGTACATATCATTAATTTTTAAAAAAGCATATAAAGTTATACATGTGCAACATAGATGCATTTTGTTTTGTTAGTATGAGTAAGGTATTAAGATGTTAGAAACTAGTACATAACGCTTATTTAACACATGATTATAATTCATCAGTATGAGGCATGTATAATATGATATTAGTAAATAATTAATTTTAATAATTAAGTCATTTGTTAGGCTCAAAACCATTTTTTAATAATTAGGTTAACCGATCGATCACTTTTATTGGCGATCGATCGGTACGTAACAGTGTCGTTTAATATTTTGGTACCGATGGATCGTCGTAATTTTGGGGCTTTATGCGACGTAGTTTTAAACGTAACACCGATCGATCGATGTTTTTGACCGATCAATCATTCTAAAAACTGGACAGATTTTAATGCTTGGTCACGATCGATCGATGTTTATCGTGCTTGAAATGACAGGATGCTCTAAAACCGTGGGTGAAGCAAAAACACACCCACGGCAAGGAGGAAACTAGAGACTCGCGGCAAGGAGCTATTTTTCCCTTCAATTTTGTCAAAATACCGTTCTTTTAGTTGTGAGAGTGTTTAGAAGTGCTTAAGGTTAAGCCCAAGCTCAAATTCATTGGTTTTTTAACCAGGTGAATATTGAAAAATTTGGGCAACATTTGTGAGATTTTGTGTGGAATTTGGTTCGTTTTGGTCTACATTTCGTGCAAAAGGTAATTGAATCAACCTACACTACAATTTAGGAATGATTTCGTTGGTTATTTGGTGTTATTTTTATTTGTCTATTTGTGGGTGTGGATTGGATTTGTGATTAGAGCTTTTTAGAGTATTTTTAATTAGAATTAGTATTGCATGAATGATTTGTGAGTGTTTTGCGTGGATTTGAGTGTGTGGGAGGCCTGCAAGCTGTTTATCGATCTGGGTTAGTCACGATCACCAATCACACGATCATCGATCATGTGTTAGACGGAGATTCAGCAATCGATCATCTGTATAATGACGATCGATTGATCTTGAAAGCCGATCGATCGTCTATAGTATTGATACATCGCGGGTTAGGGCAGATTGCAAGTTATTGACCTTGTGTAGCATTTATTCTATTCTCATGTTTAATTATTGAAGTGCTTGAGTTCTGGAAATGAATCATGAAGTTTGAGAAAACTGGAGGATGATTATAGGAGTGTTTTTTTTTAATAGTGATACATGTATAATATTTGAGCTTTATATTGAATGTTTGATTATTGAAGTGCTTGAGTTCTGGAAATAAATTATGGAGTTTGAGAAGCATGGAGGATGAATATTGGAGTGTTTTTTACTTGTTATGTTTGAGTTTATTTTTGGAATATAATGTGTGTACCCTTAGACCCGTTCAAGGGTTAAGACGCGATAAATATGCGTTTATCGCGTAATAACCCTTGAATTGTCCAAAATATGGACAGTTTGAGATTGTGTATTCGTGGTTGGACGAGTTCGGTACTTGTGTCTGTCCAGTCTTGGAGGAAATTCGGTATCATCTACCTTTTGTCTTCTGGGTATACTACTAGCATTGGTGTATGACGTCATACAACTATCGTTGATGACGTTTGCCTCCAACGCTTGGTACGTGTACTTGGGAACTAATGTCAACTCCGAATGCACAATCTTGAATGGGATAGGACCTATCAGCTGGGCTTAAAGTCAAGTTACAATGATTGGGTGTTTATGAATTACTTAATTCGTGTATTTTTTTAGATTGGTGGCAATGGATAAAAGTTAGGTTTACGAGAAAAATCGGTTTGGTGAAAAGTATGCGGAGGGGGTCTGTGGGTTTGTCGGTATGGCTGCTTGTTGTGTAGACTCTTGGGGTCAGATCAGATGTCCATGTCGGAAGTGCAGAAATGTAGTGTTTCAAGTGTTGGATAAAATGGAAGATCATATACACATTAATGGGTTTGATGTGAGCTATAAGTCATGGGTGTTTCACGGGGAGGGTATTCAACTTACTTCAAATTAGTCAAGAGTCCGGTGCGAGCTTACCATATAGTGACCGATGTTTGTGCCGGATTAGATGGTGGGGCGGCAAGGGTTGAAATGGAGACCCTAATATTAAGGAAACCTCCACTTGGGGACCGAAGGCTTCGACACCACTTAATAAGTTATGGGAAGAGGCAGAAGTAAGTTGTCATTTACGGTCCAGTTGTTGCATGTGAAGTCGGAGAATAAGTTGTCAGTTAAGGCATTTGATATGGTATTACAGTTGATTAAGGAGGCGTTGCCAGATGGGGAGACGTTACCGGGATCGTATTACGAGGCGAAACAATGCTTGCTGGACTAGTACAATACAGATGGATGTATCCAGTTGAACGGTTGATGGGTCGCTCCAAATGGAATGTGAAAAATAAGTCTCGTCCCAAAGGGTCGATTGCAGAAGCGTATATTGAGAATGAGTGTTCGACATTTTGTTCAATACCTCCGAGGGGTCGAAACAGTGTTTAATCGCAGAGATCAAAACTACGATTCTGACGGCGATCTCGAGATACCAGAAAGGTCATTGGATGTGTTCACTCAGAGAATTAGATTGCTAGGGGCTAAAAAAGGACATGACATAGACCGAACAGAAGTTCAAGAAAGCTCGGTGGTTTGTGCTGAACAATTGCAAAGGCATCAGCAACTACTTAGAATAAGTAAAATAAAATTTCATAGGTTTTCTATAATATACAGTCGTTGATTAACCATTACAGTGAACACATGGACGAACTTCGTGCAAGGAGTTGGTAACATTTCTCGTATGCATGAGGAACAATTTCGGATTGGTTCTTAGGGCGAGTAAGTGTTATTGACAAATAATTCAAATTAATTTCGTGTCTTTGTTTTTAATGACCTTCTAATATATTGTTGTAGGTTCAAAAATTACGTTCTCAAAATCCATGTACATCGATAGATGAATTGTATTCATTGCACATGGGCCTGATACACAAGTGATGCGTTATTCTGCATGTGTTATGAACAGATGTAGATATCATACAGTACAAAGGAAGAATGTCGGAGAACTCAGAAACAGTGGTATTGTAGTACCGGGATCACATGAGGGAAATCCAATAGAATTTACGGAAGGCTTGTAGACATTTATGCCATGCAATACTTGCGGGAAATACAGTATATTTGTTTAAGTGTGATTGGTGGGACGTCGGAGATCACCGTGGAATTATCGACGAGAACTTTTAAAAGCATAAACACTTCCCGACTGTGGTACTTAGAAGATCCATTTGTTTTGGCTAATCAAGCAAGTCAAGTGTTTTATCTAGTTGATAATCTGCATGGACCTACATGGCGAGTCGTGCAGAAGTTTCGTGTAGAAATGCATATGACATTCCCGGCCTGGATCCGGATGGTGAAGTTGATGTAAACGTTGAATCGGGAGCAGCCATCACGAATGAAGCGTATCAAGAGGACGATGCCATTGACTTGTTTATAGACTTCCGACAGTTTAATCTTAATCCACTACGGAGGGATGACGTTACGCCAAACGTTATCCAAGCTTCTGAGGCAATTGATCGGCGGAAAAAAAGACGTATAGATAGTAATGATGTTTCGGAGGGGATGAAGCAGAAATTGAAGAAAATACCGAAGAAAGTGGGGACGAAGATTCGTTCGAAAGTGATAGCGACTCTACTGAGGATGAGGCATCAGGCGATAACGTGCAAGAATCGGATTCTGATTAATAATTTCTTTCAGTATATTTTCTTTCTAATGTTGATGTTTGCTGAACTATTTTACTGTTACTGTCTCTTTTACCATATCTTTATCGTTTATTTTGTTATGTCACAGCTTCTACGGTGAAATGAAGCGTGGACGAGAATTTCCTTCAGTTACTTCTGGACAGTTGCATAGCGCAGTTAGTATGAGTCCGATCCCGAGTCCTACCCCCAGCGCTCCTTCTCTGAGAGTGAATGAAGCCATGAGTCAAGGCACGCCACTTGTCCTAGTAGTTGTGCATGTAAGAAATTATTCTAAGTTATATTTCAATTTTTTTTAAGTTAACCGACCGACTAACTTTGTTAATTTTATTTTATGTAGCGACATCAGCTTCTAAACATGGGCGAGGTAGGACACGTGGGGTCAGTTTGGAGAAGAGTCTTGGGTCCGGGAAACTATCGGTGCATATCCCGGAGGGAGAGTGTGGAGGAGTGTCTTCCACTGCTGCCACCCTATCGACGAAGATTGGAATGTTGGTCCGAGGGCTGATTCCGATCTCAGTTAACAAGTGGGTCGATGTTCCTACAGAAGTGAAGGAGTACATTATGGATCGGGTGTTGGTATGATTAAACTCGTAAACATAGAATTTTTGGTTAAGCATTTCGTTTATCATTGTAATATTGTATGTTTTGGTACTTATGCAGGACCACTTCGACCTTGACTACACCCATCATGAGGACGTGAGGACGGTGGTCGAGACTATGATGACGGCACGTCGAACGCACCGCAACCGAATGCATGCGTATTTTAAGAAGTTCCCGAGTAAAGAGGCGGCGTTGCTGAAGCCGCACCCTGATACCACAGAAGAACAGTGGAAGGAGTTATGCGATCTGTTCACCAGCGAAGCATTTATGGTACGTGATTACAAAAACCCGTTGCTTAAATATTACATTCTTTTAATATTTAATTACTTAAAATATCGCAGAAACGAAGTGAGCAAAATAAGAAGAATAGATCAAAGTTGACTGTGAACCACGCTGCTGGTTCGCGCTCGTTCCAGCGCACACGAGCTTGCATGGTAAGTTAACAACTAAATCTTAGACTTTATTGATATTGTTTGTCAATAACTTTATGCTATTTCATGTAGAAAAATCAAGAAAGCGGCAATATCAATCCTGCAGAGCTGTATAAAAAGAATTATACAAACAAAGATGGGATTTGGACCTCGGAAGGAGCGAGAGAAATTTATGTAAGTCGCTTTCATTTTAATCTACTTTATGTAATTTATGTATAGTTTATCTACTTTAATGTTTCTGGTAATTATTGTCATTTTTTCAGGAACGGATGGATGCCTTCCAGCGTCAGTGTGATTTAGAAGGGAAGACTTACACCGAAATTGAAGTATATTTTGAGATATTGGGCAAGAAGTCGGATATGTTCGGGGATTAGGACGGGCGGTTAAGCCTCCGCCTTCATCAACTTTGACTACACAGTCTTCTGATCTACAGCACCAGCTAGCAAAGGCAAGATGAGATGAGAGAGCTGCTAGAGAAAAAGACTTGCAAGAATTTGCGAAGAAGCAAGCTGAGATGGAGGCCACGCTGAGGGACCACCGTGAGGAGCAGCGGGTGGAGCAGGAGCGCATCCGGTTGGAGCAGGAGGAGCACATGAAAAGGGAGCAAGAGCGTATGCGAGTGGAGCACGAGGAGCGCATGCAACAGGAACAAGAGCGCATGCGAAAGGAGCAAGAGCGCTTACGGGCAGAAATATCGAAGGAACTGGAGAAGAAAATGTCCTCTGTAATGGAGAAGAAAATGAGTGACATGTCAAAGCGACTATTCAGCCAGTTTGGGGGTTCAAAAAGGTAGATGCATGTATATTGTAATAACTTTTTAATTATGTATTATTACGATATTATTTTCGATTTAATTATGGATCACTATATGTTATTATTGATGTTTATTAATGTGAGTATTGTATTATTATTATAAAATGTATGTGTTATATAATATTTTCTATTATTATTGTTTAAAAAAACAAAAAAAACAAAAAACGATTCTGTTACCACCGTACGATCAACATATTTAATGATCGATCGGTTGTTGTTCAACCGATCGATCGTCCAATACAACTGTTCGATCGCTAATATTAAAACGACAAAATTACTGATCGATCAGTAAAATAAAATGATCGATCATCTATGCGCAAGCGATCAGTCGATACTATAAGCGACCGATCGGTGTAGAAATAGACGATCGATTCTCCTACAAAACCGATCAATCGTCCAATATCACCGATCGATCGGTTCATAAATCAACGTTTCATCGCTGAATTAAACGACCGATCGTCCATCGCATAACGATTGATCGTGCTACTTTAGTGATTGATCGCTTATATAAAGCATCCGATCGTCGTTGTTGAAGCGATCGATTGTCTATTTCTTACCGTGCAATCGTTTAAATGTGTCGATCAATCACCAATACATAACCGATCGATCGTCAATATGTACCGTTCGATCATCAAATGTATACCGATCGATCAATACATTTAGTGACGAAAAAATTTCCGTCACTAAAAATTTTTGTGACGAAATTCGAGTTTCGTCATGAAATATATTTCGTAACGCTCATTCGCTGACGGAGCTCGTGACGAAAAAATTTCGTCACTAATACTTTTAGTGACGCAATATTGACTTTTAGTGACAAATTTTTTGTCACTAAAAGTCAACTTTTGTAGTGCAGATATCACTAATCACGTACATCTGTGTTTTCAACTAGTCAATATGGCTCTCGACGTTACTTAAATTATTACAAACTCAATTAAATTTCCTAAGGTCTATTTGAGATTTGTCCATGTCTAATATATTATCTTTTTCCAATACTAAGTAGAATTCGGAATACCACAGTTCTTTGTTGGTTAAATGTGGTATATGGATGAGAAGGACAAGTCGAAATTGCAGGATGCATGCTTGCATTGGCTGCGCGCGCATCTATCGCTGTCACAGCCTTCTACTTGCTTGGAGGAGGAGTTGATCAGAATTCCCTTTGTGAGTCGATGGTGCAGTAAAGCTATCGTTATCTACATTTGTCCATCACCTTATAATCCACTCAGTAAAAGTGGAGAATGCTGGCGACGTTGTTGTGCGTGCTGTAGTCAATCACGTGGGTGACATTCTCAGAAAAACAGGACCAGTCCTACCATGTGCGTCTCGATGAGCAACACGACAAAAGATAATTCAAGACGAAAGAAATTGGGCTTAGAGAGAGCGCGTCTGCCCTCTCTCTAGACCCACCCTTCTCCGTGGTCAAGAAAAGCATGTGAAATGACAAAAATCTTCCTCTAAAAATAAATTTTAAACAAAATTAAGAAATAAGTTAAAAATAACTAGATTATTAAAATTGAGTTTTAATATTTTTATTTAAAAAAATATTACTTTTTTAAAAATATTATTTTTATTTAATGAATTTTTTAAATTTTAATAATTTTATTTTAGATGGACATTTCGTTCATTTTCATACTTTTTCGTCTAGCTGAATGCCTAATTTAGACGGAAGATATATATTGATGATTTTTAAAAGATAAATTACTTAAATCGTCATTTTAATAATTGTAGGTACGAAATTATTTTAGTCCACTATGACTTTTTCTCTTTATTTTTTTAATTTTCAAACTAAAAAGCCTCAATTTTATAACTTGCGTAAGTCCCCAAAAATATTGAGCGGCCCCTGTTTACACATGCACTGAGAAGTAAACCAAAACAAATACCTAATGTTCACTCTCTCGAAGTAATAAATAAACGTACTATAGAAAAGGACAGAGCAAATCAAGCTCATAATGTCAGGCCCTCAGAGCAAGAGAGAAGCTGCAGCAAGGAGACCGGATGCCAGAAATGTAGAGATTATGGTTGTTCTAAGAGGCATCCTTCCTTTGTCACTCCTCAAGACCATAGCTTCGTAAATTGGCCAGCAATTCACCACCCCAATACCAGCTATCAACAACTGCACAAACAGTCCCTCCAATTTGCTTCTGCCTAAGAGAACCCACATAAGCCCCTTCACCAATGAGACCAAGTTGATGATGGCTGCTATTGTTAACGGCACAAACATGGGTGACGGGACGCCAAATTCAAAGAGCCCTTGCTCGTATCTTTTGCTTTGTTCATCGTCAAGAACTTTGCTGGTCACGTTGAAACCTTGTGTGGAAATGCCTATCGACTTGAGGGAGAACTCTACCAGTCCAAACAAGTAACATGTCAGTCCCCTTATCATCCATATTCTCTGATCATTCCACCACCTTTGGACTGTTCCACCGAATAATACAAAGTCGTGGAAATCCTGCCCATAAGCTCCCAAGAAGAGAAATATATATAACAGAAACCATGACTCTGAGACCTGCAACATATTACTCTTAATTATAGTGAACGACCATGCATGATCAAAACATAGAAGCTACAATTTTAGTAATTTTTTTTTCTAAGCTACAATTTTAGTAATTAAGCTTCAGTGGCATGTGATATTATATTTTTCAATTTGG
Organism: Morella rubra; assembly: GCA_003952965.2. Classification (NCBI taxonomy): domain Eukaryota; kingdom Viridiplantae; phylum Streptophyta; class Magnoliopsida; order Fagales; family Myricaceae; genus Morella; species Morella rubra. The sequence continues at coordinate 4,166,471 of CM025852.1, forward strand.
AGTTACTAGCTAGTACTCACGAACTCGGGGCAACAGAAGAAAGAGGCTTATGATAAGGAAAATGCACTTGCTTAGTACTTACCACTGGAAAGATGCTGACCCCATTGAGGAGAGCTAGCTGAGGGAGGAAGGAATATACTGTGATGGGAATCGACCAGATGGCCCAGAACCCAATCTGGGCATAAGCAAGGCCCATGAGAAGCCCCATGGACCTGATGCCAAAGGTTATGGGGCTAAACTTAGAGAAACCCACCTCAAGTAGGCCAATGGCCCATCGCTTTTGTTGATTTAGCACATCGACAAGGGTAATGGGTGCATCACCCAAGAACGCTGGTCTCTTGGGATTGCAGAATATGGATGTCCATCCCTCGCATTGCAGCCGATAACCTGTGTAGTAATCCTCAACCAATGATCCATATCTAACACCCATCTGCGTATTTTTGTCAATAACTTTCATGTCAGAAATAACCCAAACACGAGACTATGTTAGATATATAAGGCAACATAGAAGAGTGTCAGAAATAACGGTCTGGATCCTTTCTTCCTCATCTGGTGCGGTCTGGTTTGAATCCTATCCCCTTGAATTTTATTATCCAATGGAAGGATAAAAGAGAAAAGGCAGCAAACGAATAAAGCTTAATTACCTCAGAACCCCATTTAGTCTGGTTTTCATAATTGCAACCAGCAACCTTATGTGCAAGTTCCATTACTAGTTGGGACCGGAGTGGTCTGTCCACAACATGGTAGGGTCCTAACTCGGGGACTTCTGGTGACAACAGCGTTGATGGACCTCCAAAGAAGGCTCGTCGACAAAAGAAGCACCCAGTTCCAAAATGGTTTGGACCAGCTAGTCCATCAAACCCCACCGGATTAATCTGGAACAGACGTTTAAACTCACCGGCATAGGTGTCATTCTTGTTAATCCCATGAAAGTGTTGAGGGAATTGAATGTAGCCTAATTGCTTGGACCGAATTTGAGGATCGAATAGGTAACACAAAACGCGGAGAGGCGTAGTGGGATCATTGGAGTACATGTCACAATCCAGAGTTAGGATTATTGGAGCATTGGTCATGGTAGCCGATACCCGGAGCTTCAGGGGCCAAAATGAAGAGAAACTTTGTAAATAGGTAACATTGCGTAGCTTATATGCATATAGCTAATTAAGGATGTGTTTACCAGGACGTTAAGGGCACCAGCTTTAAAGTTGTGGGGTGAAGTCCTGCTTTTCTGCCTGGAGACATAGATGAGGTTTGGCAGGAAATGGTCGGTGATGTCTTTGTCCTTGCTATTCTCTAACAAAACCTTCTCATTGATCCGTTCAAGGGTTGAATTAATCTCAGTTTAGACTGTTAAATTATCACCACTTCCATAAACTAAAACTGATAAGAAATGGGAATTTAATTCACGTTCTCAATGTTTTGATACACATATACTTTGCCCTTAACATGGTACAAGACAAACCTGGATCACCGTGGGATGTTCTTGGCGTGTGAATCCATCCGTCCATTTGCTAAATGCTCTGCGCTCTTCTTCTCCGGTGATGTACTCATCCCCAAGTTTCCCTCTTTCGACAACATTCTCTACCCTAATTTTCATGCTATCGTATATCGTCTGTAGCATTATATGCAGCATCAGAAACTAGCTAGCCATCGAATCATCCGATATATAGACAGGGTTATAATTAGTAGTACTGTCAAAGTGAGTTTCCCTTAATTAGACCCATGATGACGGTGTTCATATACACCATTCAGAACTTATATGAGACATCAGTCTCCAGATTGAATCCTCTGAGCTCCTATCCAATACGACTGTTATATAATTTTATGCATGGAAGGATATTGTCACCTTTGGGATTTTCTTCATTTTGGAAGCATCCTTAAAATGCTGTTATAAATTGAAGAAATGTGAGTTATGATCATTTGATGAATCATGCATGCTAGGCTGTATAAATTAAGGTTCTAAAAAGTGGAAGTATTCTTCAATTGTAATTTGAAGAGTACTATTCCGCTCTGAGCCAAATAACAAAAAAAGAATGTACTGTTCATAATGTACTGTTCCAGACTTTGGATTCACGTAGCAGTTACCATTCAAGCAATGAGAAAATAAAACATAAAACCAAAGAAAGAAAAAAAAATAGGATTATTTCCCAGATATTCCCGGACCACTAGGGCCCAGGGAGTTCAATTAATTATTGTGACAATCCATATTGTCGTAGGCAGGACAATTCTGTAGCTTTCATTTGTTAACTAGAAACGTCAAACCTAATTTGTTTTACCCTTGCGGGAAAAGGAGACAGGAATTTCTTTGTTTTGGGATCAAATTGTCTTTTTGCGCTTCCACATGATCAAGTTGGTGTGTTTATTTTTTTTTCTTTTTTTGTCTTTTTCTCGTTGCCCTTTGCTTGAGATATAAATCTCTCTCCCTTAAGCAGTAGACAAATTAACAATTGTACGGACTCTTTTTATTTAAAAAAACTCTACTTTCGCAACTATGATGCCAATATAATTTTGGGGTCTAAAATACTAATGTCATCGCATTCATCTTTAAACTATTAAAAGTCATCAGTATTTACCATTTAATAGGATATGTCTGGTCAAGATTAATGTGATACTAAGTTAATTTTAATTGTAGAATTGCATTGAATGACATGCATAAATGGATAGGTTTTGATAGTTTTAAAGGTATAATGTGGTAAAATTAATAGTTTGAACCCAAAATGACATGGATCCATATTTTATGGGCGCAAAGTGATCACGTGATTTTTCCTTTTTCTTTTTGTCTGCATAGGAAAACTTCAATTTGCATTCCTCAACTTTGGGAAAAGAAATTTCACATTCTCGTTTAACTAAGGAAAAGTGATCCAGTAAATATTGATTTTAGATATTTTGCATTCTCATTTAAATTTTTCTTACATAACATTTTTTTATGTGAAAAGATAATTTATCCCTATAAATTTTTTGGTGGTGACAATTTTTGTGAGTGTAAAACCATCATTTTGGAGGTCAAAAAAATTATTTCTCATTAAATTTGATGAACTTTTTATTAAAAAAATTGTAGATTATATAAAATAATTACTATGTAATATGATAAAAATAATAATTCGAGGTTGTAAAAGTATATTTATCTCTATTCCTGTTAATAATGTAATATATAAGTGAACTAACGTCCCTGTGTAGACTATAACAAATAATATGTCATGTAGAAATGAAGAAGCTTTTTAGTGTGTTGATTACCTTAATCTTCTCAGCCTCAGAGGTCCAGGAATTATTCGAAGCAAAATACGCTTCTGGGCTCCGCTCTACCACGTTATTCTGCCTACAAAAGGGCAACCAGTGTCTTGCAAACTTAGCAGCCTCCATGAAAGCGAATAGAGTCAGCTGGGAGCCCCCGTCGTCTGATACGTAGACGGATATCTTCTCCGTTGGATAGTCATAGGCCATGACTGATAAAGCCGTGTTTGCCACGCCCAAAGGCGGCTCCTTGTACGGGTCCGCCGTGCATATGAACACGTCCAGTGCGAGATAGTCGGATTCTTTCACCACCTTTCCGAGGTTTTCAGGGAATTCCTTACGGTGGATTGGCCGCAGACGGTAAGGCTGTGTATCAGCCCACTTGAGAGCAAGAAGAAGATCAGATATTAGCAGGGCGAGGGAGATGAAGGCGGCGGCTAAGGTGGTGGAGTGGATGAGTTTGAGTACATGGTGACACAGCAAGAGGAGGATGGCACACGAGTAAACTGCAGCAAACACACGGTTGAATACTGTGAGGCGTGAGGGCTCAAGCGTGTGAAGGTGAGGGGTATGGCTGTTTGTGGCTTTGTTGGTAGTGGGACTGGGACTGCAGCCTCTCACGCCGTCCATTCTTTTGGGGCTGCTCAATGGCGACGACGATACATATGGGGCACATCATCACAAGTGGGTCTCGATTTATAGGCCTGTATGTGGAGGGATGACACGCGTACGTACGTGTGAGGGTCTCTATATTTGAATAGACGTGTTGGGATGAGCGGGGGACCAGATCATTAGGAAACAAGAACTGGGCTCTTACGCAATTGGGTGTTCCATTTAATCATGATGTGCACAGCATGACCAAGGTTGCCCCGTTCTGATCGCTCGTACTGATACTATAGCTTTGAAAGAACATTAATAATGATTGGGACTTTAAACAACCAGCAAAGCAATCATGAAATCAGATCCATTTGGTGATTTTAAGTAAAATATTTAAGAAATATTGTGAAAATTGAAAAGATTAGAGTGTTACGAGGAGTTTACAGTAGAATTTTATGGAAGTTTGAATAAAAGTAAAGATAAAAAAAAAAAAAAAGTAAAATTCTATGAAAGTTTGTGAAAAAATAAAGAAAGAAGTAAAATTTATAGAATTGTTAATTGTGTTTACAAACTAAAATTTTGAAATAGTACTAAAATTTTACCATGATTTACATTTACAAATGCGTCCCAAATATCATTTTCATTAACAAGACCATATTTTGAACTAATCAATTTTAAGTTACGTCATTATAAAGTCCAATTCAATTTCATAAAGTCTTATTAAGAAACTTATTCATCTCTCTTTCATTATCTTTTCTCACTAAGTGAAATTCGAAATATCACAATTCTTGTCTACAAAGGTTAAATGTGGTATATGAACGAGTAAGACAAGTCCAAATTGCAACACCTTATACTTGGTTGGATGAGTTGATCAGAATTCCCTCCGTGAGTCGATGATGCGGGAGTGCAATCATTATCTATATATGTCCATCACCTTATAATCATTCAGTACAAGTGGAGAATGATAGCGACGTTGTCGGGGTGCTGCAGTCAATCATGTGGGTGATATTTTTCAAAAAGCTGGACCAAACTTACAGGGCCGGCTGAAATGGGTATACAGGTGAGTCAATAGCCTAAGTCACTCCAAGTAGGAAAGTCTTATATTATAGTAAAATTTAAATTTTTTTATTATAAGTTTATATTATATAAAATTAAAATTAAGAAAAAAAAATTTAAAATTTTCAAATAAAACTTAATGAAAGACATACACAATAGAAATATTTAAAAATTAGTTTATAAAATTAAAATTGAAAATAAAAAAACACGTCTTAGAAATTAGCACTATCAACTTCTCTTTTTAAAATAATAGTACGTCAATTTATTTCTAGAGCTACAACTGTCTACCACATCTACTTTATTACTAATTGAGTTCTCAAACAATTAAATTCTAAATAATTTTTTTAACGTATAGTGGCACACCAATGTTTAATTAGCTAGATTATTATAAGTAGTGAATTGTTCTAACAATAGTACAACACAACCTATTTTTTACTAAGCAAAACAACCACTCAAGTAATCGGCAAATTAGCTTCTCAGAGTCATGATCCGTTGGTTGTTGCTGCTTCAACAAATCTAGGATTCCTCAAAATCTATTGTTCAAGAATTTGCATTTCAATTTATTAATATTTATATCACAAGAGCTAGATTGTTTTCTAAATTGTTATATTGTATATAGAATAATATTTACCATACGTGTTACAGTTGCATATGTAGAAATAAGTTTTTCAAAACTAAAAAATAAAAAATTATTTACGAATAACTATGTCTTAAGATAGATTAAGGTTTAGCAATTTTATCTATCGAAATTGATTTATTGGGTAAACTTGAATACAAAAGTTTAATTAGTAATTTTACATCTAAAAAGGCAATAAACAAATTTACGGTTTAATTTTAAATTTTTAAATTTTAAAAAAAATTAAAAAAACCTCACTTTTATGACTTGCCTAAAGCCCCAAAAATATTGAGCCGCCCCTGCCTCCAGTCCTAACATATCTCCTGAGAGTATAATAACCCACAGGCCACAGCTTACGTCATCAGGGATATTCTACTAATATTTGAAACCATTCATAGATATATGTTCATCGCATGCACTTAATTTGAACCATATATGAGCTTTGTGCATTTGCTACTATTTTCTGTTAGGAGTTGGATACGTCTTTTTCAGGGCCATTGTTGCGTGTATCTAAGCTATAAGTTTTTGGACCTCTTCTACAATTTTTTAAATTAATAAACTCACACTTAACGTTTAAATAAATGGGCTCAAATTTCAAAATCTAACGAAGTAACGAAGGACTGGAGTGAAATCTGCTTCAAATTCAAGAAAATGCCCTTGCTTTCTTTAAGGGAAAAAAGAAACACTATCACCTATATATACATTTTGGGTAATTGACTATCGCCTATATACTAAAGCAGCAATTGTACTGCAAAATTAAGGGGATCAGAAAATTATAATTAATAAATAAATAAAAGGTTAAATAATATTTTTTTAAAAAAAAAATTGTATCATTATAGATATCTTCTTCTTCTTTTTTTGCTAAATAAAAAAGTTCATCAGAGTATAAACTATCATGAAGTCAGGTCGAAGCCTACCACCACTTAAATTTAGAAATTTTCACATAGCGTGGAAACCCCAAAGCATAATAAAAAACGTCATCAGGGGATGAACGATCGTGAAGCGCCGAAACTCATCACCACTTAAACTCAGAAAGTTTCACATAGCGTGAAGACCATTAGAGCATAATAATGCTACTGTAATTCAAACCTTCGTTTAAAGCAAACCTTGGGTCTTAAACATAACCTGCACACCACTAAGTTGTAGCACTATAGATATTAATCGTATCGAAACAACTTATTCTTTGAGCATCTCAAACTCAACTATCAAGTCTGGTTCATTATCATTTTTTTCTATCAGACGCATGTCACCTTTATTAATCACACAACAAAGAAAACTAGATATGGGGATCAGTTCCGCATAAGTACTCCACACAAGGTTAGGAAAATGCTCGTTTGGGATAATTCCTTATAACTTTTATGAGCAACATAGAATCACATGCAATCTGGACATTCCTGAATCGTCTATTGACCGCCTCCTAAACGCCCAAAATAGTAGAAACCTAAACAAGGCACAACAGAGCAAATACTATCATCGGGTTGAGATTTTGTTCAAAAGAGTAAGTTCAAAGTTATTCAGATGGTGAAGATTTAAAACACTACATCGAATTTGGCCACCCCGGCAGATTCCTTTGCTGCCTCGACCTGTTTTGCATTTTTCCTCCTCTTGGCAACAAATTTCTTCTTGCGAGACACTCCTCCCTGGTCGGATACTCCATGGGAGAACAAATGAGCTATCGGCGCTTCAGTGTGGTTGAGTAGTCTGAGTTGCAGAAGAAGAAGCTCCCGACTCTTCTTTTGCAAATTTAGAGATTCAAACTCCTCATCTCCCAGTCGTTTTGTACCCAGAATAACGCTCTAGGCCTGGGCAGTGATATTTGCAAGGATCGAGTTCACCAACTCTGCAATATGAAAAATAGGTTACTTTCCATGACAAAGACCATTAGTTGGGCTGGACAAAGAACCCTGTTCAGAGTCAGTATTAGATGAGCCTAGTTAGGCCTGTTGGTTTGGTTCCAGAGAGATTTGGCCCAGGTTTCAACGGGTAAGTTCCATAGTCTGTTTTGCCGCAGACGACAGATCACGCCTTTGCCCCACGCCAATGGAGATAACTTTCTGGGATGGGGACCACTGCCCTGCACAGTCCGCGGTTCCCACTAACGTCCTTCTGCTGTGCCGACCCTTTTCCTTCTCAGTCACCTTGGGACGTAGCGATCCCAACCCTGGCAGGCACGCGCCCAACTGTGTGCCCACTCTCTGTACATGCATGTGTTTCTATTCCAACATTAACCTTTCACTGCTGAGAGGTCGACGAAGATGGTGGTGCATTGCCTTGCCGGACTTTCAAGCACCACCCAGTAGCGTATCTAGGATATAAAATAAGTGGGGTTGAATTTTTAAGGTAAAATTATAAAAAAAAAAAATTCACAGAACGTAAAAAGTGTCTTAAAATTACAATATCGCAAATTAAGAACTAAAAATATTAAAAATAATAAAATACACTTACTGAACTACTTGCTAATACTAAAAGATGGTAATTGAATCCTACAGGCCTTCATCTTCTGAAAACGTTGTAAATAGCTTCGTTCTCAATAGTGTCAAAAATTTCTCTCTCAATGTATACTACCATGCTATCATTCATCCATTCTCTCTCAACAAAGGGCGAGATCTTTTCGAACTAAAATCCTCATTAGAAGTAGTAGCCACATTAGGAGTATTAGACGACTCCATACTTCATGACTTTTTTTATCAAAAACCGCTCCATTATCTAAAAAAACAGAACAAAACAAAACAATTTAAAATGCCCATCAGTATATGAGGAAGACAATTCTTAACACCCATCAAAAGGTCAGCATCCAAACAAACATACATTTTATACGTGTTCACAAAATTTTTGCATTTTTATCGTCTTTTTGTTATAAAATTGTGGGAAGACAAAAGTAAATGAAACCACGTGGATATTACAGTCCAAATAGCTACTTAGGAGTTAAATATATCGGAAATAGTTTTAATGAATTGGGCCTAATAGATTAGAAGCAAAGACACTCTTTTTTTGCTCCTTTAGAAGCAAATACTCTCACGTCTAAAATTTTTTTCATATAAAGACAATAAAGACAGTATAGACACAAAAGGTAATAAAATATAACATACTAAATAGTCCAACATTGAAACAGCCATAAGCAATTAAGCATCAAGTCAGAAGCATTAACATTGAATGATTGAAACAGCCATTCAACCAAGACAAACCTTAAAAAAAAAAAAACAACCAGCACAGCAGCACCATAGTTCATAACTATAAGCACATAATCTGATTATCATAAATGATAAATCAAGAGAATTAATCATGCAGTAGCAAAAAAATAAAATAAAAGTAAACAACTAATCGTGAGAAATAAGAAATTAATCATAAAATGATTAAAATTTGAAACCCTAAATGGCTAAATTGAAAAATTAAATTAAAATAAATAGTCTAAATTGCACATACCTGGAGTGGAGAGGCAGTCGACAGAGAGCTCTGGTGGCTAGTGGACCGGTGGTGCTAGGCGGTGGGCGGCACGGCGGCACCTGAGAGCAGAGGCGAGATATGAGATTATTGGGAATAAAAAAAAAAAAAAAACAATAGAATGAGAGAGATGGTGGGCAGGTGGGCTTACTTGGGTTGGGCGGCGTCGGCGGTTTGCCGGGGATGGAGGGCGGGGCAATGGCAGCGGCAGCAATGAGCAGTGAGTGAGAGAGAGACGTGAGGGCTGCTAGGTTGAGGGAGAGTCGGAGAGATCGCAGAGAGTGAGAGAGAGAGGTGTGCGAATTTTTTTTTTTAAAATCAGCGCCGTTTCACCCTCTAATTTAAAAAAAAAAAAAATTAAGGAAGCAGGCCACACAGGACTGGGCCAGTTGGTGCGCCCCCACTGGCCCTAGAAGCAGGCCTGGGCCAGTGTGGGTAGGCTTGCTTCTTAATAACCAAAAAAAAAATTTGTAAAGGATTTTTGGAGCCAGTAGGGGCAGCCGCCCCCACCCGCACCCCCCTGGCACCACCCCTGCGCGGTCATAAGAATCTCGTCCAGACCAACTCTTGTCACTAGATAATCGCAAATCGCTCCTCTTGAATAGTGACGCAGCACCCCCATTGTGCTGGAAAACAGGAGGTGCTACTCCCCTCATTTCTTCTACCAGGGCATATCGATATTTGTGCGGAATCGTCTCCGAACAATTACGTCCCATAGTACGTGAAATACGACCACACTGGAGGCAGAAACAAGATAATCAATCGCTCATATTTGAAAAAAAACCTACACCCGTGTTTGATTCTCCCAGGGGAAATGGAAACCCGTATGTAGTGCTTCCTCGTCATCGAATTGAATCTTAATACGTAAACATCAGCGCATTTTCTTCATCCATGTTCTCCAGGGGCAGACCAGGAATCTGCACCCAGTATTGGGCACGAGAAAGAGCAACTTCATTGATTGTCTCCCCTCTTCCATTCATTAAAATCATGAGAAAACCTTTGAAATCCCAGGGGCAGGGAGTCAGCCTTAGCGCGTGCTTCTTTATCTGAACTGACCCCGTGTTGGTTAAACAGACACGTCTAGCCACTTGGGTCTCAAAATTGACCTGCTAATTGCCGTCTTTCACTTTCCATTTTAGCTTTCAACCTCTAAAAGCAAGGTTAAACTCTTAGAAGCCTAGAACTGCAAATAAACTCACAGACTACTAGCCCAACTAGTTGTTTACTTCCGAGCACGACATGGAAGCTTAATATGCTTTCAACGTTCATAGGACTACAGAAACGACCGTCTATGTGACTCAAAGCGGGGAGCGATAACAAGAGGCCAATAAGTCGTGATCCAACCAATCAGACACGGCCTGGGGCTCAGTGGGTTATGCGCACTGAATCAAAGCTAATCTAGCAATCCAAGATCTGAAAGGCCGAAAGAAACGAGAAGCTAATGTAGCAACAGAACTTTGCCAATTTCCACTTGCTACAGAGCAACGTTACAGTTCCCAAACACATCTATTTACAATCAAAGGAAACAAAGACTCCAGGCCAGCGCCAACCCAACCACCCCACCCCCTTTTTTTCCCTTGTGTTATTCAAGTACCCTTACATCACGGTGAGTATGAGTCACACGATTCAGCGGCCCCCCACTTCCACCCACCACAATTTTTCACGAGTATTCACAGGATTCTAATCCTAGACTCTAACTCCCACTAATTCATAATGAGTTTTCTGAGTTTCAGGATATTAGCTCTAAAAAACGAGCTATAAATTAGCCAATAGGTCATTTGCCCTCCAACTTCAAACATCTCCCTAGCACAAAAATATCCCCCCACAAACAAACAACAACAATGACGGCCGAGAAGGAAAAAAAGAAGCAAATAAAAGAAACAAAATAACATTCCCAAGTTTCAGTTTTCCGCAGAATCCGAGCTCATAACAGTTCCTTCACCTTCTAGTGAAGCCATAGGCAGTTTACTTCCCGAGCTCATCTTCTTCACATCCTGGCTAGAGCAAATGAAGATTCTTCTCACCATGTTACAGAATTCCCTGGAAGACGACATAACCAAATATAAAAGACTGAGGCTGAGGAATATGTCACAGTAAAAATTACAAACACTTCTTCAGAACGAACCATATTTCAATTGGGTGATGGATAACAACATAAAGCAAAGGACAGTATCATATAGACGTGAACCGTAGTTTATTTTGTGACAGATAGCATTGAAGAAAACTTACTGCCATGGATCATCGCCCACAAGCATCATATCCCCTTCATCATCAGTATAGACAATTTCCCACTTATCACGAGGGCGAAGCTGTCCCTTGATGTCAAACATTTCCTCAAGCTCATCAATAAGCTGATCATATCCTTCCAACATGGTTAAGTCCACAGCGCGACCAACAGCAACCCCCTGCATTTGAACCTTTTGCATATTCGAAGAAAAATAAGAAAAGCAGTTTTTCAGACTTTAGCAGAAAGGGGATTCAAATCTTGAAAATATAAATAAAACATTCTCCATCCAGTACCTTGGTCCGGCTTCTGGTTGAACTGGAGCAGTTTTGCTTGCTTTGAATCTCTTTTAGCAGTACTTGCTGCTGTCCAAGTTGCCTTTCTTTTGAATCCTTTGAGAGACCAGACTTCAGATCTGAGTCAGTTGCTGACAGTGTACTACGTCCTTCAGTGGAGCCATTAGACACGGTGTTTGGTTGTGCATTTGCCTTCTCTACAGGAGGTGAGCTTGTAGAGCGATTAATCAGTTCAATACCGAATAATCGGTAACCAGAAGCAGTGTCAACTTTCTTTAATTTTTCAACAGGGTCAGTCAATGGATCATTGTTCAGCTTTGATGAGTGTGTAGTTGAATAGCCTGGGAGAGCAGGCCAGGCAGAGACGCTTTTGCTATCATCCACTGTATCCTGAAATAGATGCTGAGTGACACATGCACGAGGAGAAGATAACCAGCTCCCATCAGTCTGAGTCCTTGAAATCGAGTTGCTGTTGCTGTTAATATCTGTCTGCTTGTGATGCCACATAACATGATTTTCACTTCTTTTGCCTTCAGGCATAAATGTTGTCATTTCATGGGACTGCGTCAACCCAGAATTCCAGAGAGTTGATCCAGTTGAAGTAGTATTATCTTCAAGTTCAAGACAGACAGAGAAAGGAGGAATTTAGAATGCCATCAACACGTCTGATACACAAGGACATGTAGTAAAAAATTTAACAAACATAAAATGTCTCGCTCACCGAGATTTGGAACTTCAATGGGAGTTCGAGGCCTTTTGTTCTTAGCCGGAGGAGGTTGAGCCAGACTTGCAGGTACAGAAGCCACAAAGGGCTCTATCTCCCATGGTGAAACCCGATCTGGTCTTGGAATAGCTGCAGGTTCATCCCATTGAACCTAATATAAAGAAGAAAAAAATTGAAATTATAATTGCTTTCTCTCAAAAGATGAGAACACACCCTTTATAATACAATTGAAAATAAGGCAAAAGTAAGAGTGAGCCTACAAGCTAAAAGCAGGTGTGCTCCTATTAGAAGATAATAGGAAACGTCCCACTTTTGGTGCATTTGTTTGATGAGCTAAGCCTAAGCCCCCTATAAGTCAAAAGCTAGCTTTACAACTAAAAGCAAGGTCAAAATCAATCACTCCCTTTCTTGTGCTTTACTAGTATGGTTAATGAACGACCCTTTGATCTATGTCGTTCCCAGTTCAGCCAGATCTGATTAAAAATGCTAAAATGAGAAATCAACTGTATCAATGATGCAATTCAGAATGACCAAAGTTAAGTGTTACAAGAAGATCTACCACTTCAACAGGTTATACAATAAGGAAGACAAAATGATTGACAAAGGTAAGCGGGTCGTCTCCTAACTGAGATACGTGCACAATTTAGTTTGACCCCACAAAACGGATTACAATATAGTTTCAAAATTGAGGAAGAAGGAAATAAAGACTTACTTTTAGTGATCGCCATCTCGAACCTGCCCAATGAGGAGAAATATCTTCAACCCCAATTATTGTCCCCAAGAACCTGATCAATTGAAATGCAGAGCAGAACCTTTATAAGGGAACTCATACAAGAGACAAACTGTAGCCATTTGCACATTGGAATTGTAGTACCTTCTCTCCGGGGAATCCTCCCCCTCAAAACTCATCTTATATCTCATTCCAACTCTGAACTTATTGTTAACTGCCTCCAAATACTTATTCAAGCTAATTATGAACTGGCTCGTCCTGATCATTTTAAACAAAGCAAATAAGATCAATAAAATGACCACCTGTAAGAATTTTTAAACATTTTTTCCAGCTTTCTGGGAAGAAGGTACATGTCATACCTTGGCTTATAATAAACCACAAATAGAGTTTTTGTCGCAACAGCATGAGATGCAGTTGCAAGCACTCCTAAGTGCATGCTCTGACTCGAAATCACAGATGATGGCATGCTGCTCTGTTGACGGGCAAGACACCTCACCCCAACACGCAACTCCCCATTTTCTCCCCTAGATAAGCAATCAGTCAATGAATTAAAGTTTTTTACAGTTGGGAGTTTACATCTAACAAGAAGATAAGAAAAGGTGTGAAGAGTAAAAGAAAATGAGAAAAATTTTTTAAAGCAAGGCATATACCTCAGAAACACAAAGGAGTCTCCAGCAACTAATCTCTTAGATGTCACAAAAACACTCCACCCTGTTGTAAGCAAGTGTCTCCGTGGTTGACCTATTCATCAAATTACATAGAAGAAAGATGAGTGAAGAGGTATATTCCTTTTTCTTTTTTCTTTTTTTTTTTGGCAAACAGCATGTATAACTCACTATGAATTAGTTTGACCAGTAAGAAGTTGAGGAAACCCAATCTCTTCGAGATCAACGGCACCAAATCTAAACCACAACGACGAGAGCGAAAGGCAGAAAAACGAATTACCTCTGAAAATATGCTTAAAATGCCACGCATAACCATGAAGATCCTTCGCAACCAATTCTTGAGTTGGCGTTGTCTGGGTCATATCCTGGAAAAGATTAGGGGAGAGAACCAGACATGAAAGTCAAGTGAAAAAAAAAAAAAAAAAAGATAACGAAGAAGAAGAGATAACAGAACTATTGGCACAAAGAAAAACATTACCAGTGGAGGAAGGCATTCAGTCGCGTGTTTACGGAGAACAGAAAACCCACCATGGGTACTCGTATCAGAGGCTGTTAAGACTTTGCAGAAAGAGTGGACCTTGGGTCTTGGAGGTTCATTAAGGCAGGGATCAGGAGTTGTAGGCTCAGTTTGCTAGACATATTTCAGCATAACTCGAATTATTTGGGAAACAAACCATAAAGAACTTTCTCGCTGCCCAAACATTTAAAGATGTTCAAATCAGAAACAAAGGCTACAGCTTCTTACATCTGAATCTGGCACCAAAGTAATCTGCGCATAAACCTCATCCGTCTCTTGTTCCGCCTATGAAAAAAAACACACACACCAAAAAAACAAAACACATTAAGTTCTTCCCTTATTAGCAATATTCACAAATTTATTCCAACGTTCCGTTTGTTTGCAGAGAAAATGCAGGAAATAGAAAGAAAATGTAACCTTTGTTCCGTATTTTCAATTCCAATTACTTAGAACCCCATAAAACTAACATCCAATTCAAGTTAACCTGGGTCAACAAATGGATCCAGCTCAGCAGGGTCTATCATGTCTAATAGAGCCCACATAACAAAGTTTAACCACGCAGCCAGTTCCTTTCTTCCATTTTCCCAGTGACCAAACAGAAAAACCGGAAATTAACGGTAACAGGGGGAAAAAAGATAAATCAAATAGAGAAGTACCAGTAGCTCAACGTGAATTACGTGACAAAGAATCTTCGAAGGAAGTTGAAACACTGGAATCCTCTGATTGAGCTCCTGGTTTGTTGATGCCTCTAACTACAACACCCAAAAATAGCAACTTTTTGTAAAAAAACAGACCCCCAGCAGATTCCAACAACCACCAAAACAAAACTCCACTCCTTTTCTCTCTCGAGAACAATTTCCCAGAAACACTGTCTACCGAAACAAATTGAAGCGATCCAAAACACAAAAATAGCAGTTTACACACTTACTTGTTCCATGTGCCCCTGTGGGAAGTAGTACACCCTTTCGTTGACCCGAGGCACGTCCACTAGCGGGCCAGCGCAAGCCTTCCATAGCTCAGCATACAGCTCATCCCTTCCACAACCTAAGAAACCAACAGTGAAATTTTTCACATTTTCCCGGAAAATGAAAAGAAACCCCTAGAAAATTTTCAAAACTTCCAACGGCCATTTCACCTTCCGCCGAAACATTTGACTGCGAAAACGACCCGCCCCGATTTGCCATCATTGAAACCCCCGGAGTCAAACACCTTAATTCCGAAAAGAACACACACACACACAAAGAAGAGCTCACCTAAAAATCTCTCCGACCCTCTTATACCTCCCTATATACAAATAATAAACACTACTTATGGAACTAATTATGTTCAATCCCCAGCCGTTATTACAAAAGCTTCGACTTTTCGCTTCCAATACGGCGCTTTTACTCGAGAGTCACAAACACTCTCTCCCTCTTTAACGACTGCGATCGAAACCGCAACCCAAACCACCTTCTTCACTCTGCGAACCGTTACAAAACCACCTTCAGAGCTCGCAAAACCGCTTCCTGTCTCTCTCTCTGAGAAAACTCTCCGTTTCTCTCTCTAGAAATATCACTCTCTCTGTCCAAGCGAAAGACGCCGTTACAAAGAATCCCCAGAACCGCTTTGCGCGCGTCCTATTATACGCGACTTGTTGCTTCAACTGTAAACACAGACACACTCTCTCTCTCTCTCTGAGTCCCTCACTCGCTTTGTATCTCACTGACTTAATTAACCGTAGTTGGGATCTAACCGGAGAGGGCGGGTAAACGGGACGGCGAGCGTAACGGAAAGGTAGTGGTGGGAAAAAAAGACTTACTGGGGTTAGTGCCGTGTGATAACGGCGGGGGCGGGGTTTTTAAATGATTTGTTGGTGGGTACGGAGCATTGGGATGCGTGAAGTAGGGCGTAACGGAAGCCGTTAGCTAGTCGCGTTTCCGTTCCCGTTTGCTGCCGTCCCTGTCGTTGTCTGCTTCGAAGCAGGCAACAGGGGTGGCTCGAGCCAACCCGGCAGAATTTACCTTTCTTCTTTTATTTTTTTTCGTGGGAGTTGATGAATTTAGTTTGACCTGCAGCAGCAGCCATAATTTCGTTGTTGTGCCATTGAATGTGGGGCCCACCATGAACACGTGGGAGGCGTTGGATCTTGGTCTCTTTTCCTTTTCCTTCCCAGACAATCTGCTTGCGGTCCCGGTGGTCCTCGTCGACGCACGTCAGCAGAGGCCCCCACTGGAGGTTCCACCTGGTACGGTCTCTCGGGGCCTCTAGGCTCAAGCCTCTAGCGGCCTCCACGTAATCTTTTACTGCTTTCCCAAGCCTACAAACCGGGTGTTGGCACGGTGTCGTTTAGGGAAACCTTCACGTACTGCCCCTTTGTACTTCGTTGGTTTGGACATTGCCTTCCAAAATAAGAAAAAAGAAACGAAATCTGTCGAAAAGGAATGGAAAATAAATATCTTCCGCCTTTTTTTTTGGTAATTAATAAAATTATTCAAATAAAAATACTGGGTATTGTAATGGATAGCTACCAAGTGAGGCTTTTTTCCTTAAATTTTCATGAGTCTGGTACATCTACGAAAATAGATGCCCCGAATTACCCAAAAAAAAACCACAAATAATAGATGCCCCTCGCGTGCGGATGCATGCATGAATGCTGGCCCCCGTGCACGATCAATGAGGCTCAACTCTTGATATGATGTCCTATTCTTTGGTCACTAGAACATGCAATTTCAAACGACGCTTAGCCAAAAGTGGAAGAAAGTCTTTTGGAGGATTAGATCACATATATATAGACCCGGCCTCCAGTACACTAGCGAGGCTTTTCTAGGCGGGAAGTCACAGATGATTTTATCGTACGTTGTGTGAAAATTTGCCCTAATGATCTCAGCAACTTTTGTTTCTATAGGAGGTTTTATGCAAGCTCTAATCAGAACAATGCATGCCTCACAACCCTTTTGTATATATGCATCTCCTGTCAGTTGAAATGATTGTTTTCTAAGAATGTTTGATGTCCATGACAGACTTCCCAAGTTTCTCACTTTTCCAGACAAACAAAAAATGGAAATTCTAGGTTTCGAGTTCATTGGTTCGTGAATTTAGTTATTAGTTGTGCTTTCTCTTTTATCAATGCTTAAGAACTATAATGTTTTTTGTGGTTTTAGTAAACAAAAGTGCTCATTTAATTAGTTCATCCTTCAAATCTCTACCAATTGGAAAAGTTAGAGAGCTTATAAACTAATAACTAACCTACGAACAACTCTCTTTTACCTTATATGTTGTCTTGTAATTGTTTATCTATCTAGTTTTATGCCATGAGACTATGAAAGTACATACAATTATTTGAAAATCGTGATAGTATCTAGCACTTTAGACACCTATACTTTTTTTAATATACTATTAAAGATGTCTAACACTTCAGTGCGTCTGTATAATTTTAAAATTTAGGTAAGATTTTCTTAATTGTTCTTAAAACTTTATAAATTGTTGGAGTCTCCAACTATACTAGTATCGAACACTCCAAACACTTGAACCTTTTTAATGTACTGGAAAAGATGTCTGTCACTTCAGTGCATCTCAATAATTTCAAAATCTTAATAATATTTTTCTAAGCTCTTGTAACCCTTACCAAACTTTTTGTCCAACTCTCCAAAGTTATATGGGAAACATGTTGCCAAATGCCATTTCTTCTAATTATTTTAATATCAATTATTAACACATCGCAAAGATACGATCATGATCTTAGCTTATATGAACACGAAAACTTTGTACTTAATTAAGCGTCGATCTCCATATATATTTATATATAATATGACAATCAATTATGCATTATAACGTTTATATATATATTTTTTTTTCTTATCGGATCATTCGTGTAAAATGAATTACACTTCATGATCTCTATCTTGTGCAATATAGTTTAATTTCTACGAAGAAATATATATATAAGACTTTATTATCTTCATGTTTCTCATCTTTATGTCTTGTTCTTTGTTGTTTAGACTTTACAATAGCGACATGCTTGTACCGTATTATACCCACGATTCGTGTCGGTGTTTGCGCTTTCACGGGTTCTGCATTATTGATCAGCTGTGCACCCATAAGTAGAGCAACCCTTGCATCATCCCCCACAATTTAAAAAAAGGGTTTTTTTTTTTTTCTTAAGGCTATTCAAGGTTGCTCGAGACCCCTATGGGAACCTATATCCTAAACTATATATATCCAAAGTTAATTAACACAGCCCACGAAACCAGTTGACTGTACGTAGTGAAATGTAAAAACCAGAACAAATAACTTATATATAATACATGCGGCTTACGTCGGATTAGGTTGCTTTTGCCTCCTCCCTGGAAGAACATTATAAAGGAAGAGGAGAGGAATATGTTTAATCCAGCTTGGGATTAATTTAATGTCCAGTTTCTACTCCTACTTTGCATCTTTCCCACCTTAAGCAACTCTCTGTCCCCAACAAGAATATATGATATGTTTACTGATCATCGAGATGCCTACCCCACACAACGTCTTTATGTACGCTCTTTCTTACTCACCAATTATTTTAACCTATCTTTTGCGAATGGCATACATACATATATATATATTACGTGCCCAATTGGAGTTTCCAGGGAAAAACTTAATTATTAGGGGAAGTGGGAGCAAAATAAATTATAATAATTTTTGTAAATAAGTCCTTGAAGAACAAGTAAACACTGACTTAAATGCTCTTAAGTTTATATAGTTTCATTCGGGGATGATTTTCGGAGAAAAGAAATACACACTACTGCATGATTACATCAAAGTAAAAATTCACATCTGAGGAGGGCTCATGGCGTGAAGATTAAGGTAGCCCTAACAGTTCACTACAGGAAACATTGCATTCTACGTCAATCTTTTGTAAAATTCTTAGATATTTTTTCCTCCTTCCCTTAGACCTACGTTTCCGTCATAGAAATAGGAGATCAAGAAGATCAGAAGAAAACAACATATAATATATATATACTTGACCACATATCAGCATCTCGGTTTTGGGTTGAATTTTATCATGGAGAGGTTTTATTCTGAGTTCCAATAAGTTGGAACTTAGAATAAAGGACGCAGGTGAGAATATTCCGAATGCGTTTTACTTTTTTCCAAATAATATTTTTTCCTGGTGACTTTTGACCCCCGCGAAGTGATGATCAAATACAGAACTTTCCTTTAACTATTTCCCAAGTTGACATCGGGACACAATTAGCAGTCTCCCTATATTGTATAGAAGTACCCTTCCATCGATTTCTGTCCTTTGGTAACAATACAGTTAACCAAACTACTGTCCTAAGGTTTTTTAATTAATTTCACAAAACAGAGGTTGGTTGATTTACTTTTTGGTTAAAGTAATGATCGATGCTGTTGATTTGTATAAATTTCAATTCTTCTGGGTGTGATTTCAGAATGCCAAAGAAGTAATATGAGTTGGTTGAGTCCATGTCAGCAAGGGGGTGTTTTTTTTTCTAATTAATTTTGTCTCTCTTTTTTTAATAATTACCTTAGTGGTGTGGATAAGCATCATTAGCTTAGGTGTTCAAGCTTTCTTAGCCTTTAAATCAGAGAACATGGACGAGAGGAAAGACAAACCAATAACAATAGGGTTATGTGTGTGGTTGCCTGTCCCCCGTGCATAATTAGGCCCCATGGTAGATTTCTTATTCATAACTTTATAGCCCGACATCTGTCCATTATAATTAATATCATATAATAGTTGAACTATGCATTAATCTAACAGGATACAATAATATAATAATCACTAGTGACCCCTTTAAGTGACCCGTGCTCTTTTGGAAGGGTTATGGCATACTTTTGCTAACATAATTTGAAAATTTGGTGAAGGGTTGGGGAATGAGTGGTAAACCAATTATTGGGTGTCATGAGTGTGGGATTAGTATATAGTTAACTATGAATCTCGAATATTTGTTTAATTTAAGATAGGATTTTGGGTTTTAATTTTACCTGGAAATTAAATAAGGACTTGGTAAACAGGTAAAGTGGTACCTGATCAAAAGAATCCTCTCAAAGATATATATATATATATATATATATATATAAGATCTAAAGAAAATTAGGAATATATGAATAATTTGGTGCAAGTGAATGGTTATAATATATAAGAAGCCTGAAAAACCAAATCTGCAAGAGAACAAAGAAACAGACTATCTCAGAATGTTTTGAAATTTCTAGTAAATGGGAAAATAATTTTCTGTGGGTAATTTCCTTATAATTTAAAAAGCAATTAGGATATGATTAATTAGTATATGAAATTGGACTGGATCAAAACTTTCATATATTTTTTTCTTTGTAAAGGTGCATATACAACAAGAAACCACCTAAAAAGATGTTTTTTTCCCGAGTAAATTAAATTTCAGAAAAAACTATCAAGATTAATGTATCAAGTTGCTTGAACACATACGCTTCTAAAGGAGTGGATGTTGGGGCTATTAAACAAATGTTGGTTAGTTAAAAGGGCATTCAAACAGCCTACTGTTCAGATCAATGGACCTACCAATTGCATAAATCTCGGTCAATCTAAAACTTGCTTTGACTCTCAGATACAAGAAGTTTGATTCCCCAGAAATGATCAGTTTGCTTAAACTTGGCTACAGATTAATTAGTTTGATAATGCATGGTTCGTACAAGACTATTGGGGACACAAAAGAATGATAACAGGTACAATTTTTTGTTCTTTTTGGCTTGAGTTATTAACTTAGATGGGAAAGAATCATACGGTAAAGCTCACTTCATTTACATATTTAATACTTGGTGGTATGTCAGGATAATTAATATAATTAGGAGGTGGGAAGATGGACGTGTGGTGCTGTCTACCATAAAGTAGCCTACCAATTCCATATATATACCGAAATTAGTGCACTGCTCTCAGAGAGCTGATGAAATGGAGAAATGGTCCTCCAGAAAAGAAAAGAGAAAAAGAAACAAAGAAAAAGAACACAGCTTCTTCTTCTTGATCCCCTCTACGATTTCCAATGGGACATGCCACGGATTTCCCCACCATCCCCTTAAACCAGGAACGCCTTTACTGTCGTCACTATAGACTAAAGACAAGTCTTTGCACAAAAAAGAGACAAAAAATTCTTTAACAATTGGCGTTTCGATTAAATTACTTTGAGGGAGAGAGAGTGCGCGTATGCTACTATTGGCTCCTGGTGGGCGCCGTGGGGCTGTTTGATGTTTATGCAGACCCCATGTGGGCACCAAATTGGTGGAGGTGGGTACCGTTTACATGGCTGCCCTTAGCCTGCACAAATTAGAGACCTCATTTGCATCAGATTATAAATAACTATTGGGAAACAAAAGTACCCAACAAGTTGAAGTTGAGCCACTCTCTTGGCTTGCCCTTTTCTACCCATCTAGGATTGGGCATTGTTTATGTGGGGTACCCTACATAACTTTATTATTACTAAAAAGAAACACCAACCAAGGTTTACGATTAGTTTATCTCAGGTGTGTCCCTTAAACAAACCTCAAAATGAAGCATTTTCGGTTGGAATCCATGTGAGGACAATCATGGGCAAAGGGGAAAAAATTATACGCCTTTGAGGCGTGGAGGCTGCCCTTGCCAAACGTCTCCATGGAAGCATATGCTAGTTTGAACGAGTGTGAAGGGGGAGCTCAGTGGGATTTTGGTCCCCAGAGGTGGCATGAGTTTTGACATCTTTTGACCTTGTTCGAGGCTTTGTTAGCCGTTGGATCTCATGATTAGGTCCTTCTTTGCTTGGTGATGTGGACCTAGTTATTACTCCATGAAGCTTGAGTCCCACTGGACCCTCATTTCCCTCCCTTTCCCACTCCCTTTGCAGAAGAAAGGACAATGTTTCTGCGGTATCCACCATTCGGAAACATGACACACTTTCATCTGGGGACCTAACCTCCACATTCTCTTCTTTATATGAATAGCAGTCAATTGAGATGTCATTGAAGCATTCGGCCACCACTTGGTTGACATAGTTTTATGTGAAGGACCACAGTTAGGATTCAAAACAGCTGTGCAGACCCAAAAAGTCATAAAAACAACAGACTTCCCAACTGGAGGCCGGAGTACTAGTCTCTCTTGCTCCCCAGAATTTCAGATCACGCACTTGTTAATTAGGAATTCTATATGGGTTGATCGTATAGCTGTAGTGAGTATATGGATTTCATGCATTTCTTTACTCATTTGCTTGAGTGTTTGAGCTAAACATGTTATATCAAGGTTGTATTTGTTTATTTGCAGACTAATTCACGTGTCAGACTCATTTTCTTTGCTGCTTTTCCGCTGGATTATCAAACTTAAAATTTGTATTTGTTTTGATCTTAGTAGGGTTTAGTCGTGCAAAAAGCGTTAGAAACCCCAACCCCCCCCCCCCCCCCCCAAACTCGGATTTCTAATTGTTGCCAAATAACGTGCACGTACGACGGGACTAATTGGCAGTAACTAATTAGAACATGCATGTAATTAAATTGCTTAACCGGACAGTCAACTTTGACCTAGCAAGACAAATACCTAGTTTTAACTGCCTAGATTATCCAATATAATTACTTTCAAAGCAAGTCATATAAAGGGCATGTGACTGGTCAAACTGAATAGCTTACTGGTAATCAAGTCAAAGTGCATGTTACTGTATCCCTATTAGCCCATTGGAACCCAATTATTGGGGAACTTAGTGCTTAAATTAGTCACACACGGTGGCATATCCTCTTGGACAACAGATGGCAAAATGACTTCATCGCTGCAAAAGTTTGAAAACTTAACAGAATAATAATAATTATAAGGATATATAATTGAAATAAGGGCTAAATACGCTTTGCATAATAGGTGTCTTGACATTTTGCACTCCAATTTAACTATCATTTTTATCACATTTCACCCATCAATTATTAATTTCAAATACTTTGCACCCTCTCTTAAAGTTTTCGGTTAATTTAGACAAAAAATGATAATTTTTTTTAAGTGCGGAATGATAATTTTGATTGGCAGCGACTCTTTTACGAGGGTAAAATAGTAATTTTACATACTAAAAAATAAATTTCCATCCAAACTGATGAAAAATTTTAACAGATGGTGCAAAGTGTTTGAAATCAATAGTTGGTCAATACAATGTGGCAAAAATAATAGATATTTGTATAAAGTGTCAAGACCCCCAAAATTAGAGGGTGGAAAGTGTATTTATCCCTTGAAATAATAAAATTTTTAAACTTTTGGAAAAGTTTGTGATTTCAGGATATAGTATTAAAGCCAAGGCCTTGAGGTCAAAATCTAACTCTACACTTCATCTTCATTTTAATTGAAATGTACACAGAATCTACCAATTATGGAAGGATCCAACTCACTGATGAGAGCCAATATAAAATAATATAATTTATATAATGAAATCTATCTCTTCCTAACAGTAAAGAGGAAGTTAGGATTGGACCTTAGGGGCTGTTACACAAAAATAAATATTTGGGGAACAAAATTTAAAAAAAAAAATAAGAAATTTTTTTTTTCAAAAAAAAAATTAATGGTAAACATAGATTATCTAATGATTTCACAATAACTATTTTACTAAAGAAATTGGTAGAGTAAATAAAGAGAAAAAAAAATTGAAAAAAAAAAAAAAAAGAACAAAGCTTACAGTACTTTGGCTTCCAAATTATTCATATACATATGATCAATTACGTTCAATGTCCTCAATTGATCAACTGTAAGCTATAGGAAGGTATATATATAGAAATTAAAAACGTAATAAACCAGATTAAACATTACAATGAAAAATGTGTTGAAGAAGACAAGGTTGGAAAGTGGTGGAGTACAACGCTATATATAGGATGAACTTTTTTATTAAAATTGGAAACTAAAACATCACGTCACCCAGCCTATGTGTGAAAAGAGATTATATGACTCATTAGGTCCCTTCTGTATCGATTTCCTTCCACTAATCTTTAAATTGTTTGAACAAGTCCAAATTCCGCCGGACGTACACTATATATATATTGCGTTTAAACATAAATTAAATTTCAGTTTGTTTAAACGTCCCTTTAAGCGTGCAGTTCTGTTTCTTTAATTTATGTTTAGTACTGTACTTCTCAGTTATTGTCAACATGTACACATGAGTTAATTGCAAATGCATGGCTTTCTTACGATCCATGAAGGGACCAACGAATTTTAACTTTTTCGGAAATCACTTTTTTTTTTTTTCGAATTAGGAAGGCATAGAAAATTAAACTTGAGTTTTAAACTACTTCAATTAAAGCTTTCTGAACTTCTAAAAAATATTTAAGTTATCCTTAATTCCATCGAAATTGTGGAGAAGGTTTAGCAAAAGATAAAAATTTCATACGTACCTATTCTAAATCTTAGGATAAATTGTACAATTTCCTTTATAAATAAATAATAAAAAAAAACCTTAATTAATTGATAAATTTATAAGCGCAGACTTAAACAACTCTTGAACTACCGTAGTTCAACAACAACAATCCGTATGAATCCCAAAACATATTCTGACTCATTATTTTTTTGAGGAAAAGTCATAAGTAATTCTGTATCTATAGGTTCAAATCAATTTCGTATCCACAACTATAAAAAATTTACGTCCACTCTCGTCCAAATTAGACATTAAGTCAAACGAAAAAACATGTAAAATGACCAAAAATACTAATTAAGTCTAAAACCTTATGAACGCAAGCAATAAGCATGATGTCAGCAAATGGTGTCACAATCATTGCAGGAGATAACAATATCTTATAGTTTTTTTTTTTTTCCTTCTTTTCTTCTTCTTCTTCTTCTTTCTTCTTCTTATTGAGTTCCATACTCCTTCAATATAGATGTGCATCTTACTATAGCTTGGTTGATGGGAAATGGAGTTGCTACTTTTCTCTCTTATATTCTATGAGGATATGGGCTATGATTAAGATTAGTTTAACCATCAACCCTATTTAGTATAAAGATAATTAGTTTTTGAACCACATTAATCAGGCATAATGTAATAATCCTTCCGTCGAATTGAGCTTGATGACACTTGAGGCAGACCATTTGTTCATTTAGCATTCAACCAATTACTACATTTCTTTTTTTTTTTTTTTAAAAAAAAAAGGTGATCTGGATGTATTTATTAAAAAAAAACAGAAAAATATAGAAAAGCAAATGTGATGTGGGTGCCGGAGCATAGATTGGTGAGGTCCCTTTTTTTTTTTACCCAGAAGCGTGTCTTGCTGCCCTGAACAACATTTGCTCATTTTCTTCAAATTATGTTGGCCTACAATTTCTGAAAACGACAGCTTCAAGCATCTTGAACTCAGCTAGCCTAAAACGCATCTGGTTGTCGTTGGGTTTTTGGCAAGGGACATATTCAACAGCTAAGTACTGTTTTCCAGTTTCATTGAACACCAGTTCTCACTGAACCTCATAGCAGCCTCTTCTATATATGCTTCAACTTCTGTCATTTATAGTCTGAAAGTATACCTCTGGTATTGTTTAAGCAAATTTATACCTTAAAAACTGTTGTAAACTATTATGAATGAGCCCAACGAAATACTTTACATGGAAGGTCAATAGGTCTGCATCAAGTTGGTTGGGTTCCCTGTTTGGGCTGGAAAGGAAAAGGCAAGTAATGAATGATATACAATTATTAAAAAAACAAACAAACACAAAACCTGCAGACTCAAACATTCATGTATATTACAAAAATGTTTAAAAGTCAGATGGGAACACATCATGGCATAGAATTGCAGAAGTAAACTTAGGATCTTTCAAAGGCATATTCCCATCATAAAACATTTGATTACTCTGGATTGTACTAAAGCTCACGATGCTTCAGCTTTCAGGGCCCTTGTGGTGTACTCTAAGGATGAGAGAAATTAGATTAAAAATGTCAATTCCTAATGATAGCCTAATCTCTCGAAGTATCCTAGGATAAACATCACAGGAGATTTAGGTATAAAAATATATTGAAAGTGATGATAAAAAGTAAATTTTAAGTAGCCAATGTCTCAACATCAAGCTTACCCATTACTGGGTCGTATTCAGCAGTCATGCGTACAGTGACCAGCACCGAGCTAGTGGGGTTCATTAGCTTTAATGTAGGCTTAAAGAGCTGGATTACTTTAATCTTAGTGCTAGGGCTATCTACAAATGGAATCTCAGTAGCAAACTTCATCCAGCCAAAAAAATTTCTTCCAAGGGGGTGGTGTATCTTTGGCAAATCTTTTTGTGGGCAAGTTGCATAGCTTTGGCTTTGCCAAATTAGAACCTGCTGATATGCAATTTTCTGTAGTTTGATTTAACATTCTGTCTTAAACAATTGGTTGAAGGTGATATGCTAACAGGTAGAGAGAAAAGCAAAAGGTGGCAGATGCCATGGCGGCTAGAGCCATGGCCTTTGCTTGTTAGAAAGGGCTACATTCTCCATAAGTTTACTGATTTAGAAGGTACAGTTCACTCTCCACCTTCTTTCTGATGGAAGGGGATGGCATGGTTCAGGAACTCAATATACTTCGCACAAATAAGCCCTCTAGCCTTGCTCTACAATTCATCTTTCTTGTGATTCAAATTCCAAATGAAAGGATTTTTAAGTCAATTTCCGTGAACCCCCTACAATGTCTCACAAATAATGTCCAAAGAAGCACCCTGTGGGGCACCCATGTTTAGTGATCTGTTTAAATTTTTGTACATTTTGGAGTCTTTGGACAGACAAAGGAAAAGGACAAAAATCTTTTGAGCATAACAGACCCCTAGCATTAAATTTTTAACTGGATGAAATTAATAAATTATCTATATGTAAAAGATAAGTCGGCCAAATCATTTATTTTTGTTGTCTGTCCAGATCCTGCTTAAATTTTCACTCCAAAGGCTGGCAGGGATAGGTCTTCATAAGGCAAAGTATCCTATAAAGTCCTCTATATTTGTTTTTTGGGTAAGTCGACGCTTCATATTTGGTTGGTTCACACAAAGGCAATCAAGCCTCTGACATAATCGTCTAAGTTTTAGATAAAAAGTTCTATTCTATGCAGACAAGCCAACAGTAGACAAGAACAACGAAGAGAAAAATGCAATTCTACTTTTTATTCAGAGAAACATTACTAAATCTGTATTCGTCGAAACAATGACGAGCTACATAAAGAGAGGTGTGAGGGCAACACTGCTTCAAGACTCGTTGCAGCATGCTTGATGCCAGCGCTAATATAACCTCCTTTATGCTCCCGACACAACTCTTAACATCACAAAATTGATATGCTAATAATTGAAAGGTGAAGGGAAAATACGAGGGTTGACTTTTATTCAGGGTTTGAAGGGGGCAAAGACAACCACCGAATTGTGCCCACCGAAGCCGAATGAATTAGAGATAGCTGCAGAAAGTAAAAAATTTTAATTAGTCAACCTTTGTATTGATGTACTATTATTACGTCGTCATTCAGATACTGCAAATATACATAATCAAGAGAACAGGGCTCTTCTTGTTATAAGTCAACGCAATCTGCCCACATCATGAGCATATCTTCACACTTTTAGGATTTTGCTGTTTTGACCCAAATATATTAAGATATATGGAACCTGTATCAGTTTCAGGCATACAAAAACACAGAGGGTATTGACATACCAACATTAACTTCGTGCTTTTTCTTCAAATTCGGGACAGTGTCAACTGTGACATCAGCCTCCAAGTTCTACACAAGTAATAGAAATATATAATCATGAAGGCGATTAGGAAACCATTGGAATTTGCTAAAAGTATGCCCATGAAAGTCAGAAATTAAGCGCTAAGATCAGTACATCTTGATTAATAGTGGGATGCAACCAGCCAGTGGTAATTGCTTTTATGGTTGCTATAGCCTCCAATCCACCAGCAGCCCCAAGGCCATGTCCAATCATTGACTGAAACAAGAAAAGCGACAGTTAGTTGCTATGTTGTAGCACACCATGAGATCTGGAAAATAAGATCCCAATGAAATTCTTGAACTGCTTTTGCATGGAATGAACTTTAGTTTCTTGCCTTAGTCCCATTCATCTTTATCTCTGACGTGTCCTTAAAGACTTTCTTGATCGCATTAACCTCAGCCAAATCTCCGGCTAAAGTAGATGTGGCATGAGCATTCACATAGTTCACCTGCAAACCATCAATTTAGAAGTCCTATCAGATTCTATTTTGGCCTTATGAATGGTATATCTCAGAATAAATGTTGATGTCAAACTTTAGCCTTGAAATCAATGAGTGACTTTACCTCTTCAGGGGACACTCCTGCATCTTCTAAACTCTTGGTTATGCAAGATGAAACCCCAAGGCCATCTGACCTAGGATCAGTCATATGATGAGCATCGCATGTTATAGCACCTCCCAAATACTCTGCATATATTTTGGCTCCTCTTCTCATAGCACTCTCCAAGCTCTCCAAAATCTATTTTACTTTACAAAAATTAGTATCCTCAGAAGTATAAAGATCAAATCACCTATTGTTAAGAGAATAGGAAAATAAGTAAGCTAAGTTGCTTAAAGGTGAAAGAACAGTGCATGATTCTATAACTACCAGCACTCCAGAGCCTTCTCCCATAACAAAACCATCACGTTCTTTGTCCCATGGTCTGGAAGCTTTTTGGGGTTCATGATTTCTCTGAGACAAAGCCCGGCAAGCTATGAACCCACCAACCCCGGTAGGTATGACTGCAGCTTCAGTCCCACCAGCTACCATGATATCTGCCTCACCTCTTCTGATGTGATTGGCAGCTGAAAAGAAGCAGTAATTTGCTGTTGCACAGGCAGTTGAAATGGAGTAATTAGGTCCCATTAAACCAGTGTCTATAGCCAACAATGCAGACCCCATGTTGGTGATGGAATAAGGGATGAAAAAGGGTGTGATCTTCCTGTATCCCTTTTTCATTAGAGCTTCCACTCCAGTGGTGAAAGCTGTTAAGCCTCCCATGCCTGATCCCACTAGAACTCCCATTCTTGTTTTGTCCATCTGCATGGCATGCAACAAGAAAAGGAATAATGCTAAATGGAAAACAATGGTAAGCTACAACACGATGCTAACAAATCTGACTGACATTTTCAAGAACTTCAGTTCCAAGGTTGGCATCTTCAAGGGCCTTCTTGCCAGCAACTAAACAATACCGCCAGGAATCATCAAGCCGGCGATCATTCTTCCCATCAATGTAGCCTTCAGAAGAAAAGTTACGAATCTGACCAGCAAATCGGACGGGAAATTCTGAAGCATCAAACTTATCAATTAGGCTAATACCACTCTCTCCCTCAAGAAGTTTGTTATAGAATGTATCAATCTCACTGCCAAAAACTGACACAAGACCCATTCCTGTTATGACAACTCGCTTTTTTGGATCCTTCTCTCTTTCCGGAGTTGAAAGTGTTGAACCCATGGCCTTGATTGTTCTGCATTTTGGTGCTGAGAATGGAATCAAAATCAGGTAACAGTTACTAATCTAGGCTGATGCCCCACAATACAGTATGTAAAAACAAGTACACTGGTAATCAGCAATTTTTTGTTTTTAGAAAAAAGATTAGTTAAACCAAAAAAAAATAAATAAATTAAAAAAAATAAATAAAAAGGCATGGTCAGAAAAGCAACAAGTGATAGTGTAAATAAGAACATTAAATCAGCCAAAATGTTGCTTGATACTATCATTCGGGAAAGTCAGGATGAAAAGCACATCTAGCTAGAACATTTTGTTTCTGACTCCAATTACTCTGCCAAGGGGGTGTGGCACTCACTCCACGTAGATACAGTAGCAGACAAATTTCCAGCCAATCATTTCTACCATTGAGAACAAGATGAGTAAAGAGGGGATAGACAAGACACCAACTGTGGCATTACCCTAAACGAAAACTGGCCAATGTTTTATCAACAAGCTACAGGTTATCATATATGTCGATGCATATCAGTCTGCTTCAGCAAGCTAATCCCAAAGACTAATGACTACTGAATGAAAACTAGCAATAGCCTGACAGGGTTTTTGACGGATCTGATAAAGTTGATCACAATCTGATATTGCAAGGTTAAGTCATTCGTGCAGTTACCTTTGTGCTAAGAGATCTCAGGCATTTTACATTCCCAAGCTTGAGAAGGTGACTACGGATAGAAAGGATATACTTATAAATCAACCAGGAATCATGCAATGCACACTTTCCCAATCTGCTAGACAAGATTTCTCATCATTAGCTTTGCTTTACTCTTTGTACTGCACCAGATTGGGCAGCTCTCTAGTAACGCTAGTGCCATAATTTTGGTTCTCAATGAAAATAGACGTTTTCAGAGATCAAGTACTGTTGTTAGAACCCTCCACACTATCCTCAATTGGACCAGTGACATCGTTTTGGTTGGATGAAGCCAGAGCCAAAGTTGAAAAGAGAATTTTTTCTTTCGTTCTTTAAGATCTGAGTTGACTTAACACTTGACAGTACCGACCAGGTCGTCAGGTCAAAGTGAAGGACCAGTCAAGTCAGATCTCAGGTTAGGATCATACGCTGATACTCTGGTCCGGTCTGCGCATGTTGACTGATCTAGTGTCCAAAATACATTCGAATTCGAATGGGATATTAGCATATTATGTCAATACATGTTTGGTTAGTGTAAACTGTGGTTTTACAAATCCATGGACTACTACAGTATCCTACTACTCTACTTCGTACAGCCGTAATAAACTATTGCACTACTACCATGCTATCCAGCCATAAAATCAACTCATACACAAATTACAATATAATTCTTTTATTCTCTTACCTTCTTCATTGGCTCCTCCACTTTTGTAGAACAGGATTTAAGAGAGCGCTTAGGCAGAAGGCCATTACTTCTAATCAGAAACGAGGACATCGTTCTGGGTTTTGTGCAAAGTCAGATACGTATTTACGTTACAAAATTCGATTCCCCTGATTTAGTGACAGAGAAATTTCACCATGTAGAACCTACCAAAATTACACTCAAGCTTGACATTACACTGCCGTCAAGGAGCAACCCACAGATTCACCGAGGGTAAGAACCAATGAAACAGATATGATTCAATATCAAATGTAACATTTCCCAGTCTTATAAAGTTTACCTTAGAAAAAGAACAGCAAAAACAGATGCCTATATGGGGATCTTAAACGCAAAGAGGGGAAAAAATAGACCCCAGAACCCCAACTTTCAAGAAAATCGAAATTGAAATTAGGCCTGAAGAGGCAGCGTTGGAATCCCAAAGCAAATCGTTTTCAGCTTTTTAGACTCTTTGCTTCTGATTTATCATCGCTCGGGTCTTTTCCCAAAATGGGGCTTTTTCATGGTAGTAGACTCTTGACGATTCTTGAAGAGTTCTGCAATATCTACCCAAAACTTTAAAAGCAATGGAGAATGATGGGCAACTTGTTACCTGGAGTACAAACAAACCGACTCGACCTAGGCTTAGTAGAAGCAGTTTGGATGCTGTCCCCTGCCCTGAGCCCAGTGTGTTGCCCCAGAGAAAACCCATTACCCCCCGAATCTCTAGATCTAAACAGCACACCAGAAGAGCAAGTGCCAGCAATGCCTGCCATCTCTCCCTCTGCCGCTACCTCTCCCTCTCTCACTCTTGCTTTTCTTTTTTGTGCAAGCGGTAGGCTTTGATATGGAGTAGAGAGCTTTGGGCAGTTTTTTTTATTTCATACGGAGCGGTCTTTGGGTTATGAGGGAACCTCTGACACTACGCCACCTATTTTCTCTCTGTTAATCTGTTTTTTCCTAGCAAACGAAACACCACAGAGAGCTTGGCGATGATATCAATAGGAAAAAGGCCTTCGAATCTCTCCCCAGTCTCTTTCTGCCGCTGAACTAACTCGAACAACCACGAATCAATGCAGGAAAGGCGTTCCTTGATGGCCGCTATCGATTCGATTACGCCCAACAGATAAGCCGGTTCTTTAAATTCCCATCCACTACAGCGTTTGATGCAAGATTTTCATATCCCTATTATTCAATGCAATTATCTCCTGCTACCTTCCTCTCTAGCTCTCTCACATGCATATCTTGGACCCCCTCCGTTGAATTAATTTCCTAATATGTCCGGTTATTAAATTATTAGATTGCTTATGAATCTATGAAGTATTAGCCATGTACTATATAGTTTAATCCAAAAGTTCGAATTTTTAATAATGGGTTTATTTTTATTGGTCATGGGACTACCTAATATTTGACGTCCTACTAGTGTAACCCAAAAATTGTTGCCATCTTATTGGGTGTGTCTAATTTGACTCCCCAAGACGTCCAAACCCTGATTGGTAGTTGAGCTTCTAAAAAATGGGTTTGGTTGAAGAGAATCTCTTAATATAAATGGATACTTTGGTCCAAAATACAACAAATAAATAAAAGAAAGAGAAGAGAATAAGAGTGTTTTTGCCGTTAAAGGCAAGTTCGATACACCAATTAATTGGAATAGGACAATTATGCTCCAACTAGGAGCAGGAATTAAGCTTATGTTAGCTGAAACCGGGAGCCTATTTTTCCATTGTCGCAGATACTCCCTTGGATGTGCAGGCTGCAGGCATGCACGGCATTTGGCTTGGAGAGGAAGTGGCCATGTGGTAGCTTGCTAATGCTAGGCCCATCAATTCGGCAAATTGCAATAGCTTACCCAGAGAAATGGGTAATAGAAATTTTCACCCAATATTTAACAGTTCGTCTAATTCTTGGCCTTGGTACTACTTTTTATTCACTAATCGTCACTGTCAGATGTCATTAGCGACCAGCTAATGTCTACATATTGGCTTAAGGCCCTCACCAATTGGACATAGAGGCCCAAATCAGACACATAATCTGGATCCAAGGATCCGGCAGCCACTAACAGCCATAGAGGTCCAAAGTCGACACGACCGCCGCACATGGCGCGGCTGTTGCTGGAGGAAGGACGGAGTGTTTTTTTTTTATACTTTTATTGGTAGTTATATTTGAGAAAGGATAATTAAATTTACCTTTTTGCCTAAAATTATATTGGCTAATTGACCATCAAGGAAGAGGCAGGATTCTGTATAACACTGAACACATTTTTTTTAACTTTTACATATTGTGCATTTTCTATAACAATTTTCGCATACAACACTTTTACATATTGCACTTTAGCAAGTTTAGACCCTGATTCTTTTTTCGTTTTCTTTTTTTTGTAAATATTAGACCCTGATTCTATAATACCGTGGACTACCTACCTGGTCTTGTAAAATTGTACTATTATACTACTACCATACTGCACTATTTTGTTTTTATTTACATATTATAATTAAAGATCCCTGATGCATAGAAAAATGATCACAGATAAGACAATACAATTCTTCCATTTTCTTTTATTTTTTTGGCTTTTTTCACTTTTACCCAGTGGAATTTAAGAGAAACAGCTTAGGCACCTAGTGATCAAAGACGTAGCAGAACTGAGGATACCATTCTCCTGCTTGGGTGACATATAAATCTGATCCCCAAGTAGACCTACCAGAAGCATACCTAAACCAGTTACTAAATTGTCATCTGGGCACAACCCACAACACAAAGTTCCTGAGCTAAAGAACCCATGAAAGAGATGTCAATGAATATCTACTATAGAAGAAGCTCTGGTCAATTGAGATTTTGCAATGAAGAGATAGCATATATTGTTTGTTGGAATTTTTGTCCTCTATAATTTTCTTTTTCTATTTATTTATCAGGGATTTTGGTTTATGAGTGAACTTTGTTGGTTTGTTGGCTTTAATACTTTGTTTCTTTTGAGAGTCCCCAACCTAATTTTTTTCTCTATCTGTTTTCACGTTTGCTTCAGGCAAACAAAACTTGCGGATCTGAACAAGGACTCAAGAGGAAGGTTTTCCATTTTCTGTCATTTCTTTCAACCGATCAACCACCTCAAACAGCCTTTTCAATGCAGATTTTTTCTTTCTTGTTTTGTTTGGGGGGGGAAATAATTAACTACTTTGTTGCTTTTCACCGTCCTCCCTTAGTCCGCAGGCTAGTCCTGCTCCACCATTTGCCTATAAAAATAAAAAATAACTACTTCAGCTTTTAATATGACACGCAATACCTCGTACGTGAACAACAACTGAGTAGGCCACATCTTGCTCTGCACATTTAATGATATCTATAGGTAATGTTTTTTAAATTAGATTTTGGTTAATAATAAAAATATAATTATAAAATAATTAATTTTCCTCTCAAATCATCTCTCTACATTAAAAAAAATCACTCAAACAATCTCTCAACTTTTTCAACAATTCTCATAAATCAAAATTTTAATTCGCAAACAGCACAGTGTTTTCAAACCCAATATATTAAAAAAAATACTACCCATCAAATTTTTAAAACATAACTAACTCAAAAGTTTAGTTAAGAAAATAATAATAGAAAAATATAAAATTATTTATTTCTTCATGATGGATCCATATTTAATCGGCTTATCACAATATCCACTGGGCGAAGAACCCGAGAGAGTTGGACCTGAAGTCCAGTGCTTAGGATGGGTTGAAAGGCTCAAGCTCTCTTCCTTTCCTCCTACAAGCAAAGAAAACAAGCTAGGACTCGAGGTCCTCCCGTAGGGAGATTTCTCTATGTCATTGTTAGTCGTCATTTTTCTATATCTTTTATTTACTGGTTTGATTATCAGGGAGAAAAAGTATGAGAGAGAGTCTGAGTGAGTCTGCTTCCCTTCCGTTTTGCCTCCATTTTCTCTTATATCCTTCTTATTTTCCTGTTTGGGTCGAAGACTTCCTAGGCCCCCATTTACCTTCCAGGCCTTATTATCTTTAGAGGTCATCAAGCTCCTGTTTTCAATCCAAAGTTCTTCTTTTCTCTCTATTAAATCAAGAAAAACCGGCTCAGTTGGTAGAGCGGAGGACTTTGGAAGTTACTTTCTCAAACATTAGAAACAAGAAAAACCGACCTTAGCTCAGTTGGTAGAGCGGAGGACTGTAGTTGGAATATTCCTGAAAGCTATCCTTAGGTCGCTGGTTCGAATCCGGCAGGTCGGAATTTTTCATCGGCAAACTTGTGGCCAGGATAAAGTTGAGATTTAGATTTTAAAGAGGCCAAATTACAATATTATAATTGTCGGGCGGTTAATGTAAAAAAAAATTTGAAAAAATAGGGATTAAATTAAAAAAAAATTCTCCACTTTTTGGTGGCTTTGGGAGGCAACAGGCCCCAGCTTTGCCCTTGTTTGTGGCAAAGCAACAAATTAAATCCTACAAGAAAAAAAAAAAAAACGTCTTTCATCCACACATGAATTTTCACTTTATTTTACACTTTACACACATTAAACTATCATATTTAATAGATTGCATTTATAAACTATCTATTCCTAACAGTGCACCATTGTCTATTTTTTTAATACAAAATGTCAATTATACTCTTAAATAAGTCATATAGTAGCTTACATTTAAAGGTATAATCATCATTTTGTTATAAAAGTCAATTTTCATCTAATTTGATAGAAAAAAATAGACAAAGATGAGTGAGTTAGGATTGGTAGTTTCGAAGTATAATATCTAAAACTTTAGGATGCAAAATGCATGACTTATGATAATTCGTGAGTATAAAATTAATATTGATTTAAGTTTTTATTGACCTGAACATTTGTGCCTTTCTATATAGACTTACCAATGTTACCATAGGCCTAAACAAAGTTGTTTAGATGGAACAGACACCCAAAAGCCTGCAGCCGAATCAAGCTAAATATAAGAAAGAATTATATACAGAAAATAATTTTAGGTAAGCCAAAATGTAAAAAACAATACAAATTATTAACAAATTCTTCTCTAATTTGAGAAAAAAAAAAACCAATGATTTTGGGGGCTAGGAGGCCATGGTCCCTGTCCCCTCCTAGCCTCGTCCCTGGAAGCAAGGGCTAGATTTTTGCTATTTGACTTTTATTTAATTTGTATATGAAAAAGTATATTTATAGCACCTAATAACCAAAACAATTAAATATATAATCAAAATATTTATATAAACTCCAACAATTATTTCATAAAACTCTAATAAAATTTCGAATAGTAGTAACCATTCTTCTAGAAGCTCAACTACCAATCACCAATCAGGAGTCATTGCAGATAATGAAACATATAGAACTATTCTAATATCTTGTAGCTAGAAAAGATTCATAATTTAATATTTGGTAATATTTAATTTTCATTTTCAACGCTGATCGTTTTCATTTTCATCTTTTCTTCTTTGGAGGCCCAGAACCCGAATGGTCCATAGCAACAGGAATCCACAATCCAATCCTCAACCTGGTCACCAGACACAGGCCCAGTCTACTCCCCATTCTTAACCTCCCACGTGTAGAAATCTCCCACGTGCACGACATCCAAGTCGGTCAGCTCAGTGCTCCAGTGGACGGTGGACCATTACACAATTCGCAAGGTTCGAGAGAGTCAAGAGTCTTATCACGCGTTTTGCTTCGGTTTCCTTAAAGTCTTCGTCCCTAAGCAAAGTCCAGACAATCCAGCTAACATAAGGTTCCTGTCAAATGTGTGAACACAAAACCGGATAGAGTCGGGACGAACCTCCTGGACCTTCTAGAAAGCGCCCAAATATCAAAGGGTCCCAACTCGCCCACTCACGCTCAGTTGCTGCTCTCTCAACCTCTCTCCTCCACGACACCATTTAGCTATCCTTCAAAACGCGGTTCTGCCGTCATCACTCTCGTATTCGCTCAACTAAAAATCAAAATCTTTTTTTTTTTTTTCCAAATCTGTAACTACTGAATTTTTATTAATTCCTCCAATTTTTTGTACCTTTCTCCTTTGACAAATTCACACGCTATCCTCGCTACACCCTCTTTCCTCGAAATTTCCCATTTCCTTAGTCCAATTCCTCGCTTTATTTAGCTCTTCCATGCCTGCCCGTTTCATCTCTCACACAAAGAACTCTTCTTAGCTTCCTCTTTCTCTCTCTGTGTTTTTGTTACTCTGTTTTGCTGTACCTGTTTTCAGCTTTTGTTTGTAGGTTTTCAAAAGATTTTGAGTTTGAGATGGAGAATAATCAGCAATCGTTTTGGCAGTTCAGCGACCAGCTTCGGGTACAGACCTCGAATTTGGCGAACCTTTCGGTCAACGATTCCATTTGGGGCACTAATTACGGGACGAAGAGGCCCGAGGAAAGGAGGAATTTTGACATAAGGGTTGGTGGAGAGGTTAATTCTCTGAGCAACGTGACTCCGAATGGCTCTGAATTCAATGGTTTCAATGGTGGGTGGAACAGTCTGAATGGAAAGAGTCCTGATTTCAATGGATTCGATGATGTGTTGAGCAGCCTAAAGCTGAAGGGGTCTGATATCAATGGATTCAATGATGGGTGGAACAGCATGAAGGCGAAGGGGTCAGATTTCAATGCGGTGACTGACGGGTGGAGTGGCATGAAGGCAAAGGGGTCTGATTTTAACAGTGTAAATGATGGGTGGAACAGTCTGAAGCCAAATGGGTCTGATTTCAATGGGTTCAACGATGGGTGGAACAGTGTCAAGCCAAAGGTAACTGATTTTAATGGGTTCAATGCTGAGTGGAAGATGGGGGCCAGCAGCGCTGGAAATGGTCCAGTTTTTGGTGGATCTCAGAAGAGTGCTGGGGTTAATGGAGGGTTCAACAAGGGTATTTATTCTAAGCCTGGGAATCATGTTTATAATGTTAATGTGAAGGGGTACAAGAGTGGTGGTAAGGGTGAAGATGATCATGGAGGAAAAGCTGGAAAGAAGAATAATCTTGGTCACAAGAAGAATAATGGTGACAACAACAACGATGGTAAGAGTGCTGCGGACAAGAGGTTCAAGACACTTCCACCATCTGAGTCTCTCCCTAGGAATGAAACTGTCGGTGGGTACATCTTTGTCTGCAACAATGATACCATGCAAGAGAACCTCAAAAGACAGCTCTTTGGTATGTTCATCTTCTCTTTCTATCTCTCGTTTTGCTATTGAGATCTGTCTTTATGAATTTTCTTTCACAATTAATTGTTGTTTGCCCAGTTTTTCATCTCAACTTCCTGGGTATTCGTTCGAATTTGGTTATTGACCTGATTTTCGGTTTAAGATCCACGATAATGAATGATCTAAAGCATCTAACCTCTGATCTTAGGAGAGAGTTACAGTGGAGATGTTTCATATTTCTGGATCATTTTCTGCATCTCAACTCCTCTTGTTCTCCACTCTTGATGGAAGCATATACTCTCAAATTAAGAATTTGGGAGAATCAGTGCGATTTTCTCCATACTAGGGGCTAAACATGCTATATATATATATATATTCTTTTAAATAGTTGTAGGAATGTATCCGTTTAGCCCCCTTCAAGTACAAATTCTTTTGATTATTTTATCTTTCATTGTTTGCTTCTAAGATTATACTCTGCACTATTTCTAGGTCTGCCTCCACGTTACCGAGATTCAGTTCGTGCCATAACTCCGGGCTTGCCACTTTTCCTTTACAACTACTCCACTCACCAACTCCATGGAATTTTTGAGGTTCGTATCTCCTTTTTATCTTCTCTCTTTTTTCAATCAGTTTATAGCATCAAATGGCTTTTGCCTCTTGGGACTTGGATTAAGAAATAGTTATTATTCTCCTTGCTCTTGTACTTTTGGCTAATATCAAGATGGGTTGTCCAGGCTGCAAGCTTTGGAGGAACAAACATTGATCCAACAGCTTGGGAGGACAAAAAGTGCGCCGGTGAATCGCGCTTCCCTGCTCAGGTATCACAGCGAACCGTGTTTTCATGCCAAGTTATATGTTATGGTTTTGTTGAAGCATATGATATGCTTTATCTGGTACTCACTACTTACTGCTATGTCTATGACAGGTCCGAGTTTTTACAAGGAAGATCTGTGAGCCACTGGAGGAGGACTCCTTCAGGCCAATTCTTCACCACTACGATGGCCCTAAATTCCGCCTTGAACTTACCATCCCAGAGGTAATTTCCATAACTATAAGTTTAGACAGACGAACAAGATCACAGTTGCTTAAAAGAAACATTAAAACAAAACAAAATTATCGCATTTAGCACTGGTTTTTCCTCGTCTAAAGTCGAATCTTCGTGATTGAATTCTGCAGGCACTCTCTCTCTTGGATATATTTGGCGAACAAGACGCTTGAGCGACAAGCTATAGAGACATGCATACTGGTATAGGTACAGATAGCGAAAAGAAAAAGAGCTGATGAAAAGGAAAAGCGGAATAGAGAAAAGTTGGTTGGCTATGTATTTGGAGTTTAAAAGGGAGTTCGAGAGACCAAATATAGATTGAGGATGCTTGAATACGATGCAAGCCTATGTATGATTTGTTAGCTGGTTTTGTACAGAGGCTATCAATGTTTGCTGGCCTTTTGTTGTTCTTGCAATATATTATAGTGTATCAATAAGTACAAGTTACAAAGATGAACTTTCATTTATGGAATGTTACAATATAAACCGAGAAATTAAGCTCCTGATCCGAGTTCTTATGAAGCTTTTGGAAGGAAAATAATTTGTGTTCGCTGGTTGATCTTTTGATACTGTTTCTTCAAAATGAGAGAGCAATTTGTTGTTTGTTAATCCTTGACCTAGCTGTACTAGGTTATCGAGGGGATTATATATTAAATATGAATGTAATAGTTTTAAATTTGAGTTAAATATATTTTGCACTTTTTATGTTTGGAGATTTGTGCTTTAGAGTGAAATTAGAGGTAATTGTTTACGTGTGTTTCTCACGTGATTTCAGTCTTTATTAGATTGTCGTGTTACTCTGAATCTCCAATAATATTTGCCTACAAATACTTTTTTTTTTTTCTTTTCTAAATGCTTATAAATCACTTGAATATGTATATATCTTCTTTTCGAAAGCAGTGTTTGTTGTCTTGGAATCATCGTTCTTGAAGTCTTTACCAACAAATTTTTAATATTTATTTTATAATATTTTATCACTTGTAAATTCAACTTCCTAAATATTTCAACTTGAAATTTATAAGCAGTTGTGTCAAAATCATTAACAATCATTATAGTTTGGTAAAGTACTACTATCATATTGTTTTAAAATAAAAATACAAGAGAATTGTCTTACACGATTGCATATATGCATTGAGGTTGGGATTAGGGTTCAATAAATATTCTTCGTTTTATTAGCTGGCATTGAGATAGACTATGATCTCAACAATTTGCTATCATATCTTCAAGTTGACATATTAATGTATATTTTGATATGTAAGGGTCTGCTCTTAATGTATAGTTTCTTATTCTTTCATCGAGCCGACCTCTTTTTCTGTAGATAACAACAGCTAGCAAAGTGGCAAATCCACTTAACTCCATGTGTTCAAGTGTTTTGTTTACACTTGGCATGTCATTGGGTGCCCTTTCTTAACTCCAAAGGCAACTCAGTGGACAGACACATGGGCCCGACAAGGCTCTGATAATAAATGTGTTCTGGTGCGCACTTGGGAGTTGAGATTGCGACCGGAAGGAAGGAGGCCTAAAATGTGGACATACGTAGAGCAAAATAAAGGCTGGATTTTTTATTGTTTATTGTGGTTGATGGATGTTGATTTGAAAATTATAGACATTATGAGGGCGAATATTGATTAATAATTTGTTGGCTAAATATTATGAAATTTGTAATTTAAATCGATAATTAATACTTGAGTGATAATTTAAGATTAAAAATGAAAATTATTCAAATAAAATTTTAAACTAGTTTTTGATTTGTTATTATATAGTTCAAACTATAGAGTGTGGAGATTTTTTTTTTCAAGCGAGGTATATATACATGTTATGTTATTATGTGGCTTTTTAATCAATTAATGGGTTTGTGGGTGGGATAATATATGCTGCAAAATTGGTGCATTGATTATAATGTTGATGCTTAAGCAACTGATAGGCTTTTCTGTCAGATAACATAAGAGTGCATAATTGGCGGGACTGAAGCCCCCTTGATTTACATCTTTTCTATCAATATATAATATAATAATGTGGCTTCGCCAAAGAAAAGAGGTTGCGTAATTGGTGCATTGATTATTGACTTCTGTGTTTTAAGCCCGTGAGATTTTTGGTTGAACAACATTTGAGTTGTTCAACCAAAAATAAAAATTTTAAATTGGCAAAGTGGTTCAATAGGACCCGTTCATCATGTTGTCCACAAGTTATCGTATATTTAGACGTCAGAGTTCTTTTTTTTTTGTATAAAAAAACAAAAAATAAGATACTATGCTCAGAAAAATAAAGATATAGTCATTATTAAGGGGGGAAACTATTATAGAGGAAAAAAAAAAAAAGAGCCAACAGTCCTCAATAATTTCTTACTATTTTGATGGGTGGGAAATTTGAGATCTTTATCTGCGGTTCCGTGTGACAGTTTCTTACCAAAACTCTGTACCCAAACAGAAAGTAAGCTAAAAGTCTCTAGCCCTTTGGTAAAGTTGGGCAGTCTGGCAATGCAGGTAAGAAAGGGTCCAAAAACAGGTAAAGGATGGGGTCCCTGGTTTTGTTCGGTCAGAACACGAGACCAAAGTTTTAAGTCATATCCTCAGATAACCCCCTCCCCAGATCGCCCAGTTCAACCATAGCCTCTCTCTCTCTCTCAATAGTTCCTTTTATTCCGAAAACTGGGGGATCCGTCTATTTCAACGTGTATCTTCATGCTTTGGAAGTCCATAATATTTTATAATTTTCCTGCATATTTTATAATGCTGGACTTGATCAATTCTTACTGAGAAAGAAATCACTATCGAGATTATAATATAATTATTTTGATTATAAAGTATTTAAATGTTTTGACTATGCTCCCTGTGATTCTCGGCTATTCTAGTAAACTTTTAATCTCAATTAAAAAAAGTAGTCTCATGATAATTATTGGGTCTCATTTATGGGAGTCAACTATGTGGTTCTATACTTAATTGTTGTGGACCATAGTTTGTGACCATGAACGTTTCAATCGTCACGTTTATTCCCGCTGTGATCCTCTCTAAACATTCTTTTCTCAAATAATAACGATATGAGCCCACGTTTTATTGAAATATATAGCTTTTTTCGAGTTATGCTTGCTTGCATTCATTGTATGTACCAATGATTCCTTGATTGTCAAAAAAAAAAAATACATATCCAAAACAAAATAGATCTCAAGCCACATTACTTATTTTTCCTTGATTTAACATAAAATATAATATGTCAAATTTGGTAGTTAGATATGCAAATTGTAAAATGATATTTGTAGTTAAAGGTAGAGTGTATTTTCGTTCTAAATATCTGTTATCTGCGACATGACATCAACATAATAATTTCTGGACTTAGAATTGCTAGCACACTTGATCAAACCCGTGATACTTTTTGAAGGGGATCGGGGTCTACGGTGCACTCATGTTTAGGTACAATGGATCTGTCAATTTTTGACAAACTCAGCTGCCGTCCTACCCTCTTTTGGCACCCCTTGAAGCACGTAACTTAGATTTGGATCCTCTGCAATTTCGTACTGGAATTATATAGTAAAATTTAAAGAGACATACACATAATATATAGACTATACACCATTTAATACTACCTATATCTGTTTATATAAAATTTCAGGCATGAGTCCTATAAAGAGATTCATCTGTTATGTCTATTTCTCTCTAAATTTTATCATACAATTCGAGTAATAAATTGTAAAGGATCTTGATTCCGTTTTCTTTACAGTTTCTCTCCATTTCTAATATTGAAGGCTATTTAGGGCCTTCAAAGTTCAAACCCTATTTGATTGTAAGCTCTAGGCCCACTTTTCCTATTATAATAGACTTTCCTCTTGTTCGGTTGTTTTTTTTTTCAGAGGCTTTCGTTTTTGTTTTTTGTTTTTTTTGTAATTTATTTGTATAGGCTCTTCAAGCTGAAAGTATATTATATGTTTTTGCTCTTTTGATTCTTGTGTTTTTGGTTTTGTTAATCGAGGTGCGAATGAGAAAGCGCACCACCTTGCTCGATGGGTTGCCTCTAGAATTATGTCTAGAGGCTACCCTGAAGTTCATGAGCACTTTCCTTTCTTGACTTGGATTTATGTTGGGACTGATCCCGCATAGTTCTTGTTTTGTTGTTTTTCAATAAAGGTAGAGGTAGTCTTTGATTAAAAAAAAGTATATCATATGTACTATTCCTTATGACTATAATTTTGCAGTATTATTAACGTGATAATAAGGGCTTTTCATGCATCGGAATTTTCTATCTGCATCCAACCTCGAAAACATAGAGAACATTCTACCTCAAAATAAACAGAGCCCCGAAGGAACATATGCATTAGACGATTTATGAGTTAAAAAATCTAAGAACCGGAGGTCCGGTACACACTTTCTGAGGTTGTCATTCATAACCACCTTCTGTCTCATCATAAATGTACAAGAACAGGTAGTCAAACACAGGAGAGACTTAAACAGAGCTTGGAGGGAACATATGGCATTAGACGATTTAGTTTCCATTATCAAGAGGAACCTTAAAAAAACTTGACAGGGTTGGCTTCCAACCCATGCCCCAACCACCCTTTGTTCTCTTCGGTGTTGAGCTAGCTGAGCTTGCAGCCATCCTCATTCTCTCAATCAA
Source organism: Morella rubra (assembly GCA_003952965.2). NCBI lineage: Eukaryota > Viridiplantae > Streptophyta > Magnoliopsida > Fagales > Myricaceae > Morella > Morella rubra. The sequence continues at coordinate 4,210,048 of CM025852.1, forward strand.
AGCCTCAGTGTTCACTTGCTCCGACAAGATTTCCTCCAGTTGTTTTGTGTCGATCACCAGCTTCACTCTCCACACCCCATCTCCACCCGATGGCAGGACTTCAAGACCCGAACCACTCGCCAAATTCTCAACAACATCCGTTGCTGCAGCCACCGATTTCTTGGCTGGCTCGCTTATGCTCAGCCACTCCGCCTCCAATTCATCAATGACTCTTGCGTTCTGCACCTGTTCAGTCACCTCGCTCTTGCAAAGCTCTTGCTCCTCAGCTGCTGGAAGTAGATAGTACAAGCGGCCACCGATTAGGCTCTCGAGGTCCAGCACTTGCGATGACGCGTGACCCTGCCGGAAAATGCCATAACCCGGGTGATCGTTGAGGATATCCCGAGCAGTAACAGGGCCTCTGAATTGTAACACAGCCCCGGAATCGGTCAGAACCCTGATAGAGTTGTAGCAGTCCCCAGCAACCCCTTTGAGAGAGCAATTCCCCATTGCCAAAAACTTCCACACTTGTTTCACAAACCACCCGCTTGTCATATACATTTAACTTGTCGAATCTTACCAAAAATCAGGGGGACAGACAATGGGGAGTTGACAGTAAGAGACAGATTAGGCCTGACATTTTTTTCAAAAACTTTGAGTCGGAGCCATGTGAAATTGAACCGTTGGGACTATTGTTTAAGCCAAGTTGAAATGATCCATGGTAAAGGAACAGAATAAGAGGTGAACTGACAGATTAAATAATTGGGAGGAAACGACATGTGAGAAGCAGACACATATTCGAATTTCATGGCTAGTGGTTGGCCAACTTGTCTCTGGTCGACTATTTTCTAACTCAATAGGTTTTATATGAGCTTTGAAAGATCATCTATATCCCATAGGTGCAATGCTTCAACATCAAGAATAAACTTTACCCGAGTTAAGATGCAGAGAATTTATATAATGCCAACTAAGTCATATATAAGCAGGCAAAGTGAGCGGAAATCGGGGTGCACACTTCCCACTTGAGTTAAAAGGATCTGTTATCTCTTTCATTTGGCATTCACGTGGCCAAACAACATGAGTTCTTTTCGCTTTATGTCGAATGCTGTCTTTTTTCCTTTCTTTCCCTAAATCACATGCTGTCTAGTGAGCACTATGAAGTGTGAACAATTATTCCATAATGCATCTACATAACCTTTTAGTCACATATATTCATAAGAAGGTTTTTGAGAGTACAACACTGTAATCTATTCGGCTTAGCAGAAGGGAAGGAGCTAAGATTTACATCCGGATCTTTTAAACTATGAACTTTGAGTTGGATTTGGATCTTCTCTAATTTGTTGACCGAATTATATCATAGACAAAGTGAAGAGGATCTCTGTAATGCCCCTCTCTTTTTCACTTGTTTGACATATTATATATATATAATATATAATTGGAATTTCTTGTTAATTTATTGCCTCCTTGAGCTTACATTTATTTATTTTTAATATAATTGCTTTGCGCATTTTTAATACTCTAAATTTTAATTATTTGATCGCATTCGTTTTTATATTATTTCTCATTGAGCTTGATTAAGGTATTATTTCATTATTATTACAATAGGGGCTTTAATTTTATTAAGAGTCTTTCATAATGATATTTAGCTTTAATTTTATCTCTTGTTTTATATTCATAGTAATTAGCATGTTTCATAGTCTTTAATTTACATTTTATTAAATTCCCTAAGTTAATGGCCAACTCTTGTGTACTTAAATAACTTGTTTCTATTCTATTGCTAATTAATGCTTATCTTAATAATTAATGTCTTCATGTGTTGCATTAATTGTTTTGAAGCTCTATGCATGGCCGAACAATGTATAGAAGCTAACTACTTTTTTTTTTTTTTTTTTACTTTTCCCTCATTTAGCCGGCTGCATGGACTGTTTTTATTGTTCCTCATTTTGTCTTATATGCATGCATTTATACGTTGGAGCTCAAGGGCACTTCGTGGCTTCTTGAGTGAGGCAAAGAGGATTTGAAGCAATCACAAAGATTGCCTAGGAAAGTTAAGCTAACACTTGGCGTTAACTGCTCTCATTGTTGCCCCGTATGCACATTTATTTTGTTAGCTTCTCTGAGTAAATTATAGGTTATGATTGCCTATTTAGAGTAGAGTGTGGAATTACATGATTTAACCAAGGGTTTAGCCGCCAAGAACCTTCGGTTAAGTGGGTGAGCCTTGTTGTTATCGAAAAAGTGAGAGAAATAGAGAAATAAGGGAGTAGCGTGAAACACTTAGCGACCAAAGGAGAGAGAGAGACGCCATCTGACCGAAGGAGAAGAGGAAGGAAAGACCAAAGGAAAAAGGGAAGAGACCAAGGAAAAAAAGAGAGACCGAAGGGGAGAAAAGAAGCCGAAGAAAGAAGGGGAGGAAGAGAAAGAAAAAAAAGGGGGGAGAGAGGCAGTTTCGGTCTACATTTTTTTTCCCAACAACTTTTGTCTCTTCTTTTCTTAATTTAGTGTCTTGTTTTTTACGTGTTTTATCCAAAAAATCAGTATAACCGCAGCTAAGGTAAAGGGTGTAGAAAATGTTTTAAAAAAAAGGGGGTATTGTGCTGTGCGGTGAAAAGAATGAAATAAATGGATTAGAAAATAATATTTTAGGTGCTCTTGTGAATTTAGTGACATGTATTGTGTGCTATACGGTGAAAAAAAAAAAAATGGAAATATCATTTATATGCGGTTGATTTTCTCTCATTGGTGGATGAAGTGAATATATTTATTAGCTCTGTATATCGTCTTCCTTTAGCTCAAATAATCACTTTCTTTGACTTTGATAATGGAATTGCTTTTGGAAGTTCTACTTGATGAATGTTTTTTGTACTGTATCATTACTTATTGACTTTGGTTGGTTGGATTTGATTGAAATCTCAGTTCTGAAATGTCTCTGAAACGTTTCTTTCTCAGAAACATCTTTACTTTTCTTTTGGTGTATTAGTGAAGTGGAGTGGGTTTTCTTGCCCTTTAATTGAAATCCAATTCGTGTTAAAAAGAAAATAGTGGAAATGAGAACTGAGATTTCAAGCCCCAATTCTGCGAACAATTGCAACTTTATGCTGTTAAAAAAGAAAAAGAATGTAACTTGTTGATTTCATCGTAACCCTTGTTTGCCGAAAAGATTAAATTTTGTTATGATGTTAGTCATGTTGCCTGAAAGTTAGTCAGGCGTACATTGTTGCCGTGATGCATTAGGAAGGTAGAACGAGGTTTGTTATAACATGTAAATGGGGTTTGTTATGCATTAGAGATCCATAGTCTTGCTATAGCTGCTAAAAAATTCGTGAGAACGAGACAATAACTTTTGACCATAATTGTCTTTTTTTTTTAAAAAAAAAAACTTGATTTTACTGAGAGTGCTAATCTGACAACAACATGCTATGTTGTGCTGAAATTTGTCATCATATGGGAATTGTCAAAAGGTAGAAAGGGTAATGGCCAATAGCTTGACGGTTATATAATAAGGTGTTGAATAATTTTATTATCATTATTGCCACTGCATTTCCTTTATCCGAGTTCTCTTTTAGAAGTTTGTGAAATTGTAGATGCTTGTATTCTTTGTTAACGAAGAATATGATGTGTCATATTTTATAAAGTGCTGCATATACATCTTATGGGTATGGAAAATATGAATTTCACGGGAAAAAAATCTGTACCCAGATGGTCCTGAGATCGGTGACGGTATTGCTCACAGTGGGATAGTGCAAGCCACCACTGAAGATAAGTGGTCGGTATCCCTTGGCGATGAAACAATGTACTCTGACTGGGTCCTGGTGTCGGAGCACGGGATAGTCCCAGAGGAGAAGGGACGCACAACCCGACTCTGGGGTAAACAAAGCGAAAAAGGAACCTCTATCGATCTGAAAAAAAAAAAAAAAGGAAATAACCGATAAACGGATGATCATTTTTTGCATTACATCGTTTATAATGCATTTTTTTTATGACCATTGCTCTGTGATTGATTATTTTATAATTCTGTTACTTTTGTTTTATATCCCTACATATTTTGTCCCCTTATTTTGTCCCCTTATTGAGTCAGTAGGACTAATCCATTTTTCTTTGTTTATTATTTTGTATATACGGTGGCGGTATTGACTTGACAGATGAAGATATTCATGAAAGAGCAGACTTTGGATTTTGACACACATGTATTAGTTATCAAGATTTGGATGTATGTCACTGACACATTTGAAGTGTACATGGGGTATGAGGTTTTAGTGGTACCTCAAAGGTCCACCCTTGCCCCCTCTTCCCTGCATGGAAAGCTTAGGGATAATAGATGTAGATCCAGCTTTCCTACACATTGTTCCCCCTCCACCGGCCCCGCCGGCAGAAGGCACCGGAGAGACGGTGTTTATAGACCTGACCTCCGACGCCGAGCTGGAGGATTAGTTGACTTAGTAGTTGTCACTCTTTTGTTAGTTTGGGATCAGTTAGCTGCTCACGGACATTGTAGTATAGAAGGCTTTAGACAGCTTTTGCTTTTATATTTATCTTCTCTTTACGTTTGTATTCCTCACGAAGGACTTTGTTTTTGTAAAAGAGAAGATTCCGTGATCTTAATGAAATTATGTAATTATTTTTTAAAATTTTCTCTTATTCTATTTCGTCCTTACGCTACATTAAATTTTATCCTCTTAACTTTCACCTCTTTATAATTGTTCTTGATTTTATTATAATTCTATTTCCTCAATTAATTCATTTTATCTTCCTTATCCAATTCTGAACTTTTAACTCCTGGAATTATTTGTGTATCGCATTTTCGTTAAATCCCTAAAATTATTACTTTGCATTCTTTATTATATTTCTTAATTTACAAAACAAATTGAAATTAAACATTTATGCTAAACTTTTTCAAAGTCAATCGCCATGACTTATTAGAATCAATTCGTGTCGTAATCCCCACTTGTATGTATACCATTATTATAAAGTGAGTTTAAAGGATAAGTACTGATATGGGGTGTGACAATCTCTACCACCAATTCGATAGGAAAATAGGGATGTTATAGCCCAATTCTTGTAATTAACAAAAACGACTTTGTTCTGTTCTGTGTAATTAATTCTGTCCAAGATTCAGCTCAATGGGTCAAACCAAAAGGTCCATAAAACTAAAACAGAAAAGCAATGGATATACTAACATGGCAAGCCCAATGAGATGGATCCAGCAGAATTTTTGACCCATTTGTGAACAGTTTGATCTAATGACTTAACAGCTTTGGGCCGGACCAAGTTTGCACAGTAGACAGACAGCATCAGTCAGTATCAGCCTAATCCAAACTCGGCTCCAAAATCCAAATAAGCCAAGATACACGTGTCCAAGGTTCAACTTATTCCCACGTGGCGACTACCTCCAGGTACACGCCTGGGTGTTTCATACACCACAAATCATCCTAAGGCTAGAACGCACTCCCAAAATTCTATCCACCACTCACCACGTCACACATATTTCCCTCCCACTGCCACCTGCGACTATCAGCAGACCTCACAATTCCCAGAAATTTCCTTGAACATAGTATCCCCAAGGACAAATCCATGCGGCCGATAATGTGCCCTCCTCGGTAAACAACTTCAAGGCTAGTCCGTTATGTGCTACCCCCCCTCCCTTCACACTCGTTTTTACTACACGCTGTAGACGCTCATACATAATAGCCCAACCCAGAAGGAAAAACCCATTGCACGCGCACGATCTGGTAAACTCCAGCACGTTAGCCTACTCTCCCACTCTGGACGAATCACCAAAGCCAATTGAAACCTCTGATCCACAACTGTTTCATACGGCCAAAACCCTCACCTCGACCACTTCTTCCCCAGTTCAGATACGGATAGCACTCCGAACAAATACTCCTCGTAAAGACCTCTCCTTCCACACGCCGAGAATGCACTATTTCGAAGCCATGGTTTCAAGAAAAACAGATTCTATGGCGACCATCGACTACAAGCATGAGCAATCGGGTACATCCTTCATCGAAGTACATTTAAACCCAAACCCGTGGAAAAAAATATTATCCTGAGACATATAAAGAAAAAGCCAGTGCGACATCGACAGTATTTCAAACCATTGTGTACTTGCATCCACCGCGCCATACGTTGTTTCTCTACTCACTGTCTTGCAGCCGCCGCACTCCAGGACTGCAACACGAGGTACATGCTGAAGCACCAGTCGTGTTCACAGCTTACTATTCGCTTCACGCACTTTCCTGATGAAAGGATTCTGGAGTTCGTACAAGGCCCAGCTTCTGAAGTACATGTATGAAAGTTACTAACGGACTGTCGCTGAATCTTTGATACGCACGAGATAGATTTACTATCGCGTAAAAGACTACCGTCCTTTGAGTTGTTTTGCAAGGTGGTCAAGGATGGGTTAGATAAGAAAGAGAGATGTGGTCACTGCAATGAGAATGGGTTAGTGCAATGTCCAGCTTGTAAATAAATCACAACTTTTTATGGGCGAATTTTATTGGGCATTAAAAATTTAAATTTTTGTTTGTAGTTGAAATTCAATATCATAGTTTTGGCTAAAGCCTGTGACTGGTAAGGTTGTGGAGCTCTTTAGATTTGAATTTAGTACTTTGGGCCATTTGGGCCTCGGTTGTGTAGGCCTCAAGCCAACTTGGTCATTGTAAAGGGCTTTAAGCCCGGTAGGCCCAATAGCCTGCCTCTTGGCCCTTCTTTATACTGTACCAGCCCATGGACTTTTTTATCATTATTAATAAATTTTAGCATTTCCCTGGGAAAAAAAAAATCTACCGGTTTAATAACTTTTGGCAGGGAACGTATAGATCCAGAACAAAAACAAATTGGGTTGGGTCATGTTGAATGGATCAAGATTTTACAATTTTCTACTCGAATTGCACAGTATAATTTGGAGAAAGAAACAAAGAAGTATCTCATTGTAATCATATTCAAACTTATATGACAATATTTAAAATTTTTGCTCTTAAATTACCATATAAATTCAGTAAAAAGACACATAATAATAAATGATGTGAATTCTAGATTGCTTGTATTTGTCTCTTGTTTAATGCTGACATTATTCCATTCGAGTCGTAAGATAAAGTTGATTAGCAAAGAATCTGATCCCGAACAGATTGAATGGCATATGCTTGCTGACACAAATTCCTCACCATTCCATTACGTAAGGAAAGGGCTTTCTTTGCACTTTGCCATTTAAAGCAAATTCCACTTTCCGTCTCAACTATCACTCTCTTCAATTTCCACTTCAAACTACACGCATTGCATTCCAAGTTCTTCAAAAGTTTACACTACATTCCATTTTACTATTACACCGTTGAGATTAAGCCACATGTCTCAATATTTTTTTTAATTGATTTTAAAGGTTGAGATCTTAACTTGGAGTGGAAAGCGTAAACTTTTAATAGCATGTGGCGCAACGTGTAAAATTTGGCAGTTGGGGTGTAAATTATAAAATAAATGATAGTTAATGGGTGTAAAGTTGAGTTTCCATTTATTATTATTTTTTACTTTATTTATATCTATATTAATATTTGTATATTATCTTTCTCGGCATGAATGCCACTTGTGAGGATGATTTAGCTAGATGCTTTCCTTCTAAGCACTAATTTTGATAAAAAAAAAAAAAAAAAAGGCGTTAAAATTGAAGGATTAATCTTTTCAATAATATTATTTTGAGTTTTACTTACCCAAAAAATAAAAGATTTCTAATATTATTCATGACCCCAATATAACAGATGAAATACTTGGAATCTTTCCGCATGATAGGATCTGACAAGGAAGAAAATGTAGCCCAAAGTACTTTTTTGTAATGGCAATAATATCCCTGATTTAACAATCCTCTAGTCCCTTAGGAAATAGGGATTTTTTTTTTGTAAGCTCCTTAAATTATTTTATTTTATTGGACTACTGAAAGTGAAATATTCCCAAAAGTTCATCGGCGTCTTTAGCTTTTATTATCGTCGTAAAAGATTTCCTACTTCTGTAGGGTTCATATATAGGAAGTTCCTTATACTCCTTTCCATCGGACAGCCTCCTCTGATTGCTCGTATAAAGTCTGCCAATCTCTCTGCAGGAGATACTCTTAAGTACTCTCTGATTCTCGTTCTTCTTTCTTGCGGGGGGAAAAGCAGAGCTTTTGCAAAACTATTTCAACAATGGCTTCCGTGGAGACAAGAAACTGTCCCTGATCCGTATGTTTGTCAATCTTCTCCTCCTCCTTGTTCTTGTTCTTGTTCATGTCTTAGTTTTTTCTGCGGTGTTCTTTATGAGTGAGTTTTGTCCATCTTCTTCACTGATCACGCTATTTGGCCCCATGTTAATCTTGGTTTGATTTTATGTTGACAAGTTCCTCGGTTAATATGGGGAGTTTCAATTTTATTCTTTTTCAACTTTGGCTCTCGCTTTGATTAAACTGGCCTTTATTCATAAACAGTTTTTTGCTTGGCATTATTGTTTTAAGGTTGTAATCTACTTGCATGTACAAGGATTTTTGTACGTATTTTGCGTGCCACAGATACGTCAAGAAGACATATTTATTCTCTGAAACACATCGCAACCAACATTGTCAATATAGCAGAGCTTTTGAGAAAATTAGACCTCTTTGATTTTTCCCCTTGTTTCCCTCTTTGGTTAAGAATGAAATTAATTTGAGTTCTTTAACTTCGATACGAGTCTTTTAGCAATGGGAGTGGTAAACACCTGGATCTCATAGATGACTGCTTCGTACTACTTTCTCAGGCCTAGCTCGCTAGGAAGAAGGTTGAAAATGGTTCCCGGAGCATTCTACATATCAAAAGAAAGGCCAGGGTCGAAACCGCAAGGTGAGGATGCGCACTTCATATGTACAGAGAAACAAGCAAACGTCGGTGGTTGCGCCAGGGCGGGTGTTGACCCGGGAGACTATTCGACGACACTCATTGCTAACTCTTTTGGAACCAGAGGGATCTGCTGATCTAAGAAGAGTTTTGAATCGAGCTTTCTCGAAAACCAAGGCTAAAGGGTCGTCAACTTGCATAATGAATCTGGTTGACCATGTAGATACCCTTCCCTTTTCTTCTGAATCAATGCACTCAATCTCACGTTTTTTTTTGTTGCGTAGTGTTATACAATTTATCTTTTGCACAGAATTCGTTTTCTTTCTTTTTTCATAAGTTTTTACAGTTCTTTTTTTTTTTCTGTTTTTTTTTGTTAAATCACAGGGCTTGCATTTGCAAACGTGGGAGATAGTGGATTTATGTTGATCAGAAAACAAAGAGATATATACAAATCGACCATTCAACAACACTATTTTAATTGTCCATTTCAGCTGGGACGAACAGCAGACACCCCAAAATCAGCAGAGGTGCACATAAATCTTCAGCTTTCTGTAGCCTGCTTTAGTGTTTAATATAGTCTGATTTTTTAACTACTGCTTATTGTTTCTCTTACAAGCAGCTTTTTAGTGTCGACGTAGAAGCAGGAGACATTCTCATAGTCGGCACAGACGGGCTGTTCGATATACATGTCTGAGAAGCGAATTAGGGATGTTGCAAAGGAGGCTGCCGATCAGGGTTTAGATCCAGAACAGGTGGCTTGGGCATTAGCTGAGCAGGCTTATCACATTTCCTTGAGTCGCAATGCCTACACACCATATATGATAGCGTCAATAAACGCCGGAAGAGAGTTTTACGGTGGCAAAGTGGACGATATAACCGTTATTGTTGCTTATATTGTTGACGCTTAGGTCTTGCCACAGTATTTTCAATCAAGGTAGAAATCATAGAGTCAAAGACCACCTTGTAACAAGTAGTGATCGCCGGTTTATGAAATTTATCAATGCAACTCTTTAGCTCTGCCTTACAATGAGCAAGAGATTCAAAATATTCTACCCCAAAGAAAAAGCCAAAGCAGTTAATTACAACCACAGTGGAGGAAACTAGGTTGCGATGAACATACTTCAAAATGGCTTCAAAATATCCATCTCCAGATGACATTATCACATTATTCTTGACTCCATCTTCTTAATGGCTTTCTATGGCGGGCATATTCTTCTTGAAAGCTGACCATTGCTCCTCTGTCAAGCTTATTCCTGAAAGGAAAAGAGATGTGAAAATAGAAAAACTTCGAAATTTTACTCAAAAGAAAAATAACGCAACTTGAAGTCTAGAGGATGAAAACAAGATCATAACGGCCAGTTCTTGATTTCACATTAACATACTGCACAACAAAGAGGGAAAGCATCGACGATGATAAGGAAAAACACACGAAATGGACACATGCATAACTTGGGTTATGAATTCACAAATTGTATGATACTAGAATGGGAGAATTTACATCAATGAAAATGAACCATTATTCAACACTTCTCCAGATAACTTCCTATCGTTTCGTAGGTATGGCGTTGGACAGGAAATAACTCAAAACACTGAATAACTGAATTCTGTGAGTGGAAGTTGCATTATTGCAAATCACGCCTCACCCAGAAATGATACTGGTAATGGAGCAAAAAACAAAATGAATAGGATACCTATAGGAATGGAAGAGAAATATAGGGTATATTTCTAGATATTGGATATGCGTCCAACCTAAACCAGATTCACATTCCCAGTTGTAATAAATTCCAGCCACCCTGTTTGGCATCTATAAGTTTCAGCTTGTTGGCAAGAACTGGTTAACTATCTAGATAACAACAAAAGATAAGAAGTTTCTTCTTCGACCTTCCAGTTGATTAAGTTGATTCCATAATGAAGAGCATGTGCTTTGATGTAAGAACTTCTTATACAGTACAAAACAAAGTCCTCAATCTTCTTTATCCTAGACACCGATTTACACAAATCTCATTTCATCTCTTTCAATTGCAGTTTCCACAGATTCCCACAAGATAATAGACCAACAATTACCATGGCAAGGATATCTTTTACCATTGCTGCCTTCACAATTCTGGCCAGCACGGCTGCAATACAATGCTTGACAACAGAAATTTTAACTTCTACGTCATGGCAACCAGCAAAGCACTGACATAAACATGTCCTTGCCTACAGTGCAGTCCATCACTCTAAAAACTAGACTCACATTGCTACTAATGCACTTGCAGAATAAGAAGAGACATAACTTGAGTCTGATTTCAAAACATGATCAAATCATGTAAGTATATAACAAAACTTAAAATCCCATTTATACTAACATTCCCATTGTCCACAATAATCACCTAATTCTTCCCCAATGACTGACCATCCTGAAACTAGTCTTTCTGAAAGAACAATCCTACATTTCTTGTATATCCAGCCACTTGTTAATTACTTGTTTTGCGTATAAGGAGTTGAACAAAATCTTTATAAATTCAGGAAAGTATATGCAAGCTCAAACTTTATTTAGCTGAAACTCCCATCATAAAACCATAATAAAATTACAGATAAAAGGCCTAAAAAACTACATGAAAATCAGTATATAGCACAAAGAAAAGAGCAACAAAAATAGCCAAACTATATGCAACTTAAAACGCACCTTTAGAAGTAGGAAGCTCTTTTCCATCCTTTTTATAGTACTCTCTTATCGACACCAGAGTTTTCCCTCTGAAATCCTGAATCGTCACTCTTCTCTTCTCTGATAGCTGAATCAAAGCCAGCGAAATAATTATTACTGCAAAGACCATAGTATTATTTTTATTCATTTAATCTTTTCGTACTTTCACATCAACGAAACAGAATATTAGAATTTTCATAATCTGACCCTGCAAATGATAAGATCACCGCCATCATCGTACTCCTTGCGACCGTCTCCTCTTTGCTCTCCTTCTTCTTCTTCTTGGTCTTGCTGTTGTTCGAGGAAGGACTGGACGACCTGCTTGACAAAGGCCTTGTAAGGGGGCTGGGAGAGGTCGAGGTCGAGCTCCGTGGCGGCCTGCTTCCGGATCTTGTGCTCCGTCATCTCCTCCATGTCCGATTCTTCTAGAATCCTTAAAACTGTCTTTTCGATTCTCTCTTGAACTTTGGCTTCCATTTCTTTCTTCCTTCCCTTCCTTGTTTTTTCCTCTTTCAGGTTTTCCACGGACCACAGTGCGAGTTTTTGTCGCAGAACCAGAGCACTTACCTTTTATCGGGGAAAATTACAGCGGTTCCTGCGCCTTTTTTTTTTTTTCCCCTTGTTTTGCTTAATGCTTCCTTTTGGAAAGAGAAGGCACCGGATAAAAGCTACTGTTTTGACACTGATACTGTCCAATCCCAGTAGTCGGAGCAGGATTTTCCCTGTTATATAGTGCTTGAATTAGATGCTCTTATTACTTACTGCCTATTAATTAAGAAATTCTTACCCTTTTAAATATTAAATATTGTAATTCGAAATCCCTCAATGCCTTTCTTGTAATAATTTAACAGTTATATGTTTTTCTAAAAAAATACCAGTATTTATTATTTTCAAAAAGATTCGAAGTTTTTTTTATCACTTATATATTATTTTTAAAAATACCATATTTATACATTTCCTTAACACATTATTACTAAAATTAAGAGTAATAAATACCCACCAACCACTCTCCTCTCTCTCTCTCCTCCTTTCTACTGTTATTTTTGTCTCTTAGCTCAGGTACCTCTTTTATCTTCTTATTTATTTTGTTTTTTGTTTTGTTTCAACATATCTCTTATAAAGATAAAGTAGGAGTAGAGACCTTTTTTGGTGAACTTCAGGAAAATTAATGACTCGTTCAATCTGATTGCACAGAAGGAAGAACGAGACGAAGGTTGTTGATTCAGTCATCCACAGTCATTGGCGAATAGCAGAGAAACTATGATTCACTGGTTAACTTCAAAGATTAAGTAAAGCAGACAACAAAGACAAAGCTTTATTTTATGGGGTCGGTAAAGCTGCGAAAAGAAAGCAGTGAAATGTAGGCTTTGTATCACTGAACCACCAAATCTCATCCAAATATTTGTCTGTTGGGTGAAACAGAAAGGAGACTTAAAGATTGTTTCTTTCTATTTTCCACTCTTTCCTTAAACGCTCAAGAGGCAATAAGCATAATTGTAAGTGTTCCCCCCTTGTAATCGGCATCCTTTGTCATATAATATCACTTCGTAAATTTCCCTGGACCTTGCCTTTTCTTGCTGCAAGAGTTCAGTACATTGGATTCCATATAACTAGACTATTTTTCTAATAATTTAAAGACTTCTAGACAGTGGCATAACAGAAGGGTAATTGACTGAAAATGAATGGCGCAAATAAGAACTGGTGGCAGACACTAGAAAGTTCTACAAACATGGGCTTATCCTCTGAAGTTTGATTTTTCTAGGAAAGGATGTTCTTCATGTTCCAGGACGTATTAAACACCACCAAAACTCACTGACGCGTCTATTTGATGGGTTCCATAGAAGCTTGCCAAACAGAAGAAACAACACCTAAACGCAGTTTGGTTCATAGGGCGGCGGATAGTGACCAAGATAAGTGCACCCAACCACTCACCATCAACAACTTATCTTGCTTTAAGTTTCAACCAATAAAAATGGTTGATAAATGTCCACATGAGATCCTAGAAGCATATCTGAGACAGGGTTAGAGGGAGCAAATCACATTGTCATCCTTCTTATTACGAATCTCATTTTCATCAAGCAGTTAAGATCCAACTGTACAGTGTTGCAACTCTAGGTGCTAAACTCTTCTAGACAAAATGGTTACTGAAAACAAAGGCCTTCTTTAAACCGTGAAGGAGTAAGCTAAGATTTTCGCTTCGGCATGAAATGTATGAAACTATGCATGAACTTTTAACTCTTTGTGCAGAGTAAGCTAAAAATAGTATCCTTAATGGAAATAACATTATGGATCCACCCACAATCAGGAGTGCTAATATAGGAGCATAGATTTTGATCTGAAGTTTATTCAGCAGAATCAAAACTAGGAGCTGATACATAGGTGTGTTGGAAATAGGATAAAATGAGGAGAAAAAAAGTATAATTTTACCTTGACTGAACCTCACTACTAGTTCCTACAGCACTCGCTCTCCTTACCCTTCCAGAGACAACCTCATCCATGCTTTGCCCCTGTCGCCTATACCTACCACCAGATTCCAAAAATCTAGGGCAAGGCCTATAAGCCTTTATTGGCCACCAGCCAAAGCCTGGAATTGTTGCAATCCCACCTTGAATCCTACCCTCACCATTGCATCCCCTTTCAATTTCCTCTCTGCCACATGCCTGACAACCCCTGTAAGAAACTTGATTAGTTTACAGATCTAGAATTGCACAATTCTTCCCCTTCATATCGCCAACCATCACAAATGAGGGCAGGCAGTAAAAGAAAAATGATATACTCAGATTTATATCAAAAGAAAATGATATTGATATTAATAGTAAACTTCTTAAGTTAAGAGATCTTATGAAAATCAGGCCATAAAGAAAACTCATTAACCTCACAAAGGCAGAGTGAAACGGGTTTCTCTCCCTACCAAAAATTGAAGTTGAACTAGGACATCGTGGGCTAGCATAAGAAAATTATAGCTGCAGCAGTAATTAAAAACATGAATAGCAGAACATAAAATCAGACCACTCTCTGTATGTAGATTAAGTAACCCCTTAAACGTGTTTTATGCCAGAGAGGGACTGCATAGTCGTTGGAATTTCCCCCGTCAGGAACGCTTTCCAGAGCATCAATTGGTAACCTGAAAATAGAGTTCATCCATTCGTACTCAAGCCTTGATATATCTAATATGTCCTACTCTGATCATAGGATTCCACAGCCCAGACTACCCAGATTATATCAATTAACATATTACCAAAATATATCTGACACAAAGTTACATAGAAATGGATTACACAAAATTTGAACTCTAATCTCGCTGTCAGAACCTTCAAAAAATGAGACTCTAATTCATCTGTAACTGCCCTCTTTAGCCCCTTGAACTGAAACCACTCCCTACTTCTCCCAGCCCAGCAATCGGCCTCATCCATTGATTACCCTTTTGCTTACACCAAAAACTGAACACTTTTCCCGTTAAAACTGAATTTAGAAAAACCATTTGATAAGACTGAAACTGCTAAAAGGATAATTCAGGCATCAACACGGGCATGACTCCAATCCATAGTTTAATCTAGGTCGGCTTCGAAATGAAGTAAAGAAAAAGGTGGTACCTGAGAGGGAGCTTGTCAGTGTCATCGCGGGCAGATTGTGACTGGACAGGAAGTGCATCGGGTGGAGGAGGAGGAGGGCCTTCTCCTGCGACAGAGGTTGTTGTTGAAGAAGAAGAAGAAGAACAGAAAGGGATGGTAAGCTTAGACGGGTATCTAACGGAAGTTGTTGGGGCATGCAACCATGTGCTGCTGCTGATGTAATGAGGACGTTGGGGGACTAAGCTCTGATGAGGTGCTGGAAATGAGGCAAGGGAAACTCCCATTCTCTATTTTTTTTCCCTCTCGCTCTCTCCAGGGAAGAGGGAGAGGATCAGATAATAGCCACTAACTTTTTGCCACTCTCTCTCTCTCTAACGTAAGGCCCAGTGCGAGAGATAAGAAACGAAGAAAGATAACCAGTTGATAGAGCTCCATTCATTAGCCTCTCTACAATGTCTACATTATACTGAATTTCTAATGTCTTCTGCCTGCCAACAGCCAAAGCATAAAATAACGTGGATAAGGTATCTATGAATCTGTGAGGGCCTACAGTCTACAGATATTCATTAAATTTGTGCCCTTGTGGGTATTGACAAAACATGGCCAACTTGAACAAAATTTAAATGCCCAGAGGAGAAAATTGAGAAAACAAAGAAAGAGGTTCCACCGAGATTTGAACTCGGGTTACTGGATTCAGAGTCCAATGTCCTGACCACTAGACCATGGAACCTTCATGTCTACGATCTCCAGTTGCAATTTATATTACGTTTATAATGATATCAACATTCTTGTTCAAATATCTTTTAACTATCATCATTTGAAGATATCTAGGATTACAGCTATTTCAAGATTTCACATTGATAGAAAAAAAAAAAAAAAAACTGAGTTCCAAATTATTATCAAAATGTAATTGGTCACCGTTTTCAATGAAAATACAAATTAATTAGTCTAAACATTATTCGGGTTAGAAGAGATGCTTCATGTTATCAACAAAAAATTAATCCTCAATGATGAGCTTTTTATCCAATATGTTCTTTTAGGGCGCTAACTTAATAGTTGGGAGATTACCCTTCATTTGCTAGATATAAGTGACATGGAGTGTGAGATTGATTATCCAAGAAAAAAGTCACCTATGTAACCTTATGAAGGTGGTGCCTGTTGAATAGAGAAAAAAGAAAGCCAAAATATATTTAATATGTTTATTCAAACCTATTGAGAGTAATTGTTCTCTACAAATATAAATCCAAAAAGGGAATCAAAATGTTTATGTATCCAAGTGGAGCCATTTAATAATTGGTTTGCCCATTTCTATTATTCTTGAATCAATTTTATTTTTTGAGAAAAAATCAAATTATACCTCATAATTTCTAATTTGTAGGCTCCATAAGTTGTCGTTAAACATACAAAAAATTACTGAAATGACTCTCTAAGATAAAATTACTACAAAAATAAAAAAAAATAAAAATATATATAAAAGAAAAAGTAATATTTCTAGAATAAATATTTACTTTTAATTTTTTTTTGAAAAGATGTTGTGGTTAATCCACGTCCCTTTTCGTTGGCCAAATCGAATGAAGAGTAATGATTGATCGATTTTTTTAAAAAAAAAAACTTATGAGACGTCATATGACAAATTAAAAATTATGAAATCTAATTTGATATTTACTCATAAATATTGCACTTTTTTTTTCTCCCTTTTTTTTGTACTCGAGTGTCCGAACCAACTTAGATGCACCTCAATTAATCTTGGAGATTGTGCATTCCCCAACTTAAGTGCACCTCAATTAATCCCGGAGATTGTGCATTCCCTTTTGTCTCACATAAACCGGGTAATTACCAACCCAAAGACGTAGGAATGGCTCCAAAGAGTCAATTACATCTATAAAATTTTGAACTTAGAGACCTGAAAAGAAGAAACCACCAAGCCTTAACCATAAGGCCAACCCTTGGAGTTTGTCCACATTTTCTGTTAATAAGTGAAATTCAGCTTAAGAGCTGATAGAGCTGACTCATTAGAAATTTCATCATAGAACAGAGACTGATAGAGTAATTAAGCCTCTTTAAAATCCGTTATGCTTGGATGCTCATTCCTATCCCACAGTGATGTTCACGTGCAAATTGATCTGGCAAAATTGAAAGCAAAGACTGGGGAAGAGAAAAGGAAGGCCAAAAAAGGGGGGGCGACTTTTTACCACGAATCAACCAAAACTGAGGTCGGCAACTAAAAAGGATGATCCAAACAAATCATAGCGAAATTCCAAGCAAGTTGCTCCTGGTATCAATACCACTATTCTTTGCGACTAGTATCAATCTCATTGCTGTCATCTCTTCTTCTTCTTTTCTTTTTTTCTCTCTCCTCTATTACGCATGCAGAATTTGTTCCTCCACGTCCCCATCAATGAGCATCACAGAGCTGTGATGATGCACCATATACCACCGCCCATTATGGAACTCATAGATATTAGTTACGTTGAATGGCCCAGAATCCACGTCAACGAAAGTTTTCATGGTAACCCAAGCCATTTCTGTCAGAACCCGAGCCCGTACCTCCCGAACTTGGAAGTTGACCCCATGCTCCCAATTAAATGCAAGCTGCCAACTCTGTATTACGGCATTATACCTGGGGAAGGACACAGATGACTTAGCTCCTGTTCGATTCCAATCAAAGATGAATAGCAAATCTAACAGTAGAGATCAGATAAAAAAAGACACCAAGAATCTTGCATGACTAACAGCGTTTGCGACTATAAGAACTTCAATTATGCAACAATGCCCTTTTCTGTTTAACACGACATTCGAACCCATTAACTCATAAACACCCCTACACCCCAGAAGACAAAGGTCAAAAGTTTAAGACGAGAGTTCGGTACAGGTAGAGATCAAATCGCTTCATGATAAAATCCTGTTAATTTCTTATTTGTGAAAGAAACACGAATAAATATCTAATAGCAGGACCATAGGCTAGGACCAAACCTTACCCTATTCTCAGTCAAATGAAAGTATAACGTACTGCAAAATCAAAATGCCTATTACAAGATACCATCCCACGTCTAAACAACACCTTTTACACTGAATTTCAGTAAATAGATCATGAATCTCTATTTCAAAATTAAAATGCCCATTAGACATCTCAGGGAGAAGGCCTAAAAGATTTGAAATTTCAAACAAGAAAACGAATGGCAACTTCATAGAGAAACCAAATATCGGATATGCTAAAACTTCTAAGGGCTGCTGCAGACTAAAAAAAATTAGAGCAAGGACCAGAAGTAATCCAATTCTACGCTGGGCGCACCAAGTAGATTACATGTTATCTTACCTGCAACATGCTAGGTGCCTATACCAGTTGTAGGAACAAAGGTACAAAAGGTACACAATACACAAACATGGCTATGCTGCAGAGATCTAATCTACTATGCTGTATAAACAATCAATACATCTGGCAAAAGGTTGCATGCATGATACGAGAACCTGCAAAGAAGTCCTTCTCAGAACCCAACCTCACAAAATATCCCCCCAAACACAAATGGGTGGGCACAGGTATGAGGATTTTGGGAGAGAATGAGAGGATTTTGACACAATTGACGGTATAAAAATTCACAAACAAGCAATACTGAAACAGCTGCACATTGTAAGATCTAATGTGTCACATCTGGTAGTTTCTGTGATATAATGATGAACAATACCAGAGCACGACGTAATAACTCAAAGCATATTACCAGCAAATATGCTAGTTGCATCGTGCATGCTGCAACACGTCAAAATCCCTACTATAATAACTACCAAAATCTCTATTATAGACATCCAAGTATTGCAACCAATGTACAATTTCCTGGCAACTATGTGAGATATCTAACATGAGCAAACCACCATAACTCAAACAAATTAGCAACTTATAGGCTACTTGCACAAAAATAGGCCAACATAGATTCTTACAAAAAAAAAAAAAAAAAGGGGTAAACTCATAGTTAGCCCCTATGTTTTGGCAAAAATCAAGTTGCTACCCTTATTTTTCAATCCAACAATTTGAGCCCATAACTTTCAAAAACCTATCAATCTTTGCCCCCCCGTCTAAATTAGACGTTAAATCAAACGGAAAAGCATGAAAAATGACCAAAATGCCCCTCCAAAATAAAATTACTAAAAAAAGTAAAAAAATTCATAAAAAATAAAAATGATATTTTTTTTAAAAATAATATTTTAAATAAAACTATTGAAAATCTATTTCAATAATATATTTATTTCTTAATTATTTTTATTTATTTTTTAAAATTTAGCCTTGGAGGGGCATTTCGGTCATTTTGCACTATTTTCCGTCGGACTTAACGCCTTATTTAGACGGGGGGCGAAGGTTGATAGATTTTGAAAGTTATGGGTCTCAAATTGTTGGATTGAAAAATAAGGGTAGCAACTTGATTTTTGCCCAAACATAGGGGGCTAACTATGAGTTTACCCCTAAAAAAAAAGAGCAGATAAGAAAAAAATTCATCATCGATAAACCCAAAGACACTTGTATGAAATCATATTCTATGTGAGCAAAAAGAAAGCATCATAAATAAATATTTCTGCAAGCAAATCTAAATGCCATACCCTGAAAAGTGTTCTCCTGATGCGTGGACACACTTCACGTAATCTGCATTTAGCCAAAAGTGACTCATTGCTTGAAGAGACCGTTCTTTAATGATGTTAAAAAATTCAGCATTAATATTCACAATGGCTCTAGTAGCCGCATAATACGCCTTCCATCCATTGGCTGGTGTCACACTATCCTGTTCCAATGTGAAGTCCTGAAAAAACATGAATTGAGCAACGAAATGTTATTGATAAATCCAAATCAAGAAAGCAATTCTGTACAAGCAGAAGATAACATGTAAACAGCATAGAAATGTGCTAATGCAAATCCAAGCCTCAAATTGCAATTATGATATCCGGAGTAATCAGAACCTAGCCAACTCCAATGGAAGGAAACAGGAGGACTGTAATTAACAGTTAAAAATTCCCTGCTCTCAATCCTTATCATTCCACTGGTACTGATCCCCAATCAAGCTGGAATGATCCAAAGGCATATTCCACTCCAGAGAGCAAATTGCCTAAACTCATCATAAACAACCACATTCAAATTTCCCCAAGCACAACAAAAGCTGTAACGTTAGTATTTCCTTTGCTACTGGAATTCCAAGTTGCTTCAATAAATCCACCATTCTTTTCAAAAACCAAATATAATAAGTACTTGCTTCAAACTTCAACCAACAATATTTAGTACTTACGCAAATATCGTCGAGAATTTTTTTCATTGCAATTACAAATATAATCACCTTGTGATAAAGCGCTTTCCACGCATTGTCGTCGTTGGCCGCCTTGCGCATGAGCGAATTGGTCATCGAGAGCCGGCACAGGCTCGGATAGTCCAAGTAGCTCAGCGCGTGGGTGGTAATCTCCGGCACTAGCTGCTCCATCATGGACGCGCCCGTCAGACGCTCCGCCACTGCCACAGACGCTTTCTCCACCATCTCCTCGGTCCCACCGTTGACGTACGGCGCGCCGGTCACCACCGAATCAGGATTCCCGTAACCGCCGTTACACGAACAAACGCAATTGCAAACCTTCTTCGCGAACGCGGAGGAGTACCTCCTGTCCAATTTGGGGGTTCTCAAATAGGGGAACAGGAGTGATCGGATGGCGTGGAGAGCGAGTAGCAAACAAAGCGCAGTGATTATTGCGGCTACAAAAAACGGTTTGGAAGAGAGCAGCGTAGTGAGAGTAGAGGCAATCTCCATTCATAAGACATGAAAGCTACGAAGGACATGAAACCCTAGGAAAGGAATATTCTGCTGACTGCGTCGCGTCGCGTCGCGATGAAGGCCGCCGTTTGAGAAGAACACTACACGGCTTCTGTTCTTCTCGTGTGGGTATATTCGGGTTCCGTTGGTTTTCTGAAACCCTAAAACAGATTTGCAGAGGACAAGGAAGCGGGTGATGGTTGGTTTGCGAGTTGCAACTGATCGAGAACAAAAATTGAACTGTGAACGTTTTTGTACTTGTTTTTTTGTTTTTTTTTTTTCCTAAGCGAGCGTTTTTTGTACTTACTGTTGAAATTTTGGATGGTGTAATTTTACCCTTTTTAAACATTGACTTACCAGTGCTTTGAACGACTGTAGGCTCCTGTCGTTTAGCTTACCGACTCCCAGTTCTGTTCAGTTCGTTCAGAATAAAGGGATTATGCGTGTTTGCGGCGGACATAGATTAATGGGGTTAATACAATTTTTTAAACAACTACTTTTATTACATTTTACTCTCTAACTATCATTTTTAGATACTTTGCACTCTTTATCAAATTTTTAAATTAAAATAACGATAATTACCTTGACTCACTTGCATATATTAAAAATATATTGTCAATTTATTAAATTTTGAGGACATTATTATCGAATAAATAGTGCAAAGTGTCTAAAAATTTGATAAAATATACAAAGTGTCTAAAATTAATAGTTAAAAAGTGAAATGTAACAAAAGTTGTAGTTTAGAGTATAAAATACAAAAAGTCATACTAGTTTGAGAGTGAAAAATGTATTTACTCCTAGATTAATTATTTTGGGCTATTCTCACCAAGAGATTATTTAGGCTATGTTTGACCCTTGAGATGGCTCGAAAAGAACTGTTGTACAAATTGAATTTCAAATTCCTAATGTAGATTACGTCTTATATTTAAATCCGTTTAAATTACAATTAATAGAAAAAAAAAATCTTATTTTACTTCCAAATTATAAACCAAATGTCATTTTAAAATTTTAAAATATCAATTTTGTCCCTCTCAAATTATTAAAATTTTGAAATGTTCACCTTTTAATAAAATTCAGTTAAAATTTACTTACCCAAAAAAAAATTCAGTTAAAATTTTATTGAAAATAGGTTAAGTGATAACATATCAACAATTGGATATATAGGATATTATTAAAAGGGGAACATTAATGTATTTTTTATAATTTGAAAATTAGATGAGATGAAGTTCATAATTTTAGACCCATAAAGGTCATTTAGCGATAGTCCTCATGCAAAGATTCTGCTGCTCTACTGAATATTCAGGTTTGGGTTTTGTTTTTTGGGAAATTTATAAATACCACACTAGGTTTTAATGACTTTTTAAAAAACTCATTGAGTTTTAAAAAATTTCAAAACGCTCACTAGGTTTATCATTTTGGTATAAAAACTCACTGAACCCAACGTCGTTAGACCGGTTTAACGGAAAATTCATCCCGTCCAATCATACTGTGACACGTGTCCTTAAATAAATAAAAAATTTAAGTCCTCGATCCTTTCAAATTTTTTTAAAAATAATTATGTTTTTTATTAATTTAGATTTAATTTTTAAATTTTTTATTTATTTAAGGACACGTGTCATAGTATGATTGGACGGGATGAATTTTCTGTTAAACCGGTCTAACGGCGTTGGGTTCAATAAATTTTTATACCAAAATGATAAACTAGTGAGCGTTTTGAAATTTTTTAAAACTCATTAAATTTTTTAAAAAGTCGTTAAAATTTAGTGTGGTATTTATAAATTTCCCTTGTTTTTTTGGCCAAACCCGAAGAAATATGTACTCAAAGTCTCAAACTTTGACAGTTTCTTGGACAGAAAGCTCCGACGAAAACAAAACCCGCTCCCCTCTTCTTTTCGCTAAACTCCAAGCAAACACCCAGCTGATTCTCACTCGCGTTACGATGTGGGTCAGAATGTTCCGACATCATTCCATTTTTCGATACGTGTACTACTTAACCATCTGTTTTCAAAATGAGGAAAATTTAATTCGCACAAGTAATATATTTCAAAATTTTAAAAGAAATTTTTTTGAGAGTTTGAATTAAGGTTGTTGGTTGGAGATTTAATTCTTTTAGATTTTGTGAAAAAGTGTGGATAAGATGAGTTGATAAGATTTTTTTATAATTGGATTGTGTTGGAGATTGTAAAAAAGCTTAATAAATTGATAGAGTTTTATATATTTGATAAGAAATAATTTTTATTATAATTTGAAATTGACTTTTAACAGATTTTGCTGTTCACTTTTTTTTTTTTTTTTTTTTACAAACACTTATATTGGTTGGCACAAAAAAAAAAAAATCAACATTTTTTTATAAACTCCAACATTTTGTTTACTAAATTCATTAACTTTTTATAAACTCCAACACCTTTTCAAAATTCTAATACTTGTTTCACAAACCCAATAAAATCTAAACGGCCTCCAATATATATTCAAGGATTAATTACAATTTTTCACTTGAAACTATTATCTCATTCTCAAAAATTCCCCTTAAACTATAATTCGTTATAATTCACCCCCTCGATTTACATTTATCATTACGATTCAATCCCCACTCATATTTTTCCGTTATGTGAGACGTTTTTTATCCCGAATTGTGGGGAGTAAGTTGTAACGAGTCATAGTTTATAGGAGTTTTTGAGAATGAGGTGCTAATTTGAGGGAGAAAATTGTAATTAACCCAAAATTCAACCCATCCGAACAAAGCAAAACTTTAGAATTTTGTAGGATGCTAAACAAGTTTGGTGAATCACTCTTCTTCCCCAACTGTTGTATTTTTACATGTTAATTGTCACTCCCCTGACTTGTGGTGGCATGAGAGTCCAATTAAGCACGGGCTGTTCACTGCCATCTTAAGGTAAATCTTGCTTGCCAAAAGGATTGCCCTGCTGATTCATGCCCAAAAGCGAGGGCTAGATGTCTTAGCATGGTAGAAAGCAACAGGGAATGCCTATTCATTGACTGCGGCCAGATATATAATTCATTCTAGGCACCCTGTTCAAGTTTGAATTCCAAAAAACATGATCTTTTTTCTTTTGTTTACCTAAATGGATCGTGTTTGTAGATAGAGATGAATATTCAAAAAAGATTACCCGTTTCAGCATGTAGTCATACAGCAAAAAAGTAAATCCATTCCCAGAAACTAACATGCATGGGCTGCTTCTGCAAGAGCATTTTCCTTTAAACAGGAGCTACAATTACAATGAGATCCAATCCCCAATGATCTCAGACTACTAGAGCTACAAAAATTGAGGGATTAACTATAGATCAAGGTAATGAACATTGTCATACTGCTGCTAACTAGTATAAAAACCCAACCTCTACTTCCCTGGTATACTTTAGCAGACTGACAGGCTCCAAAAAATGTGAAAATTTGTGCTAAAACTAGCTTGAGAATTGCAAAGCACACACAGAAGAGACTCACTGCTAGCACAGCAAGCTCTCTACTCTCCAAACTTGCTTGGTCAGTGACCACCTTTTCAACCTCTAACCTGTGGTCATAAAAAGAGTTTGAACAAAAACAAATGCATCTCAGAGACCTTATGTACAAACCAAGGAAAATAAATGAAAAGAGAAATAAGAAAACATATACTCTGTCAGTAAGTTACTAGACGCAGGAACAAGAACATATGCAAATAATATCAGAAGAAGAAACTTGTAGCCTTTCTCGATCTGATTACCGTATTAATTAAGGTTTTGTTAATTAGCAGTTGAGTTGATTTTAAAGTATCGTGATGCCTGTAAGCAATCATTTCACTGACATTGTGAAGCATAGCAGTTATGGCTTTATCTCAGCCTCATTATGATCAAGCAACATGAAATTTTGGCCGGTTTAGGGGCTCAGTCTCGTCTAAGAAGTGGGTTGTTTATTGAACACTTGCAGACTGCTGCAAAGGAGATTGAGCACCAACTAAACAAGAACTTCAGGAGATAGATTTAACCAAACAAACAGAACAGACAAAAGGGCAAACAACTAGGATCCTAATGAGTTACCAGACTGGTAGGCACAGGCGGAACCAGCCAGGGCAGTGGAGGGCCACCGCCCCAGTTGGTTCCTTCAAACATCAATTTTTTATATGTGTTTTGCCTGCCCAACTCCAGCCCACCCCCCTTGCGAATTGGAAATTTGGTTAATGATTTGTGAATGATTAGGGCTTGAAAAATGATTGTGAATTTGTTAATTTTTAGATTGAATTATTTGATGAATTTTGTTTTGTTTAAGAATGTATAAGTTTTTGATAAAAAAATTTCAACCAATATGTAGTTGTCTAATACTCCTAACGTATCTACTATTTCTAAAACGAATATTAATTTGAAAAGACCTTGTGTTTTGTTTAGTCCAAATAAAACCATTGAGAACGAAGTCATTTTGCAATATTTTTAGAAGATACAAACTTGTAGGATCCAATTGCCACCTCTCAGTCTCAGCAAATAGTACGGTATGTGTATTTCAAAAAAATTTAATGCTTTTATCCTAAATTTTCGATATTTTAACTCTAAGACACTTTTTGCATTATTAGGAAAAAAAAAATTTGTCATTTCGACTTAGGAGTTCGCCCCTTTTCAAATTAGGTCTTGGTTCCGCCACTGCAGTGGTAGGCAACATTCCCTCATCTTGTATTCCCGTACAATGTCTTGCTAGTGACAACCCAAGGATTCCTTCTTGATTGTCACCTTTAATGAATTATGATTTTTGAGTAGGAAAAAAAAACTAGGACCATTCACTGTTTGCAGTCTGTGGATAGTATCGATTAGGAAATGAAAAGAAAACTACATAGAACTTGGATGATAAAGGAAACATATAATTCCGTACCTTAGCATTTTGTTTTCTCTGACCAATTCATCCATTAGAGATGAGGCAAGAGCTTTCCATGACTGAAAGTCAGTGATTCTATTTTCCTGCAGAAGGGAAGGATCTCAAACAATTAGGTGGATGAGCAAAGCTACTTCTCCTTAGATACAGAGAGAGACAGAGGAAGAGAGAGATGAGGAGGAAAGTAGTCAGACCGTACCATACTCTCCTTCCAATCCAAGAGATCTGTGATCTCTGCTCTGCGTTTCTCCAGAAGCGACGATATTCTCGATATCTCCTTATCAAACTCTGGCAGAACAGCCCCTTGTCTTCTGTTCAATTCTTTAATGTACTCCTCCAGCACGGATAAGTTCAACTCGAGTGACCTCACCTTCTGCATCAAAATCTTCAGAACAGTGTCACCGGGTATTCTACCATTTGGGTGTTGTCTAACCTCTATTACGGGATCAGGTATATTGTTTAAAATCACCGAAGTTTTTGTTGCATCTACGTTGAGCTTTTGAGCATCATCGCTGGTCTCTGTCCCTGTACTAGCAGTCTCGGTTGCATTTTGAACGTCACACTCTCTTTTCCTATCAACTTGACCAACTTCTGGCCTTAAAGAAGGTATTGCAGTTGAATTAGGCTCTAGCAATTTGCTGGGAACAGCTCCTGCAGAAGCCACGATGAGATCTTCAAGCATCCGGTCAATTGCATCAACACCATATACCTCTAAAACACTCAGCGTGCAGTAAAACTCTGATCCATAATGACTGAGCAAATTTAACTTCAAGTACCTCACCCATTTAGGTTCAGGAAGCTTAAAGCACTGTGCATGCTTGACATTAGCAGCAACAAAAGCTCCCAAAGGGGACCGTGTATCAGTTGGATAGCTTAAGCTGCAAGACAATTCAAACTCCTTAAAATTAGAAGAATGATGTTCAAAGTTTGCAATTTTGACTGTATCAACCAGAGTCTCTTCTGCAAGCTCGATCACCACAAACTTTTCTCCCACAGAACAAGGATTTCTCAAGTACTGGTCATGATCCTTCACCAAAATGTTACAAGCTCCTTTTGCTTCCTTGTTATGAGCCACCACTTTTGCACCCTTAGACGCGGAGGCATAGTTGTATGCTGTTCCATCCGGTTCAAGACGGTGGGTGATGTTAACAACCCGGCTAGGTGAGGATCCATCTATTTTTTGACTCGTGATGTTCCGAAACTCATCAAGATCGGGATAGGTGGAAGTGGGAGTTCTCCTACTTGGAAGTTGTTCTGCTTGAGTTGTTTCTTCTGCTTCTAGTGGTTCTTGAGATTGTAAATCACACGCTAAGGCGGCATAACCAAAAATGCTCCAAACTACTTGTAACCTATTTATCTCGGGAAGTGAGTTGTTGGAATTCTTAAACCTGTGACAAGCGTTGGAACTATTGGTGCAGGTTGACATATTATGCTCGGAAAACATCCCATCTTTGTAGAAATTGCTTCCATATGTGATATATGAATATGGACCGTCTCCAAGTTCATCATTGTGTACTCTAGAAGAAAGTGTGCTGCTGTTATCAGGAGGTGAACTGCCTGAGGTAATTTAAGGACTAAATAAATGATACAGCTCCAACATTTAAGAAATAAATGCGAAAGATCAGACAGTTAATAACTGCAAGTCAAAATTTTCTGATCAGCTATATATAGAACATTAAGAAACCATTCTCAAAAAGGGAAGCTTACAAAATGGCAAAACTTAGAATGTTAACGAATGGGGATCATAGGTGCTCATGGAATCAAAGTAGGTGTTTTCTGAGCTCGGATCCTCTTTTCCGTCTTCTATACCACCAAAAGTTTCGAACAAACGCCACAAGAAATGAAAAGAAGGCAAAATGCAACTTCATGTAATTCAAAACAACGCAACATTCGAAAATACTTGATAGAATCAGTCTTGCACAAATGCCTAGGACGTTATGGTAGAGTACCACAGGAAAGGCATCAAATGTCAAAATCCTTTTTCTTGGTTTTCTCGGCAAACAAACAGAAAAGTAGTAAAGAACCAACGGAAATTTAAAGAATTCACTTTCACGATCCAAACCCATGAACCTAACAAGAGAAAGGAAAATTTTAACCAAACAATGATGAAACTACATACTGCATGCATGGAAAAGCCGTAGAACCCAAAAGCAATGGAACGTAACCAAGGTAGAATTCTAACCTCCATTGCCGTGGCCAAGGCCAAGTCTAAAGTAGAACAAGAGGGCAAGGCACCAAAGCGAGAAGATCAAAGACAAGGAAAGCTCATAGAAACTCCTTGTCTTGTTCTTGTCCCTGCCGCAGTTGCTTTTTTTGCTTCGCTTGCTTTTGTTATCGCTTTTTGCATTGTTGTCGTGAATGTTTTGGCATTTGGCAGTTAAGGAGACATTCCGAGGTTTCTTCATCTCTCATACCTCGAGACAAAAGCTGTGCAGTCGACGGTTTTGTTTGTGTCTCACTTGTTCTAGAAGAGAGAGAGAGAGAGAGAGAGAGAGAGATAGGGATCCTCGGAAATTGAAAGCACGTACTATAATGTAGTTGCCTTTGGTTTTTTTGTGGCCGTCGTACTCCGAGCCTTACGTAAAAGTTTAAAACAGTGTGTGTTCTGTGCCATGAAAAAGACGATTAGTTTGGCCAACTACTAACCCAAACACGTGTGATTTCAGTCTAAATTTTTGTGTACGGGGATTCCCTGAGGCATTCTTAAAAAATTTGGGGAAAGAAAAAATTGTCTACTTTCCATAGGAGGGATTAATTAAATCGACCGAGTGTGAATGCGGACTGAATAAAATTAGTTATGAACAATTTGAACCGGGAAAAAAAAATTAATCGACCCAATTCAGTTTGAATACTGATGGACTTGTGATCTTGTTTTTTTTTTTTGCCATATGTGCTAGGCGAAGACTATCATATATGAAGAATATTTTGCAATTTGATGTACCAAATTAGGCCAACCACAGTACCCAGAGTGCAGAAGTGAAATTGACTTCTAATATATTATTAAATAAAAAAGATGAGCTATTTTCGAGCTACATTGCATGAAAAGGATCCGAGCCTATTAATGTATGTGCCAAAATTGGGTCTCTCTTCTTTGGTTGTTCCGGCGGAGGATTCTATATCTCATCCATCTACCAATATAGCCTTTGTTAGGTGCTCCAGTTGACATCAAATATGGAACAGAACCGCTATATCAGGCCCTATCAAATATATGGAACTGCATCATGCATCTCACTCGCTAGGTTTCTCCCTTGGAGGGGGTTAGCAGGGAATATTGCAAGCCACGCTCTTGTTCTTGCTCTTGCTTGATGAATGGAAGGCTTCCAGGATTTTCCTCTTCCAATAGAAGAGTTATAGGCGTCTGTGGAGGGTACTCGTTCAAGATGAAATCAAGTTCTTCCCCGCTGATTTCCTTCTGATCAAGAAGAACCTAAATGCCAATCAACAGTGAGACCACAAGGCAGTTTAGTTACAGAACTGCTGTACCAAGTTATGCAATATTAGGCATGAAAAGGTTAATAATCTATTTACTCTCGAGAGGTTATCATAAACCCGACAACTTGTTGGGCATCAGTTAGCCTACAAAATTGTTGTTATGAAATTTTTAATGATAAGTCGTAGGTAGTTTCAAAACTAAGATTACATTTAACGGGTTAAAATCTGAATGATGATTGCCTTAGAACTTAATGCTAACCAGAGGTTTTTCACGACCAACAACAAATTACCTTCACAGCTTTGAGCAAAGCTGCATGGTGCCTCCTAAGCAAGGAAACTGTCTTTTCATACATATTCCGAATCAGCTCTTCTGTCCTCTGTGCAACTTGATCATCCAAATTGAAGTTGACGGGGGGTTCAATGAGACCATAGTCGTCATACAGTGATCCTTCAAAGTCCAGCTTTGGTCCTACAAATTTTGCGCTCTTCTTCCAAGGTGGTGGTTCTCCATGTATGACCATTGGATTCTCTAAGTTCCATCTATTGAAGAGGAAGAAAGAACCTGGTATTAGAAACACCAAGGAAAGCACAAACTTGAAGAACAGCAAACTGATTAAGGGACCAACATGGTTAAAATTTTACGAGCAAGCCAAGATGCATCTGCAAGGTAGCCAACAGATGCCTTTGAGGTGTCCCGTCCATAAATGACTTCTTCGGCGGCCCTCCCTCCAAGTAAAACCTATACATAGGTATAATGATAATTAGGAAAATGAGGTACTCCAAAAAAGAACTACA
The DNA here is from genome assembly GCA_003952965.2 of Morella rubra. NCBI lineage: Eukaryota > Viridiplantae > Streptophyta > Magnoliopsida > Fagales > Myricaceae > Morella > Morella rubra. The sequence continues at coordinate 4,239,966 of CM025852.1, forward strand.
CTAGCTGATCTGAAGTGCATACCTGAAGGCGATGCAGCAGCTGAGGATGCCGTTCAAATATATAAGATTCATCATCAAGGCGATGAAATACTAGTTGAGATAATGTCTGCACACATCGATTCACAGATTTAAACCATGATTAACATGTGTTATAAAGTTGACTCACTCAAATCCATCTATGAAAAGTTAATTCTGGAAAGCCCCACACCACAATGAATGGATGGTGAACTCCTCCAAAGAAGATAGATACCATGTACTAAACTAAAATAATAGTATGTTTTTCATCTTTGTGGATAGGGGCTATTCCATATGATAATATCTATATTCATGCACAGAAAATTTTCTGTCTGCAGTGCTCCGATCAATTGGCTTTACACATACTTATGGCTTAGTTAAAGATGGAAGTCAAGCCATGTCCACAACATGAGCAGCGCCTATTCCACAGAATTTTAGTATGAATGGAGGTTCTCTAACCAGGGAAATAGAAAGAGGACCTGACCACGAGGGACAATTGAAATGCGATCACAGAATTCAACTTTTGCGCTCTCATATCGCCTTAGAAGATGAGAAGTCATTGCGACACCCACTTCAGTAGTAGCCCTACGGCATTGTCCCTGATGACCCAATTCTATTCCAACCCGTTTGGGTCCTATTGTAAGTCTGTCAACGGCATCATCCATGTCTGACTGAAGAATTGACTGATGCCTTTTCCTGACTGCCACAAGAGCAGCCTCTTGGACCAGCTGAGCCAACCTCGCTCCCGTCCATCCTGGAAATCTACATGGTTTGAGATGTGGACATGATAACTCAGCTAAACACTAGGGAGAAATGCATACCAGGCAGGTTCTGGGCATAGACGGATAAATCAACAGTCTCTGACATTTTCACTTTGCTTCCATGAATTTTCAGAATTTCCAATCTCCCTTTAGCACTTGGAGGTTTAATTCTTATCTAGAAAATGAAAGGCCCAAATCACAATGCATGGTCAACCACAATTGGATAGAGGTATGAAAAAAAAAAAGCAGAAAACTGCTCTGGTTGAATACACTTGACTCAGTAATGAAAACCAACCTTGCGATCAAAACGGCCTGGTCGAAGAAGAGCAGGATCTAACAAGTCCCTACGATTTGTAGCAGCTAAAAATATCACCCCTTTACCAGTGTCAAATCCATCAAGTTCTATTAAGAGCTGGTTCAATGTAGTTTCCCTCTCTTGAGTGGCTGCATTATACAGGTGGTCTGTAGATTCCTTGAAAATTCCTTGACGCCTGATCATAGAGAAACCAACACATGATCATTCATTCATCGATGTGCATTCAAAGGTCATTGTTTTATGAACATGACTAGATGAACAGAAACTTGCACCATTCGGCATAGTCAATAGTGCATCCATTCATAAATTATCTTAACTTTGCTAAGAATAAATCATGCCACATTTTAAGAGATCCATTCAATCTACCCTGCTCGAATCATAATGACAGCATCATCCTCCAGTATAATATTAAAGAAACATGGTACCCATATATCTCATCTACCTCAGTTCAAAATATGGTCTTGCATATAGCAACTACCCTGATAACACTGGGAACTGAGAAACAAACATCTACCAGGGATCCCAACACTATGTAGTTCTGACCAACTCATAAGGGGATGGCTTGTCCATCACTAATTCACACACACACATTTTCCCTATTATCCGTTCATGCTGAGTTCATAATCATAACACATCCATAATATTTCCAATACGTAACAAGGTGGTTCCCAGTAACTTCAGGTTAAGAGACTTGGAGTTCAAGCAAACCCCCTTGGACTCAAGGTAGAACTGGGCATATGTTTTCCTTCATGAGGTTATCATATTCGTCAAAAGAAATACCCACGTCCATACCTAGTTGCCAATGCGTCAATCTCATCAATGAATATGACAGATGGTTTGTTTACCTGCACAGTGGAAATAATGATACTCCCAAGTAAGCACATCTCCAAGAACTAAATTACTAACGGAAATCTGCAATGCCAACTAGAAAGCTTTACCTGTTATGCAGAAACATGAACGTCCATAATATTTTACCAACATACAAGGTTAATTTTGGTGTCCTTAGGAAATCATAACAGACTCTCTTCCTCTTAATAATTACCTCCACCTTCACACACACCCATGCGCGCAGCATACACACAGAGAAGAAAGTACAAACGAATGCAAAATTTTACAGACCACTGTTTGCTAGTCTTCTCATTTATCTTGTCATCTTACTTTTTTCTCTATTTCCCTTCCACCGAATACAAAGTTCAATATTTTTTCCAGCCAACTGATACAGTAGATAGAGAATCAATATTTTTACCTGCATGGTGACCTAAAGAACTTGTTTGATAGGTACAAGATGTCATTTAAACATATAAAATAACAAGCACAATTCAAGATACACAGGATTTTATCAAGAGAAACATCCGAAAAATAAAACTGGAATCTAAAACACAGATCAAAGAAGTAAAAAAAACATGGGAGCCACGATCAAATCTCAAAGAGATCTCAAGAGAAAGCCTCACCACTGGAAATTCACATGCCTCAAACGTACATGATTCCTCTCTCTCCAGAGACAGCAGATCAAAACATAAAGAAATTACCTTTCAAAAATTTGAGTACTACAATATCTACCAAAAGCTTTTTTCAGCAATACAGTAACTGTACTTATCATGGCCCACTACTACTGATTCCAGTGCAATAGGTTCCCATTCAGGGGCTTCAATCAGCATTCTCCCTATACATCAGGAATTGGATAAAGATAAACTGCTTCTTAAGCATTTAGATTTGTTTTCTCATTAACCTATAAAAAGCAAAACCCTAGACTCTACCAATATTGCAAAGTTGCAACGTAGACATGATGATCCACTGTTGCGCCTTTAACTCTAGATATGTAACACTGAACTGTAAGGATCATTCAATGATTTCTCATATTATCCATTGTAAGCATCTTCTCAAATGCTACTATCCAAAGCAAGAAAGGTACTTTGGATGGAGCTCAACTTTCCATGTGATTTTTCTAGGAAAAGAGCTACCACCACCTTGACCTAAATTTCTTATGATAGCTCTTCAACTCGAAGCCATATCTTCTAGCAAGAATCTAAATCATCTTATCCTTACCCTCATGACGGTCCATGGTAATGTTATTTCAACAACAAAAAAGGGACTCCAATTTTTAGTCTTGTCACTCTGAGAAATGTTGGTTTCCAGTGAAAGCTACCACTATTACATCTTTGTCCCCTGCTATAGGAAAAACTTCAGGACATGCATTTTAAACAAAGATCAACTCGAGCATTGAATTTGGATGCCATCCCTTTTTGGAAGTTGCCCAACTGCCTCAAATATTCTTCCATAAACCAAGTCCAGCGGGACCTCTTAGTACACTGGAACACCACCCGCCTTTATAGTCAACCTTCTCATTCATATCGCACCATAATCATTTACCAAGTAAAGCCTGATTAAAACCCAGCAACTTTATGAACCCCAAAAGAAGTCATTCGAGACTAATTCTGGGACAAAAAATGTGGAGCAAACAGACCCACTGACAAGCAACAAGTCACACGAAAGAAAAATTCAAAAGAATAGGTGTAAATCACCTTGGCTCTCTTAAATAGATCCCTAATACGAGCAGAACCAACACCAACTAAAACTTCAACGAATTCAGACCCAGCCATTTGGTAAAATGGAACACCAGCTTCACCAGCTATCGCCTTAGCAACGAGGGTCTGTAAAAGCATGAGTAGAGCTTCAGAATCTATATGGAAATTTCACCATTTGCAAAACCCGAGGATGAAAAATCACCTTGCCACATCCAGGGGGTCCCTCCAAAAGAACTCCATGTGGAGGTTTTATCCCCATCTTATCAAACAGGTCAGGATTCTTCAAGTACCTCACCAACTAAACATCAAAACGTTAGCGAGGTTAATAAGCTTTTGACGAATCTTGATCAGAGATTAAAAGTTAAAACGAGCCAAACAAAGATTCTCCATGGATAAAGAACCAGAAAAATGGTATAAATTTAACCAACCGACCTAACAATCCACGAGAATAAAATACAGAGATCAGGATCAAATGAGCCCCATGGCACAAGGCCAACCGGCCCCTAGTCTTGAAGAGGTGACATTCCAAACACTGTCCAAGGAGGAACTTAACAAGGTACCTCTTTAGACAATTTATATCATGTTCCTATGGAATTTTGGACAAAAATGGGGTAGAGCAATGTAGCACGCGCAGTTGGGAGGCCACTCTATACCGAAAAGCTCACAGTGATTAAGAAGAGAATTAGTTATGGGATAGTGTGCGCCATAGCAGGATCAAAGGAAAATTTTCATGAGAAACAGAAGAAAAATAGGGTAACCCCTGGCAACAAGATTTTTGTATCTTTAACCATTTTGTAATATTGCAACTGAAAGAAAATGCAAACACCGAACAGTAGTTTGAGAGGGGAAAATCTCTTCGACTTCATGATTAAAAACTTCAAAAATCACACAAGGGAAGAGAAATTATTTCAATATTTGTTTGGTTTTTCTCTTCTTAAACAAGTTTCAGAATAGTTCAAAAAATTCTTCTCAGCTCAAAGTAACCAGATAGAGCAAAAAGTGAAAGAAAGGAAAGCAAACATCTATAGTTATCAAGAGTCACTCAACAAGCTTGGCAGATGCAAACCTCTTGGAGTTCCTCTACTGCCTCATCTATCCCAGCCACATCACAAAACTTAACTCCAGTTGAACCCTGCAAGCATGTCATTCCAGAAAGTGGAATTATGAACATGATCCAGAAATTTTAACAAATTTTGGAAGATGTGCAAGGGGTGATTTTAGAAAACTAACATCAACACGAGCTTCCGCTTTAGAGCGAGAGAAATCAATCCCTTGCCACAGATCCTGTATATTGAAGAAACAACATTAAAACCAACCTTCGCTGATCCAATCCACTGGACAAAGTCACTTGTGCAATAAACAAATAGAAGACAAATGAAATAACATTTACCCACTTCCTGAAGTTCTTAGGTCTTCTTGAAAGTGTGAAACGGACTAGAAGAACCATAGTCAAAAGGACAAGCATAATTGGTTTTAACATCTCAAGGCTGGCAGAAACACCACCAAAAGTGTAAAATTCAGAGAACTTAGAGAAAATCCCTCCATCGCTGAAAAGATCCACCACATTATCCCAAATACTCTCCAAAATTCTCAATATGAGGCCAAGAAAAATCTTCAGAAATGGTCTGACTATAGGCCATACTACATGTACAGATGTTGCAAAGAGGAAACTGGTAACAGCAAATACAGCAGAAGCCAACAACCCCCCAATAACAGTTGCTGCAGTAACTATCAGTGCTGTCAACATTGCAACTTCTACCATCATTCTGCTAGAAATGGAAGATGCTACTGGATGAGGATACTCTGGCACCTTTCCAACCCAAGACTGCAACCAAAGATTCATGAAGGAAAGTAAACATACAAGTCAACAGAAGGATCTCACAACCTTTTAACTTAAGTTTTATGGTCTTGTATGATGTAAATGTTGTGCCAAATGAATATGAAAGCATAGAAATGGCTCTGATATGACCAAGATAATATAAACAAACTCTGAGTCCTCGTCGACATCAAACCTAATCAAGTGAGGCAATTCTAAAGGCTGATATCCCAAAATAACAAATAAAAATAAAAGAGGAAATGTAACAGTCGTTCAACTTTCCTCACTTCTTAGAAATTTGCATTCAACTTCAGTTTCACATCTCAAACATCTTTGCCTATGTTTTTTCTACTCTAGAAAACATTACACAGTTGAAACAACCAAAACATCCACCTCTTCTAGCTTTCACAGATACCACTAATCTGACTATAAATAGACAGAATGCACATTGTCACAGTCCAGAAATATACACACTACATGATGATTCATCAGTGGCTCACTGCCAATTTCTACACACAACATGATTCATTAATGATTCACTGGAGATTTCTTAAAACCAAGCGCTATTTGACCACAAGCAGTATTAGCAATTCATTAGAGAGAGATCTTATCACCGTGGTGTGCCTCTCAATTTCATATAGTGGACCGGTGTACTCCTCCCCAAGAGCTAGACCTTCATTCTCATCCAGCCTCATAGCCCTACAAAGACTTGTATACTATGAACAACTGTATACAGAAACAACCACAAATCTACTAACTCTTAAAAACAAGTGAAATGGTGGATAAACGTCACCATGTTGTTCTATGCAAGCTCTTGTCACCCGGTATTTCTTTCAATTCAACGATGAAATCCCTATAACGACTAGAAGACACGCCAGTGTCCTCCTTTGAAGTCAACAACTTAACTTTCTCACTCCTCATCGCTTTTTGAAAATCCTCGAAGCTCATTCTCGGCAGCACCTCCAAATTCCTATCAAATTCGTCCTCCTCCGACAATGGTGTTCCAAAAATTTGCTCAGGCACATAGAGCTTCCCTCTATACTCCCTCAAAATATCTTTCAGATATACAGCCGTACCCTCTACTCCACTCTCATTCCGACCCTCTCGGCTATCTTTCTTCTCCTTTGGCTTCAAACTCCACCTTCTCGCCAATAATTCAATTACACCCACACTGGAATTCTTACTCAAATCCTCTTTTTCTTTCAAAGTGTACAACTTGTCGCCAATTAGGTACTTAGGTTCAACCTGGCTTGGGTTCTCCTTCAAAAAGCGGGTCATAAAATCTTCTTTGGTGGTTTCACTAGCCTCTCTCGACTGAGACGACGACTCCGAATTCGAATTGCATAGGACTGTAAACGAACTACGAAGGAAGCGTGAACGAACTCTGTTCTTACGAGCGTCATTCGAACTTTTGGGACGACTGAGAATTGCGTGAGAGAGACGGGTCGATCTTCGGAGGTGGGTGTAAGGTTTGGGGAGGTGAACGCCAGGGGTTGAGAAAAAGTCAATGGAGGCCATTGTTTGAGCTGAACCGGGCTGCTGGGACTTATAGAATGAGGGGTTTTTGAAGAGTTTTACCGAGAATGTGACACGTTGAGCTCATTTCTTCAGGGGAAAAAATGGACAGGGTTTATGAAATTAGGGTTCCGATGGTCGGAATGAGAGTGTGGCAGAGCTAAGCGGAAACCATTAGCTCGGCAGACTGTTCCAAAAATTGGGAAGATGTTTTTTCCAGTTTTATCCGAATCCGAAGTCTTCAAAGTGGGGTTTGGTGACTGGATCGGGAAACATGGGCGTCCGTCCGGGTCACGGTCACGGCTGCAAACCCAAATTATATTGAGATACGTGGAATTTAGATTAAATGTTAAAGTTTTATTGGATATGGGGAGAAAGCAGTAACATTTTATAGATTTATAATAAAAATAAATGATTAATGAAGAGGATAATTTAGTCAAAATTTTGAATTAATTATTTTTATCAACTAAAATTTTGGAATGAAGATAAATTTTAAACCAAATACTGATTTGCAACTCTAAAAACTGGGGAAAAATATTTATACTAGGTTTGTGGGCCTATTTTGAAAAAATTATTTTTTGGCTATTAATTAATGTGATTTAATGGAAAGTTTTTTTTATCCAATCACGTTTGTCATAAATTTTTTTTTTGAATGTCTATAACATGTGGCAAATTGTCTCTAGTTACCTAACAAAAAAATTTCATCAAAATTCAATGATAAATATCAATTTCTCCTTCTTCTTTTTTTTTTAAATCCAAGATAATTGGCAAACTAGCCTCGGAGTACCGATCAAAGGGATAGATAAAATTTTACATAAGATTCCTAACCTATTGTTAATGCGTAAAATCCACGCCATGATTATGATGACCTCTTCTGCAAACTTGTCTTCAAGTGATAAAATTCATTATAATTTTCAAAGGTACTATTTATTGGACTAAAAAAATATCCATGTGAAGAATAAAACATGAACAAAAGAATAAAAAAAAATACAATTAAAAAAAAAACTCAAAGATGTGATTGTAATTAATGATTTGACGAACTACAAATTTCAATAACTCAGAGGCTAAACACAGAAAAAGTTAAAATCATGGGGCTCAATTCATTACATTTACCATGCGTTTTTCAATATTTGTTGCATGCAATTCATGTTTTTAGGTTAAATTAATCGATTAGTTTATATGATTTACACTTTTTTCAATTTACTCCTAAGAGCAAATTTTTTATTATTGAGATATTGAAGTAAGAACCTTGTTCAATTTAGTCTCTCCGTCTACCTACTAACAGAAATGTCAACCTAACTAAGGGTGATAATAAAAAAATAAAAACATTTCAATAAAAAATTAATTAAATGAGAAAATGTGTAGAAAAATATTAAAAAATTGAAAAAAAATTCTACATAACGGTATAACCCTTCACTCCTTCAAAAAAATATAGTAAATTAAAATAAATAACTTGAAAATATAAAAAAGACAAATAGTTTTAATAAATTGTAAAAATAAAAATCAAATGGAACACAAAAAATGCAGAAAAATTTCAAAAAAAAAACTCTTAAAATGTAGGATCTTTTTTTTTTTCATTTTGGTTATTTTTTTATATATATTTATTTTTGACTTTTAGTTTCTTCTATTTTTCTATTTATTTTCTTATTAGGGATTCTATTGAAATTTTATCGTTCTTTTTGCATTTTTTAAGTTATTAATTTAAATTTCAAAGGATTCATTATTTTTTTGGAAGAATTTGATGGTCATACCTCTTTTATAATTTGTTTTCATTTTTCTGTATTTTTCTCATTTGATTTGCATTTTTACAATTTTTTTCTTTTTTTAATTTAGTCTCTAAAGCAAATTATTCTTTTATTGAGATATTGAAACAAGAACCCTTCCACAAATTTAGTTCCCCGTCTACCTTACTAATGAAAATGTTGACGTGACAAACTGTGACAATAGAAAAAATAAAACTAATTATTAAAAATACAAAAAAAATAAAATAAAATAAAAAATAAAAATAAACTAATTAAATGAGAAAATGTATAGAAAATATTAAAGTTTTGAAAACAAATTCTACATAACAGTATGACCCTTCACACCTTCAAAAAAATAAATTAAATTAAATAAATAACTCGAAAATATCAAAAAGACAAATAATTGAAATAAATTGTAAAAATGAAAATCAAATGGAACAAGGAAAATACAGGAAAATTTCAAAAACTCTAAAAATATAGGATCTTTTTTTTTGGTATTTTTTCAGTTATTTATATGATATAATATTTTTTTTTCAAGGGCTGGAGCGTCATACCTTCTTAAATTTTTTCCCCTTGTTGAAAATATCTGTATTGATATTTTTATTATTTAACTAATATTTTTTATCCCCAAAATTATCTGTAGGAAAAAAATTAGTCTAAAGACTAAATGAGAAAAATTATAAACGACAGGAACTAACGAATTAATTTAACCTAATTTTTTTAACCATACAAGAATTAGTCCATACGTTTCGACAAAAAATTGCGGACCTTTTTCTTCCTCCTGCATTTGTTACTGGCGAGCTCTCTGCTCACTGCCTATCTGAGACTGCTGCTTTCTTGGTGCTAAGGTCCTTGAAAGTTGGATTTCACGGGAGCCACAAGAAATATCACATATGTTTCAATGAAAAAAACAACATAGAAGAGATGATTCTATAGGTTGTATGGATGTCTCAAGCAACAATTTACGTCTCATATGGCGTTCTGTTTCTGGAGCACAAGCACCTCCGCACAATTAACGGAGCAACGACTCCCTGACACTGTCATACACGTTAAGTTAAGGACTTCAGGCCAAACCCACCTAATTATCAAGTTGGGTCGCCTAAGCAGACAATGATTATCCTGGGTCAAAGTTCTTTTGATTCTCATTTTATACAATGCCTAAATTAGTGCCCCATACTGGGGCAGGTTCCATAGCTATCTACAAATTTTTAAGATCAAAGGAGAGCAACATCCTACAAAACCTAGGGAAAGTTGAAACAGCTGCCACTTATAAAGAATCACTTTTTTCCTTCTGCTGGGCTGTCTCAACGTACTGCTCTGCCAGTTTCTTCACTTTCTCCCCTTCCTTGATGAGAAAATTTGCATTCTTGGCTTTGGAGTGGTATCTCATAACTTTGTCGGTTGTTTTTGCCACAGCCCACCTATACTGTTCAGCTGTTATGATACCACTCTTGCACAGTGGCCTGATGTGTTCTTTGATGTACGCTTCCACCTGCAAACAATTAGTGTAACCGATCAGCTAAAGTCCACAAGAAGAAAAGGATGAAACCAGCATGAGATCAGAGCACTGGAAAGAACTGAAGCCTAAATGCTTTCCATAAAGCCGGAAGAACATGGAGACAAAAGTAAGAAAAGATAGGGTCATCTGCTATACCTTCTTCAATACAGGATGGGAGCTATCAGACTGCTTGCTAGTCTCAGTGCTCAATTTTTTCTCTGCATTTTTGACATTTTCCTCAGTTTCAAATTGGTTGGGTGAATGTTCTCTACCACGAGACATGTCCACTAGATCGCTTGTACTCCCGGCTTCAGATGCTTTTACCACTTTATTTGACACATAATTTTCATTTTCTATAGGATCTTTCCTCACGGTCAGATCTGCTGTATCAACCTGTCCAAATAGCTTTCTTGAGGCTACTTCAGGAAATTTTTTGATTAGTGGTTCTTTGTCTGGGCCATAAAGTTCTTCACATTCATCAATTGAAGGTTCTTCACTGTCATCATTGATAGACAGCTGTGGAGGAATACAACAATTGTCATTCTCACCTGCCCTAGAAGCGCCTTCGATGCCTGCATCACTCGAGTTCTTGAACAAGGTAGAGTCCCTTGGTGCTTCTGCATTCCCTGACTTGTCAAGATCACCAATATCCAGACCATTATTCAACTTCTCAGAATTGAGAGTAGAGAAAACCACTTTCATTTTTGAAGAACCTTCTTCTGGTAGAAGCATAGAAACTTTTACTGAACTAGCACCAATGTAGTCTTCATCTTCCAAATCATACTCAAAGTCACCATAGATATCCAGTTCTGGATGGGAATTTATATCAAATACATCTTCCAAGCCATCCTTTGTTATTGAGGGGTCATCTTCATTAACAACTTCCCGTTCTGGTTGTGGACTATTTGGAGGAGAATCAGACACAAGGCCGGCATTTCTAAGAGCTTCTAAAATGACAGGATCAGTTGAAAGTCGATTGGTAGCCTGTTCTGACCCATCAAGGGGGACCTGATCCTGTCGATTGGTAGCCCGTTCTGATCCATCAATTGGGAACTCTGTAGAGGGTGAAGCATTTGATTGTGTGGTCTTGCTGTTATCTGATTGATGCAATAGCTCCTGGGAACATAAATTTATGTAGACTAATTTGCTGTTTGACCTATCAGCAACCTCCCTTTCAATATTAGTTGCGTCTGCAACTGCCAATTCTGTTTCTGCAGTTCTGCGAATCACTGGCAAATTTGCCTTCCTCAAGAAGTGCTCAGTCAGACGATAAAGTTGTGCCTGTACAGCAAATAGCACCAATGAGACCAAACAACTAGAAAGCTAAACTCCAGTTCATAGAAAATCAATCAGTCCAATGTTTGATAATGAAACCTCCTCACCAACATTTAAGGCATGTTTGGTGTATTTGCATGGCACACTTAGATGACAACCAGAATCTGATCATCCTAAGTAACAGTGAGGCAATGTTTGATAGTTCCGGAATCCAATTGTGTAGTTTCCCTATATCTTGGTTTTTCTGTGAAATGTGCTTGTTCAATTTGCCTTTAAAATCATTCAGCTATAAAGCTAACCAACGACAACTTCAAATGCCTTCACACTGCTTCAAAAGAAAACGAAGTACTGCCACAATTAATACTTTTTCTTTCATTATCTCTTATGGAGGGTCTATTGCTATGATAAGAACAAAAAATTTTGCCCAGATACCATATTGGATTTGAAGAAAATGAATTCTTGTATATTGAATAACGTAGTTTTAGATTGAATACAGAGAAGTATCTATACACAAGTAAAATGAGCTCATAGCTCTGTAACTAAGATAACTGACTGACTAACTTAACAGTCTATCTAATAGGGTCTGATTGGAGGATTCTATTCAGGGTTCCATTAGAGGTGGTGGTGACAAGTAGAAGACAGTAGAGCTAGCATAGATGATGGGTTGATGGAGCTAGGATTGACAACAGAAGTTAGCATTGATGCTGTTTTATCACACCTGCCATTAGGTTCTATCTTCTGCCTTCTGTAAGTTTCATCCAAAGTGAAAAAGACAGACGCCTTTCATTTTCACTCCTGAATGTCTTCACATAAAAAAGTAACCAAGAGTATCCGAAGGAGAAATTTAATCCATTTTCCATAGGAAAAATACCAAGCCTGGTTGTGCCAGATGGAGACAGCAAATTACTGCATACCTGCCTCACTGATAAGGGAATTTTATTGTGGCGACTCGGTGCCAGCACTGGCCTCATGTCTGCCGGTAGTTGAGCCTGTTCACACCAATCAGAAAAAAGAATTCATAAGCTTCAAATTGCAAATGGGAACAAAATTAAATGTCATGAACAGTATCTGGTTTCACAAAGGAAACTATTACATACTAGCAAGGGACAATTTCTTTTCAGCACTGCATTATCTTCATGCAATTCATCTCTTGTGTTCTTGCTCCCAAAAGCTGTTTTCCTTGCAAGGACCTCCATGGCCCATTTTCTCTTGTCGCTTTTTATATTATCAGATTTAACAACCAGCTGCTTCTTAGAACTAACTTTAGAGTCACTTGCAGTGGAAAGTGATGACCCTTCTGGGGGTGTGCTTAAATGTATTTTACTAGGAGCCGGAGCAATAACACTCTTTGAGATTGGAACATTATTTGTATTCCCTTTAATATCAAATGAAGGAATCCCAGCCTTCAACAAAACCTTGTTTGATTCTGTGAATTTCATGTTACTGTTATCATGAGATGCCTTTGAACAGGATTCTGCAGAGATGAGCTGTTCTTTCTTCTGCTCTGAATTACCAGCAGTCTTAAGAGCTGAGAGAGGCTTGAGGTTATCCTTTCTTGGGAACACAGATGTATCCGCTAGATACAACCTGGAAAGAATTGGGTTGGTGGCCTGCGATTCAGACCCCTGATCCGAGCTATCCAAACTGTTTCTTAGGAGGCCAAGAACTGACTTCAAAGTCTTAATCTTTTCAGGCTTTGTAGCTCCCATGCAACGATGCTTCCAAAACTCTACCTCACAGTCCCTATCCCATGCACGTTTTCGTCTTCCATTGGTTGTTCCATAAATTTTCTTTGTTAGATTCTCACGTACTTTCCCCTTCTGTAACATGGATTTCTTGGTCTTTATAGCTGAAGGTGATAACTTCTTGACAGGTTCAGTTTTAGGCCCTGCAATAGCAGCCCTGAAGGCAGCAAGAAGCTTTGGATCAAAAAGGCTTTCCCCAAAATCTTTCGAGGATTTTTGACGGACAGCTTCTCTTATTTCTTTTCTTAGTTTTTGAACTACCATGGATGAATCCTTGTCATCAGAAGCTCTCCTCATGATCTTTTTCACCCTCAAGCCAGCTGTATTTTCCCGTTCTATTGATGATTTACAAGCAGGATTTGGGCGTGCAAGCCCCTTGCAAGGCCTATGGCTTGTGTCTTGAACTATGCTCATTATATCAGAAGTGGTATCTTCTTTATCTTGACGATGTTTCACCCTTTCATCTTTGAGAACTGATACTGGAGTCGGGCATCTCTGAGAATTATCTGGCACAGAAGTATCGACTTCGTCCTTTGTAGCCATCTGTTGAATCCTCCCTTCGTCTCTCATTTTCTTTTTAGAAACTTCAGACAAAACCTTAGGTTTGAAATCTCCATCATCAGCACCGATAGACACAGGCTCACTGATGGATATACAGAATAGCAAGACAGCACAAAAGAAAAGTCAGATTTTGATATTACTAGAAGTAAATGATGTAAGATTTCAACAACATTCAGTTCAATGGAATTGCATCTTAAACAGAACACGACAGTAAATTGGTATTCACATGGGATACACAGCCACAACACTGCAGTAAACACCACCATAATTTAATGTAATTATAAAACTTGGTGGTCGCTTCTTGTAAGTGCTATTCATGAACTGCCAGAAACATTCACTGGTGTCTAAAATCTGACAAGGCAATTTTAATAAAGATGAAACAAATCTGAGCAGCAATAAGAGAAACTCTTTCTGAATCCATGTCCCTAAAAGGCTCTCAAGTTTTGTCAGCTGCCAGACCTAAGGAATTCCATAAAAAGGGAAACACAAAACATGAAAAGATAACTGGAACCGCAAGGAAGCAGGCGGCAATGGATATTTGTGACATGGGGATGGCAGAAAAATATGCTTAGGGAACATAGTTATGAGCACTAATTGCAGATACTGTTAGAGAACCAACGGAGACATTTAATGATAAGTCACCTGTAATCCATAAACTTCCTTTTTGCACCAGCCATTCTGGCAGCATCCTCATTAGCATCTGGTTCAAATTTGTCAACTGGAAACATTCATCAATGAGGCAATGAACCAGGATGTTCACATCTGGCTTATCAAAATCCTAAGCAACTACCTATACCAAATATATGTGTTTTCCTAGAGCCCACATTAACAAAGACGAAGAACGAAAGACACACCACTTTCATACCTTCTGCCGAAGACTCTTCTGAAGGAATTTGCTCCTGAGAGACTTCAGCAACTTGCTCTTTTCTTACATCGTTCATTATGTCATCAACTGGAAACACATTCAATTTGATGAAAAAATAGCAAAGCATATATATGCTTTCAACTGCTCGCTATCAAAAGGATAACATTGTATCTCTAAGAAAATACAACACAAAGGTAACATATGCAAAATTACCTGTCAAAAAAGCGCCTACAGATAAACCAAGATGAAGGCCTATAGTGGATTCATCTTCAGACTGCCTGTTTCCACCAAGGGATTCACTAGTCAACGTTCTAGGAGTATTTCCAATGCAATTAAAGCTACTTTGTCCATTCATTGCTTTGTCAGCAGAACTTGTCTTCAACTCACTAAGCACCGAGGAATTAGAAGGCAAAGTGAAAGATGCATCATGTGATAATGACAATTCCAGCTCCTTCCCTTCAAAGATTGATTGAATGAGAGTTTTATCTGCAGAACGTGTTTCCACCTTGTGACTAATTGCATCAGAAGCCAACATAAATGTTTCAGCTTTTAAATCCTCTTTAACTTCAGCAGTTGACAGGAAGTTGTCATTTGGTTCTCCTGCCCACTGATTTTCAGCAACCATTGAGACCACAACAGCTGTCTCTCCGGCATCAGCAACAGAAATAGAAACCTTGCCAGAAAAAGCATCCTGAATGAAACATTCACTATTTGCATTGTCTGGGCCACACTGGTTGTTAGGCCTCTGTATTGAAGTGACATCTGAACTCTTTGGCACACATCTACAATAAACCACAAGTACAAATGTTAAAGGCAACGAAAAGGGAAGTTGGCTTCAAGGAAAGGACAAATCAATATACTTGTTGTACTAACTGCATCAATTAATTTAATTTAAGGAGATCTTCAATTGGGAACATTAGATGATTATGAAGCAACCACAGGGTTGTTGCCCTAATTCATAGATGAGGAAGTTAAAATCACCTTATGGTTTTCATGATTGTTAGGTTAAGCACCTGGTGGTATTTATGATTGTAATTACCAAGTAATAGTCCATGCAGGGATGCCTTCAAAACAGAACAAATATCTAAAACAGGATATATGATTTTATTGAACACCACTGAGCATTAGTTTGCCTTTATTTAGTTGGTAAATGATGTGTTGTGCACACTCATGATGCATTCTAATAGACAGAATAATGAATGAGCAGCTAAGGAAAATCTGTTGGATTAGACTCAGCCAAGGAACCTAGAACCCAAAAGGCGAACCTACAAATAAACATCCTCCACTAACTTACCTTGGGCATAACCAGGTACTCTCATTTGTGGCTTCAGAATCAAATCCCACACAAAAGGCATGATACCTGACCACATGCGAACCAAGAAAAAAAAAATTAGCTTATCATGCTTCCCCCGCCCCTTTTTCTGAATAAAATGAAAAATTTCACCACCACTCTTGATAGTATTTTGGAAAACTCAGCATACTTCAACTTCTCTCTCAAATTAAGCCAAATTGACCAGGGGAATCCCTAATTGACATCAATCAACAAGTCAAACCTTTTTATTAATCAAGTTTACCATATATCGCAAGAATCACAAGCAATAGATGTATCAAGATTGGAATCTCCATCGATAGTGATTGACCCACTTCGAATCTTGCAGCCATCTCCATCTAAGCAGATAACTGCCTACAACATGATATGGAAAATAAGAAAGACATTGAGATGTAAATTCTAATACGGTACAAAAGGGTGGAAGATAGCCTGGAGTTCAAAATATCAGAAATAACATTGATCTCCCATATGGATATTTGTTTCTTCAGAAGTACGTCTAGATAGGCCCATATCTTTTTTAGACGATGTAGACCTCCTACCAAACATTATACAGCTCGCTGGTATGGAAAGGGAAGATGAAATGTGCTAGAACCATTTGATGTACTGTTTTCCTTTGGTATAGTGAAATTATATATTTCGCAATCACTACTGTACATCACTTTCACTGCTTGTATGTTCAACAAATGCATCTCAGATTTACCATCATAGCATTGACTCTTGAGCATGGCCCGACATGCGTCAGGTGCATTATTATAGACAAAAATAAATATCCTGATGAGCCAACCTTCAAGAATCTCAATGCTGATATCAACATGAATATTGGGAGATCTGATTTTCAAGAAGTCTGATTTGTAGAAGCTTCAGAAATACAGTTAATCATTTTCTTTTCTTTATATATATGGGTGTGCATGTGTGCGTGTGTCTATGTATGTATACACACAAACACTCACGCACACATATATATATGCATTTACAACTCATGAATTGACAGAGACTTTGTAAAAGAGAACATTTTTAAAAAACTCACACCCCAACAGGGGATTCAAATCATGATTTTACCCTCTACCCCATATTTTGGTATTTTGGCAGGGAATAGTTAACATTTGAGCTCAGTTGGTAAAGCATTGGGCTTTTAACCTAATGGTTGCAGGTTCAAGCCCTGCTATACCCAAACCTACCTTACACTATACTATTAGTAAGGATGCGTAGTAGCGTTCAAAGAGCACTCTTTGGCCTTTAGACTCGCTTCAAAGACTTCGCCCCTTAAGTAACAGGGGGGGTGAAGTAAGGAGTAGTATAAGAATGGCTCGGTCATCAATAGGCCTCTCCAGGTGGGTGGGGGTCGAAGGGCGTGTTATCAAACTTTTAAGAGAAGGAGCTAGCTATCACAAGAACCTCAAAGCATTTCAGTTTATTACCCATAAACCTTTTCAGATTACAGCTAAAGGAATTACATTTTCATCAATATAGTAGGATGGAAAAGAGAGAGTATTGTTCTTTTCTTCAATGCACCAATCATCGTCTCTGCATAAACAACGGTAAAAAAAGATCAATAATTAACATTTTAATCACTTCTGAAAACATAGGAATAGTGAAATGCAAGGAATTTAATCGACATATATTCCAACATATGTTAAAAGCAAATCTTAATACGAGCCAAGGATCCTCCACATTCTACTCAAACTCATAAAGCAAGCTACAGTTCTTCCAACGTTCTACCTTAATATCTTCTCCTAGAAGAGGGCAAACTATTACAGGAGACTCATTGGCAATAATTAACAGATTTTGTGCCATTAGCATTTACAGATGTCAGTACAGGTCTGAATCAAAGATCAATAATTAAATAAGATCATGGATAAACAGAACTGCTGTGACCACAACAAAGTAGAGCTTTTAAAGTACACTCTGAAATGCAAGCTAGCATCATGTGGAGCCACAAAACCAAGAAGAAGAAACGAGGCTTTGAACCAGGCAAAACTACACAAGAGAAGTAGGTAAATTATTCGAAAGATACCTGGAAAATGAGTCCTCATCAACTTTGATGCTACCAATAGTATCATATACCTTCATAAGCAAATGCAAACAATTAAACTTTGCGTTCCCTTTTGCACCAACTTCTAATCACCATTTCAACAGAAGTTCAAAATAAAACGGGTAAAAAATCTCATTAAAAAAGCCAATGTTTTAAAAATAACTTTATGTGGACATAAAGTTCTCCATGTATATCAATAACAGCAAAAGGAATCGTAACACAATAAACAAAAACAGTCTATCAACAATTTCATGGCACTAACCGGAACACATGTGATCAATTGAAATTCATTCTGGCAAAGAGGGCAAAGGTTTGTGATAGTAGCCCAGTTGTCGATGCATGCAAAACAAAACCTGAAATCAAAGAAATCAAATATTTCTATCTGTCCAAGCAAATACAATCCGATACCAATCAAATAATAGGTAACAGTTATGCTTAACCCCAACACACTACAGATATACATAAAGACAAACTTTACCTCAAATGATTCAATGAACAAATACTCCAATAATAGAACATCCAATATACATGGATAAAGGAAGGAAACCTTTCAACATCTGCCTACCCAGAAATTCATAAGTTCTTTAGAAAGCCACTACAGAGGCATAGACTACAGTAGTTGCAAGAGGTCCAAGCCAGATTAGTCACTTAGTGACAGGATAACCTTGAAGGAAGTAGAATAAGCAGTTGATTTCCCATATGTTCCTACTTAGATTTATTCTAATTAGACTACTAAGAGGAACAAATGTACATGAAGCATAAACATCAGTAATTGCTGTGTCTTATTTAAGGTATGCTTTGCTCAGTCAGATCTAAATGAATAAGGAAGACAAATTATATCATTGTCTACTAGATATTTTGAGACAAAAGGTCCCCCAAGCCAACTAACACAAGAATACAGTTACAGGATGGAAGAAAGAGAAGAAGATGGAGATACATACCAGTGCTGGCAGCAGTCAAGAACACCCCTGTCAATGACAACATCCATGCATATCCCACACCTTTCACCTTCCAAATTACCAACATCCTTCCGTATTGTCCAAAAAAAAGGGAATAGCTAAGAAGCTAAAACATTAAGATGAGTAATTAAAATGAACGGAATAATTGCAATCTAACAAACTGCTCCCTATAACTGCACATGTTCGACTGGTAAGATGCAAAAGCAGGTAACTAGAGCTCAAGTGACATAATCCACAACGTAAAGACTGCCTAACAGTGTTACAATAGTGATACAATTTAGCAAGAAATTTCTTGAATTCTAAACCATAATGTCTTCATTCATTCCCCTGGTACGCAGAACAAAAGCACACATTGTAATATGTCTCGTTTCCTCATTCTCACTTATTTTCCTTCATCCTTTCTCCCTCAATCATCCTCCCTTATATCAAAAAATTTCCATTTATGAGATCACGCAAAACGCCCTTTTAACCAAAATAACCGTTTGCTCAATACAATAAAAATAGAGGACACAAAGTCAAGGCAAACTACAAACACATAAACTTTTAGCCCTCAAGCATTATGAAAATGGAATGATATAGAAATAACAGGGGGAAGCTTACAATATTAGTGTTATTGTTATCATCAACTTCAAAGGTATCTTCCTCTGGAATGCCACGTGTCACTAAATCGACCTCCATTATGAAACCCAAAGAGCTTCCAGCCCTAATCAGATTCCGATGAAAGACATCTAAAAAGAGAAAACAAAATTATATCAGAAAAATGAGAAAGGAAATGAATTAAGCACTTGAACAAAAGCAAATTAAAACAATAGCGATGGAAGATCAGATTTTGTACAGAATTTGGAGTCCAAGAAGTCGATTACGAAAAGAGGATGGATTTCACGTAAACAGGCAATACCGAAAATAATGGGGGTTGTTTAGGTAAAAAAACAGAAGCGGGGTGGAGTGAGTTTACCAATAACTGAGAGGAAGCACCATTTACGCGTGTTTCTTTTGAGAAAGTGACGCGGACGAGGAAGACGAAGTGAGAAGAATGCGCCTGTTTTCCCTTTTCCGTTTTTTTGTCCTCTTTACGCGAAACGTTTTACGAGGTTAGAAACGTCGAATACGTCCCCGATGACGCGTTGCATGATATTCAGTACGAACACCCGTATTGGACTTTTTTCACGCCGAGCAATACTTAGTGTCTTTTATGAGTTCTTCTCAGGTTCTTTTAAGGAGAATTCAACAGCTCAAAATTAATTTTAAAAGTGAACTCTATACACTCAGAGATCCTAAGTCGTTGGATTCTTCTTAGAAGAACCTGGAAGAACTCAGGAAGGACACCAAGTATTTCTCTTTCACGACAGGGGTTTAGGCTAGTCCAAGCCCAGCATACCTGACTCACACCCCAACCCAAAAGCGGCAGGTAGAAACAATTATTTTTTAGGGATAAATACAAAATGCATTCCTATAATTTTAGCCAATATTAATTAAGTTCTTAAATTTTAAAATTTATTAAATTAATCTTTCTAAAATTTATCGAGATTTTAGTTCCTCCACGACTCTTTAAATGTGAAAATATTTTCAATCTTAAAGACTAATTTGATGGATTTTAAAATTTAAGGACTTAATTGATTTTCGCATAAATCACAAAATAAATTGTATATTTATTCTTGTTTTTAATTACTTAAAAGAATCTCCACCCAAAAAATAATTTTTTTATTATGCATGAATTGAGATACTTTATAATTCTATGGGGAAGTAAAATATTATATTTATTAAGAAATAAGGAAAAAAAAGATTTGATATAATTTTTTTATTTATAAAAATGTATTGAAGTTGATGTAAAAAAGTATTGAAATTTGGGTGAAAATTTTGAGATTTTGATGCTTAGTGACATGTACATGCTTCAAATTGTGTGATCTAAGGGTGCAATTTTGGGTTCGATTTTGGTTATCATCAAACGTTATTGGATTAAGATTTATCATTAAAGGTCGATGGTTATGTTGGTCTCAAAAAAAAAAAAAACCCAAAAAAAGAAGAAAAAAAGATGAGGGGAGTGGGAGAGCAAAAGAAGTGTGGATCCGATTGGGCACCAATTCTGGGCCAGAAAGAGATAACAAAAGAGGCCCAGTCTTAACTATGTTGAAGGGGGGCTTTCTGACATTTAACAACAAGAGCCGTTGCTTTTTTTCCCCGCCAAAGCCTCCAACAGACTCTTTCTTTCTTTCTTTCTTTCTTTCTCTATGCGAAACAATGGCGCTCAATCTCGTCGCTTGTCTCATCTCCTTGGTTATATCCTCCGTTTTCCCGCAAGCAAGAGCTCTCCATCATACTCAAGGCTTCTTCGGCTTCACGCCAAACCTCGTCGACTTCATCAGCTCCACGAGTTCACCTTCTTCATCCACTTCAATTCCTCCCACGCCATCATTTCCAGAAACCCCTCCTCTGGTCCCTGCATTCTTTGTTATCGGAGACTCCTCCGTCGACTGCGGCACCAACAACTTTCTTGTAACGCTTGCACGTGCTGACCGCCTTCCTTATGGTCGAGACTTCGACACGCACCGCCCAACTGGACGGTTCTGTAATGGAAGAATCCCAGTAGATTATCTTGGTGAATATTGGTCTTCTTGGAGAATTTTTTGTTTGGTTACTTCGAAAATATAGGAAAGAATAAGTTTTTCAGTCTTGTTTGATGTTTCTGTTTTCTTGCTTTGTTCATGTCTCCTCCTGCGACCCTCAATTTGCTCGTGAGAAAAATACAGAGAAAGGAAAGGCATTCAACTTTAGTCTTGTGGGTATTTTGATTCGGTTTACAGAACCGACTCGATTATTTTTATTGTGATCCACAGGATTAAATTCCAAGATTTAGCGGTTTCGTTATGTTTTCTGCTATATTTTCTCAGCAGCCAAAGGGAACGTACATGTTTCTTTATAGAATTTAAGAATTAAAACGAGTCTTGATCATTTTTTCAATAGAAAAATGTTGTTTTCAGGGTAAGAATGGGTACTGAGTGTCCGTGGAGCATGGTATTTTTCTTTGAATTTTTTTTGCTTTAGCCTTGATGATGTTGAATTAGTTACAAAATTTGTCTTATTTTGGGTTCTTTGATCAGCTTTGCGTCTTGGACTTCCTTTTGTACCAAGTTATCTTGGGCAGAGTGGAAGGGTGGAAGATATGCTACAGGGAGTCAATTACGCATCTGCCGGTGCTGGGATCATATTCTCAAGTGGTTCGGAATTGGTATGCTTTCTGTGTCTTTCATTAGTGATAATGTAATTTTATCATGCTTGTGAATCAACAAATTTGCTTAACGCAGTTTGATATAGCAATCATACTCTTAACTGAACAGGCATCCCCTTTTCCAGTGACAGACTTGTATTCCTCAAAAATGCGTATATGCAAATGAGATTAATAATGTACTGTAATTGCATTTTCAGAATTTAGTAGTCAAGTCAGGGGGAAAATAGGAAGAAAAATCAGAACATCGCTATAGCCACTCTAGCCCCCAATACGGGATTAATGGAAAGTTTCTCCGTTTCCTTAAGCTTAGTTCATAAAGGGGAGGTTCCATCAAGACCCAGATTGAATTGTTAAAAAAAAAAAAGAAAATAAATAGGTTAACCATTAATACACTGACTAACTTGTTCTAGCTCATTGATAGAACTCATTAGTGTGTTGATTGAATAAGGACAGTTATTAGGACTTTACAATTGGTAACCTAGCGGAGACTTAGAAAAAAAGGTAACCTAGGGGATCACAAGTAAAAGGGATGTCCCTTTCCATCTGAGATTTAGGTCCGTGTGTTGGTTTTAAGATGCGTGATCTGCTGGGCTGAGAAATTAGAATACCATTAAATAGGTCTTAGTAACGTATTGGTTATTGTGTAAATTATTGCAGGGTCAACACGTCTCGCTTTCACAGCAAATTCAGCAGTTTACAGATACCTATCAGCAGTTTATACTAAGTATGGGTGAGCATGGTGCAGCTGATCTCATCTCAAACTCGGTGGTCTACATTTCTATCGGAATCAATGACTACATACATTTCTATCTTCGGAATGTGTCTAATGTGCAAAATCTCTTCCTACCGTGGAGTTTCAACCAGTTCTTAGCATCTATAGTAAGGCTGGAAATCAAGGTAATTCTCTTAATCAATCTTTGTTCTCCTAGCTTGTAATCATCGAGGATGGATGCCTTGGATCTCTGTGCTAAAATGTTTAGGTGGATGCCTTGAGTTCCTGTAATAGTGTGTTGAATATGTTACCCATTTTGGGACTGTTCAGGGGCAGAGAAGGATAGTCGTATTGTCAGACTTCTTGGATATTTTTTTCCAGCTTACATGTTTACCCGTAATTATTCCAAAATTTCGCTCAATTAAGTTGTCGACAATATCTAAATCGTCACTCCTGAAACAGTTTCCAAATTTTGACTTCTCGCTGATTTCTCAACAGTATCCAAATTTTCTATCTGTTGTTGATTTCAAAAATTCCCTACCATTTGAATGTTGATGGTGCAGAACCTCTACACCATGAATGTCAGGAAAGTTGTGGTCATGGGGCTCGCACCAATTGGCTGTGCTCCTCACTACTTGTCGGAGTACAGAAGTGAGAATGGAGAGTGCATCGAGGTTATAAATGACATAGTTAGGGAGTTCAACTTTGTCATGAGATACATGATCGAGCAGCTTGGTAAGGAGCTTCGTGATTCAAATATCATTTTCTGCGATGTGTTCGAGGGTTCCATGGATATAATAAAGAACCATCGACGCTATGGTGAGAAAACTGCTCAAGCTGTTCTCCATTTTTTGTTAAATTCTTTCTTGCTATCCATCTCATAGTGTGTTCTTTTTCAGGCTTCAATGTAACTGCTGATGCTTGCTGTGGGTTGGGTAAGTACAGGGGTTGGCTTATGTGCATATCGCCAGAAATGGCTTGCAGTAATGCTTCCAACCATATCTGGTGGGACCAATTCCACCCAACTGATGCGGTGAATGCCATTCTGGCAGAAAATGTGTGGAATGGCCTGCATTCAAACATGTGCTATCCCATGAACATGGAAGACATGGTCGTTCCCAAGCAAAAATGAAGATGTCCCAACTCCCACACACTTGTAACCTTGTAAGATGTTAAGATAACAGATATTCACATGAAAATCTTGTAACCTCCGGTCACATTATTTCATTTTTGCTCTTTACGCACCAAAAAGTGCTACGAGCAGTAAACTAGCTAAACAAGTGTTACGATCCATGGACCATGTGTCTTGATGAGTTCTGCATCTAAGGGATTTTGTACCGTCTGGCATTGCCTTCAGCAACTAGTTCTCTTCAAATTCTGTGTGAAGCAGAAAGCTGGGAAATGCCGTGGTTGTGTCCCCGGAAAATGAAAAGCACGTTTGCAAAAGCTGATAAAATTATTCGTTTATGTTGCTGGAGAACAACTTTTCTGTAAATTGCCTAAATCTAAAACCATAAAATGGTTTCTTTGAAGAACGAGAGAAATCATTTCCAAGAATCCTTGTTCGTGAGTTCTAGTTTCAATATGAAGAGGGACTCATTAGTTCTATAAAACAACGGGTAAGGAAGACTAATGGAGCTTTAAATCCAAAATGATTTAATCACCAAGCATCAAAAAGATGAACTAGATAAGGAACTGTAGGACTCACTTTAAATAAGGAAGTCATGTTCTTTATCAGAGATGGATACTTTGCAACAACTTGCTTCCACTCTTCTGGATCAATCTTCCAATCTTCCCATAAAATAGAGGAAATTAATCTCCTTCTAAAAGTTAGGTGTTTAGAATATAAGTAGTGATTTAATGGTGTATATTTTCTAAGCAGAAAGCTTCTGATGAAACATAAAAGTGACCTTATCACTAGATTCATTAGCAGGTCATGTAAAAGATCTATCAATCATTTTCACTCCCAAGGAGCCTTCAGCCTCATGGAGTTGTAATCTTTGTAAGATTAAAATGCTTGAAAGGCCACGCATGCTGAAAGGTCCTTCTGGCACTTCACGGCTTGAAGGCTTGAAGCAACTATATTCTCTCCTGTTTGTGGCAGAACAGCGTGGCTAAAGATAATCAAGGTGTTTAAGACAGCGTAGGAATAATGATGAAAAACCCGAGAATAGAGTTCAAGGAATGAAAACGACTTAACATAGAGGTAATAGCAGCAAAAACCTGTTTCTTTATGCTCCACCTGATCGAAAACTTTTATGAAAAAGGAAAAGTCTAGGATTGAAACTTGAGTTCCTGCAGTCTTTTCACTCGAATTCTTGCAGTATCCAGACACAACAATTCATGTTTTGACTAATTTGGACGCGAAGGGTTAATGCAGGTAGTAAACCAATCTGAACAACTATTTTATTTTAATTTTCTCTCCGCTGCTTCAACTGCAACCATGCATGCACCGGGTTCTCCAAATCAGATGTTCCTTGATGAGTTCAGTATCTGAGAGGAAAGGAGTTTCATACTGTTTGACATTGTTTCCAGCAACTATTTCTCATCATCATGTTCCGATTGAAGCAGAAAGCTGGGAAATGCCAGAGTTATCTCCCTGTGAAAGAAAACGGCGGTTTGAATTGGTAGACATATAATAAAATATATTGAACAGGTGCATAATCTGAGCATCTGACATGATTGGTTCATATTGTTGGTCAATATATTCTGCAAAGTGCTAATTTCGGTATAAAAGCATCTAGCAGTTTGTTTAAAGAATAAAAGGGATGTTAACTATAATGGTGTCGAGCAACTCCATAGATAAATTTCTTGTTTACAACGAATGGTTATGGACTCGTCAAGTATGTAGAGTAATGACTAAGATAGATGGTTAGAGCTTGAACCCAAAATGATATCTTCAATCAAGCATCAAAAAGATAACTAGACAATAGAAGATGCTATTAAATAACTGTAGGACCCACTTTAAATATGGTAGCGTCATGTTTTTGATCAAAGATCGATTTTTTGCTACAAATTCCTTCCATTCTTCTAGATCAATCTGCCCATCTCCTTTTGAATCTGCCTCCATCATTGTCTAAACAAATTTGACCACAAATGCTAAATTAGATAGATGTATAGGTGAAAGATAAAGCAATTTGCTTAGAACAAGGGAAAACATCACTTTTAGCCCATAAACTTACATCAAAATGTCAAAAAGAGGTCAAACTATAAATCATCACATTTAGCCCTCAAAACTATCAAAATGCATCAATATTCACCTCATAAGATCCAACGGTTGAAATATGCAAAAAATAGGCTATGTGGCACAATATTGATAGTTAGATCCTACAACAGGGCGAACGTTGACGAATTTTAATACTTTTCGGGCTAAATATGAAGATTTTGGTAGTTTAGATCTCTTTTTGACATTTGATGTAAGTTTAGCGCTAAAAATGAAGATCCCCCGAAAAACAATGCAGCAGTTTATGAAGCTTAATGCACCTTATCAACCATTGATTCCACAATATCATCAGAAAGGACCAAATCAGATTCAGTCAGAAGAGCCAATACCATCTCCTTCAACTATCACAGTAGAATGGTTCGTGACGTAGAGGTAGAAGTAATCAGAATGCAAATGTCGGAATACTGAAAAAAACTCAGAGAAACATCAGGTGTTCAAGAGCAGAAAAAAAATGACGGCAAGATTCATACATTCGGACACTTATTGTAAGAGATTATATACCACCTCCAACAAAAGCCAAATAATGAGTGTGGACCAGTAACCATGCATTAGTTTACAAGAACGAAGCAAAGAGAAAAAGAAAAAAGAAAAAAAGAAGACATTCTACAGACCTGTTAACATGATCCATACTACAGACCTTTGATGTGATGATAACCACCAGCCAGCCTCAGGATAGGGCAAGGAAGAAATTTTTCTTTTTCTTTCAGGGCAGGGGATCTTGATCAGCCAGAGATCTAAGAGGTGTCTTCTGGTTCCCGATTTAGTTTTGTGAGTAAAATTCCTTTCTACTCTTCGTTCTCAATCCCTTTCCATTATCTAAAGGAAATCCCATATTAACACTGATAAAATACATTTGACACGGCTTTTCATTCCTTTTGTTCCCATGTAATGGTTGGATCCCCAACTAAGATTTTTCATTGGCAGCTATCCTGGAGTTAGAATTAAGGCCACGAGGAATATATATATATATCTATACACGAAAGATCCCAATTAAGTACTTGACAAGATTAGTCAAGTGTTTGCACAGCCACAATCCTCAGTCAAATCATATAGATTTCGAAATAAGGAACTGCAGATATTCCTCCTTTTCTGGATGGACTCCACTAATTCAAAGTTTTTTCTTGACATCTTTTCTTTTGAGTCGTACAAGATGTTAACAACAGTCAAGCAACTATTGTCATCATTAACATCATTATGGAATGTTGTGAAAGAAATATTGAGGACAAGAGGAAAGTAGTTACTAATCACCTCTTCACGCTCAATGTAGCCAGTTTTCCGCAAATCATACAGTCTAAATGCAACTGCAAAAAAATCTTTTCCAACCTTAGTATTCATTAGTGGACAGAGCAGAGGGCACTTTTGCATATCTCCAGAGATCACAGGAAGAAATCATGATTCAGTGCAGTGACAAAGTGGCATACATTCAATTTTATCTTCTTCAGGTGCATTTGGGTGGAAAACACTCAAGGATCGGACAAATTCTCCAAAATCGATAACCCCATTTTGCTTATCATCAAATACATCAAAAACCTGCAATTTATGGCCATGCCGAATTGCATGATGTCAGCCCTCTGAAATTTTGTAGGTTCGTATTGAATAAGACAATTGTGAATGATAACGAGCAACAATAAGCCACCGTGGATTAGAACAAAAGTTGTCTATCATTCTTTTCAGGAGGGTGCCAAGACTTTTAGATCTATTTGAGACTCGAAATTATCTTTTTATTTGAGGAAATTGACAAGTTGGGTTCATTGAAATAGATATACAGCTATATAACGGTCAGATAATTCAGTATTGAAAATACAGGCTTTTTCGAAAACAGAAAAGAAACAAAACAAAATACATTATTTTTTCAGTTTTGCTGAGGATACAATTGAATAATTTAAAATTAGAACAAGAACAAAATGGATGCTATAGTATCAAAAGTAACTACCCTGTCTGCAAAAAGATTCTGCTTATGGCTGTTTCCGAGAAGTGCAAGGTGGAATTCTTCCTGTCCATGCAGTGTTGAACAAATTAGCACAAGTACGCAAGACATCGCAAGTTCTAACCACCAAGCTAAAAATTCTACGTCCATTTGAACTGTATTATTAACAGGTTTCAACGTGTACCAAGATGCCAACACTAGCTCAGGAAAAAACAAAAGTTAGAAGCTTTAAAGTGGATCCTTCGTTGTATGTACCTTGTTAATAAGACCATCATTATGTATGCAACTGCTTAGTTTCTTGAATAGATCATGCAAAGCCTCGACTTCATTGACTGCAACTGTCCAAAATTTGAAAATACATAACATACCTCTTCAAAACCCTCAATCAAACATAATGTTCTCGCCTTTCAAAATTTTGACTGATTTACCTATATGCCGCTTCCTCATTCTCACATGGAACTATTTTTTCAAAATGTAGCATGGAGTGCATAAGAGTTTCACCTCAAACAGATTTCATCACAAAAACTGACAGGCCAATTGTTGTTGTAACTAGATCTAGGAAGACAGTTCCTGACTCAAGATGTTCCACCTCTACAAGCTCCTTTGAAGAAAACCACATTCTTTCTTATGGTATTGGAGGAAATCTTTGTCTTTTTATTTTCTTTCCGCAAAAACAAAGACCGATACGGTTACTAACAAAATTTTGATTCTATTGGATAATTGTTTCACCTAAAAGAGAAAAACAATGGATTGCTCAGAAGGAAAAATACTGTTGCACAGCTTCTAGAAATTATACTGATCAAACATAAACTCCCTATAATAAGTAAAAATATGTACAACATAGGAGCAAAACATATTCAACTAGATGAACTTTGTCCCTTGGTGTACGGAAATGACGTCAGTTGGAGGTATGGAACATCCAGGAATGGCAGTTTGGAATCAAGAACATTGCTTGAAAAAGCAGAACTGTAGTAAACTGATTTTCATAACTAGTAATTGGTAAAAAAAATATGGCACAGACAAAGTTGCTAGTCCTAAAACCCTGCAGAATATACTTCAGAATGGAAGATTGTCTACTTGACTGTGTATGCAATGCCACGGACGACTACCAGCACTATGAGGTATGAGGATAGCTTCAGACCTCTCCATAAGCACAGAGCTAGCATACATCGATGCATGGCAAGTTGACTGCATAAGCACATTACTAAATGTATGCACCATGCACACCCAGTTGACTACATGAGCACATTGCTATATGTATGAACCATACACAAGTAAGTAACAAGAAGGCCAGCTATGAGCTAAAGTGGCAAGATATGAGGCAGAGAAAGTAAACTAATCATAGCATCATCGACTGAACTAAGCATCTAGGCAGCACCTACCTTGACCAACATTATCAAAGTAAGTAGTCTTGACACAAGTTGCATAAACTAATAAGTGAATGCAGCACATGGGATTAGCCATTAGGAGATGGGAAAGAAATATAACCAAGAAAAGCTGGCTGTCCCTGATCTAGTTATTTCTTATATACGTCGAGACAGAAAAATCAGATCATTCCTTGAATATCCTACTCACAAGATGTTTCAGAAGCAAGAATGGTAACCTCCCTGTGCCAAGCTTTTTGTTTTTCCTTCTTCAAGAAGAAGCAGCCCATACAAGCTTGCATAATGAAGGATTGGACAAGAGTGTTTATTTGAGTGACGCTATCGAATATATGCCTGCAACATGTAAAGTAAAAAATGTTTTACTGTTAAAAGATATGCTTACACAATTCATATATCATTTGGGAAGCTTTATATTTTCGGCTGGAGTTCTATTTGAGAAAAATACAGTTCTCAACCAGTGAGAGTTATGATTTCATTTGGTAAAGTTGAAATATATCAATTTCGTTGCATCGAGGGAGAGCTTTCAAGAAATGTCAAATTCAAGTACAAAAAATGGACTTATTCCATCTCTTGGGTGTTTCAAGCCAAGCAAGTAAGAAATTGAGTTTGATCCACTATCATAGTATGAATCGGTAGCTGTATCATCTCACCCTCTAGGCTGTGGCACCCTCTCTTGGGCACTTGACAAGTTTCCCTACTGATAATGTCAAATGCCACCTAAGAGACATTCATGGCGAATCACGTATTTATTCATTGTGCAATCAACCTATGTGGATTCACAACTTTGATGGCAAAGACTACTAGTTCTTCATGCATCGTGAAGCTGTAATTGAGACAAAATCAATATCTGTAATTGAGACAAGATGGAAAGAATTAATGGACAAACTGACCTCATAAAACAAAAAATCTCAAGCTCCCAGTTGCGTTGAACCTTATGAGTTTCCTCAAGACTGGCTGATTATATCCTTAAGACTGCAAAGCCTGAACAGTATAATATAATCCCACTGCTTAAACATCCTGTTGCGAGCCAAAACATCAAAAGTCCTTATAAAAAAGCGTCATTTATCAAAGGTACTTTGCAAGCATGGGCGTATCTTATATTTTTTTCTTTTTCTTTTTTTTCTACGCTGGGCGTATCTTATATCGAAAGCGACTTTGGTATTGGTTGAGGTGAATTACTTGAAGAATTTAAAAAAGAATAAGAAACAGGAACTGTGTGGAATTCAACAGGTAAATGGATAAAATGGAGGGTTTTTGACGAAAAGGGGAGGAAAAAGAAAAGACAAAGTCAAGTGCCCAACAAAATTCACACACGAAATCCTGAACCCAACTCCCTTCTTATGTTAGGAGGAAAAACCTACCGGGAGACGAAGAAACAAAATCGCAGTCTCAAACAGTATGCTAAACTTGATTGTATGAAAACATCAAGAGCTGGTTTTATTGTTTTATCGGCGAGAGCGACGTTAACCAAACTGGGTGCTATTTTTAATGGGAATAGCTCTTCCCCTTCACAGCTTTACGACTGCATGACCTGCCCTTCACTTGTCGTGTCTGTATCTGACGAGGATAAGAACTACGTATAACTTCTCTCAGTGCAATCCTCGCGCTTTTAACAAATTATACTTTAACGATAAGTCCGTGACTCGGGTTTTGTGTTGAATTTCCTCCTTCACATGTATTTTTCTAGTCTCAGATTTGTACAACCTTTTGATTTTTGGATTGAAAACATTCCAATTTCAATCCCTAAGTTATTAAACGATGACTAGAAAATCCTTCTGTCAGCATGCATTAGTTAACCCTTCTAACGGCAGAGCCTCACATGCAAACAACTTGTCCACATGACATTCAAGTAATCCAAATCAACTGCTAACTAAGTCGTCCTTCTCAAAACGGCGTGGTTAGCTCATTCTCCCTGACAGTCCAAAACGACTTCATTTTGGTCTAGTCCCAAACGGTGTCGTCGCAAATACCCTCTTCGGAAGTGAGAACTCTAGCCAGCAATATCGGGAGGTAGGGATACCTACTGTGCTTCTCCTTGCTAGAGTGTAATAATGGGTCTCTGGGTCGATAATGCGGGCGTTGTCTTTCAATTCTGGACAAATACTGTTTGATAATCATGAAAAGTAATAACTTTTGTGTTTGAACACAATGTAAAGTGGCCTTGTTGTTTGCGTGTGACACTTTTTTTTATTGCGCATTTGGTGTCTTTTAGTTAAAAAACTCTGATGGATACGCATGCCGGGTGTCTGTTGTTTTCCAGAGGCAGAGGTAGAGACCACCCCCCCCCCCCCCCCCCCCATGGTTTTTCACAGATACAGGGCGTTTGTTTTTGAAATTTTAGAGAATATTTTTAAAATTTTTAAAATTTTTTAAGAGTTTATTGGGATTTGTAAAAAGTGTGAAGTATATGTGTAAAAGTATGAAATTTATTGAAATTTTTGAAATGTGTTTGGTATAGTAGAAATTTTAAGCCTCTAAAAAATTGGACAAACAAACGCTCCGATAATATTTTGACTGCCTAGTATATGTTGGAAATGTACAGTTTGGCTGACCACAGATCATGTTTTGACTTTCTAGATCAAGTTTCTAGCAGAAAGATCAACATTTTGACTGTCTAGATCAAGTTTTTAGCAGATAGATCAACGTTTTGACTGTCTAGCATTTTTCTTGTGAAGTTTGGGACAAGCGTTTAATTGTGATGAAGTGTCATTAGAACGGTGAGGAAGTGCACCTGTTTTGTAATTGCAATCTCAATAGAAAATTTCATTTGGCTAGAACTTACGATGAAGTGGTCTTAGAATATGTAATGAAGTGCACCTGTTTTGTAATTGCGAGCCTTGCCAATATTGTAAACGTTGTCATTAGTTCTAGAAGTTGTGTGTAATCTGTTTCCACCATTGTTTGATTGAATGTAAAAAACAAAATCAATTACTAACACAAGGGGATAAATGATGACATCTGCTAACAGCTTCACTTTCATTGCCCACATCACAAAATAATAGGAAACTTGTCCTTACAATATAAAAGGCAGTCCCTTACGACACCCATACTGCCCCCTTTACAATACGCTTTACAGTGTCATTAACGGTGCACCCAAAAAAAGCGGCAAGATATTTATATAGCATTATACTCTACAATATGTTTACCCCTAGGGTATTACATGGAGGTTACAACAAATTTGACTACATCACTGTGAGGACCTCAACAAGAGCATGCTCATAATAGTAATGGCAGTTCATGACACTCTCAGCATATCTTTCAGTGTTAGTCACAATATGATTCACCACACCCACTTTGTATTGTAAGTCCTTTATTTTCTACGTCAAAAACAATCTACCTTCATCCCACAGGGGCAGGTGCGAGGATCAAATTAGGAAAATTATCCATTTTTCTGCTCTACATGGAGCCTATAGTCAGTCGATTATTATAAGTGTCCCAATGGTATACTGAATGAGCTAACACTTATGACGTAATTAATATATCGATTTCTCGTCATATAATACACACCCAAAAAAACGCCTTTCATGATTATCGTTCGTCTATGAAGTTCTTAGCGGTGTTTAAGTCACAATTACATGGCACTATCAGATTTGGCCCGCTGATATTAACTGAATCTGGCGAAACCATGGATAGCAAGAACAAGTATTTTAAACATTTATGCGTTATCTGACAATGATCAAAATTCAACTAATGCATAAGTAGTTGTAGGATGGCATCACATACAACTAGTTACGATCAGTTATTCATTAAACAATTGTATGCCTATTGTTTACATAAGCAGTTCTTCATTAAACCTCACAAGCAGTTAATTATGCTTAGAATATGTTCAGGTGTTTTTGGCTTTAAAGGATCTTAGATATAGATTCAAAATTATTTGATTCACATTCTGCTTGATTATTTATATTGCTGTTAACGTGTGCGTTGAAATTTCTGATCGGTTCTTATGTAGCCTGTGCAGAAAATTCTAGTTAAATTTAAATAGTTACAAGAAAAAAGTTGTATAACCTATTCACCTCCCCTCTAGGTTTGGTTAGTGTTGTATTGAGTCTTAAATCATTTCGTCCAGAATATAAGTCTCATATAACTATATAAACCCCACTTTTATTTTGTATAACAAATTGACGTCAATAAATGTATAATGTATCAACAATTGAAATGTATACAGAAAGAAAAAAAAAATTAACTTTTCCATTTTGTGAAAAGCCTCAATAACAAATCGGAAAACATTCTCCTATCCAAACAAATCCATCATAAATTTAGCATTCTCTATTTAGGTGCAACAAACAAAAGACTGACCTTTTCTCAAACATTGCTAGATAGCTTGATCCCCACGACTGATCTCTTCGATCGAAGCTCCTTTGCAACGCAACTCGTCAAGATCTTCACTGAGCACAAATTATCGCGGCCTAGGGTTTATACTAAAAGAGGGAAAATCTCTTCCAACAATAGGTGACTACCAAAAACGGTTTGCAACTAACTTACGGCCAATAAATCGAAATGGAGTTGTTTTGGGCTATCAGGAAGGATGAGACAAACGATGTCGTTTTGAGAAGGACGACTTAATTGGCAGTTGACATGGATTACTTGAATGCCATGTGGACAGGTTGCTTACGTGTAGGGCTAGAAGGGTTAACGAATGTGTGAAAGAAGGCAGGCCAAGTCAATCTAGCTTTGCCAAGAGAGTAGCTCCAAATAATTATTTACACTTGAGGGATTCGAATTTGAGACCTTAGGAGGAGTAAACCCCTAAGTCTCAGGTATTGACTCTCTAGGCCAACTCCATCGAGTTACTTCAATACCAGGCCTCAAGTATTGACCACCTAAGCCAATCCCGTCGAGTTACTTCAATATTAGGCCTCAAGTATTGATCACCTAGGCCAACCCCTTTGAGTTACTTCAATACTTTTTCACTAAAAAAAACGACATCAAATATTTTCTCTCCTCCTTTTTAACAAAATCTATTAACATTTTCATTAAAAAAACCCATCATATCTTTTCTCTTCCTTTTTAACAAACTCTATTAACATTTTCATTAAAAAACCCCATCATATCTTTTCTCTTCTTCCTTTTTAACAAACCACAATAAAAATTATTATATAATCAAATATTCTTCAACTTTTTCAACCTTTTTAAAATCCCATAAAAAGTCATACTAAAAAATTTTCTCATACAACCTCAAAATTCGTAAAATTTTTACTTGCCAAACATCACTTAAATAAAGTAATAAACCGATTTTGTGTTGAGTTTTTACTTTGTTTCTTCATATAATAAACCCATCATATCATATAACCCTAAACTTACAACATGTCAAAAGTATATTCAAATTATCAAAATGGTCATATTTAACTCCAAGATTATAAAAATGAGTAAACTTTTATATATACGTAAGTGGTAGTAACGATTTTGATATTGTAGACACTATTTCGACGGTTGAAAAAATGTGTGTGTAACGAGTGGCATCCTATATTGTAGGCCCACGCAGAATGGTACTCATCTAAAGTACAATCATACCTCATAGAGGCTAGCCCAATAACCCACCACTAATGGAGACTCCCTAAGTTACAAGTTTAATCACGAGGAAAATTGAATCTAATACTGTACTCTCAAATCACACACTTTCAAGTATGTCCGTACCACCAACTTACCGGAGGCTGATCTTCGTGCACTTAAACAAATGAAAAATGTTGTTTTTTTAAAGACATAAAACATTTTTTTTTTTTGGGCTAAGTAATAAGACTTAAAAGATTGGACACTGACAAATAAGGGCACTCCTCTCTCTATACATTCCGGGGAAAGCAAAATAATTTTAAGGAAAATTGGCAATATAGTCACTAGGTTTATACCACGCTGACGATTTAGTTATTAGGTTTCATTTTTTTACTTTATAGTCACTGAGTCCATACTCGTGTGATAATTGGATCCTACCGTCTATGTTCCATCAATCCATTTAACGGAATCCTATGCCAAGTCACCATTTTACACACGTAAGCTCCAAATAATGTGAATCAACAGCCAAGTCACCTGAAATAATCAAAACTCACCGTTTCAATCAGACTAAACGGCAGACCGTATGCTGGTCATTCCTCCACGCACATTTTCATTAAAGGTTGGGCTTCTTTCTTCTCAAATCACACAGTAAAAACCAAATTCTCCTTCACGCGAGCATTTTTCCCTTTTAGCAAACCCTAGGCCAAAGAGGAGAACGATTTCTTGACTTCGAAGAGAGGAACCTTCTGCTCTACTTCAACGAGGCAGATGATCTGCTTGTCGGTGGGTTGGGTTTTTGAGCTCGTGAAGTGAAGCAAATTTGTTCACATGGGTTTGTCACAGTATTTGGGTTGATTTCGTTTGCTAAGATCCTGGATTCTATTTGGGGTTCATTTGGGTGGCCTTTGTTTTGATCTCCTCTCTCTCGCAGTGTGAATATTATCTCTAAAGCAAGGCATAAGAAGGCTGGATTTTAATTTTGGAAGCAAAAAGATGTAGACGTGTGTAAATACTTGAAGAACCATTAGTCGATTCGGGTGAAGAGTAGAATCTCTGTTTTGGGGGAAATTTTCTTGAGAACTTAAGAAGAAGACAATTGGATATTTTAGATTGTTAAGGGAAAAAACTGGTGTTAACTTTTTGCTATGTCTATGGCTTCGACGAACAAATCTGAAGTTTCAAAATAACTCAGCTCCTTAAATCTTGATCAATAGATAGAAATCACTGAATGCTAGGGCAAGGGATGAACCATGGGTGATTCTCTTCTTCACCCCTAGGGAGGGGAGGGGGGGAATTGAGAACACTTAGCCAGTTTTGAGGCTATAATTTGGTTTCTCAAAGTGATGTGTGTCGTTTAGCATTGGGGATTTTTATTTGCATAACAAAACGTAGCGTTTTGTTTAATGATGATCTGACGTGTTAATCTGTATGACGTGTGGCGCTGACGTGTTAAAATGGTGACGTGGCATGGAGTTCCTTTAAATGAGTTGACGGAACATGTACGGTAGGACAATCGTCACAGGTATGGACTCAGTGATCATAAAGTAAAAAAATGAAATTTAGTGACTAAATCGTCAGCGTGATATAAATCTAGTAACTATATTGCTAATTTCTCTAATTTTAAATTTGTGATGCTCTTAAAAATCTGATTTCTTAAAGTTCATTCACATGGGACTACTTTTGTTGCCGAATAAATGAGAATCTATAAATAAGAAAATCACAGTAGAAAAATATGAAAAAATAATATAAATATTATTGCATTTTAATATAAAAGTCATGTTTGCAAACCAAATTTTATGATTTTTTTTGAAAATGTTGTAAAAATTAAGGTGTATTAAAATTTTAGCTTTTGAAAGATAGTAGTAAAAAAATATAATTTTTGAGAATCGATAAAAAAAATTGAAGAAGAGATGATTTGTGTTTATTATAATGAAAAGAAATAATTTAATGCAAAGATAGATATTATTTTGAAATTATTTTTTTATTATTATTATTTATTTAAGAGACGTTTTTACCCAATATTTTAGAATATAAAAATTTCTAATAAAAAAATATATTATAAAATTTTTAACATTTACATGCACTTTCATATTTTTTACGAACTTTAATAAATTTCAATATCTACTGGACCTTTAACCGTCGATCGCTTTAATTTGAAAAGGTGCGCACTACGATGAGATTGACCAAAGTTAATCTCATCTATTATCAGACATTGACACGCGTGTACCCGTTCTGCCGACCCCAACGGTGTTTTCCACCAACAGCCACTGGTGGAGCGTCCTCTACTGAAACAAAAGAATCTGAGCTGTTTTTTCAGTCTTTTTGTCATAATCGGTGGTTCAGAACGTTTTCCCCCCCCCCTTTTTTTTTTTTTTTTTTTTTGGAGTAATTTGTGGTTCAGAACGTTAGTACATAACATAGAGAAAATAGGGAGCAACCACACAGTCAGTCAAAACTCTCTTTGGCGGCGATTTTTATATATACAGGGAGCAACCACGTAACCCTTCCTTCCTTCTGTGCTGACAAATATATATATAAATATTAAAAAAAGATCTTCCTTTTTTCTTTGATTAAATAAAAGTAAATTTTATTTTCAAAATTTTTACGTTTATTAAAAAATTATAAAATAATTTTTTTTATCAATTTATTTTTTTAAATTTTATTTTTTAAAATTTTTTATCAAATTTCATAAAATGTCTTTTTTTTTTTTATAAATCGCAAAATTTTCCAAATTTCCAATTTCTATTGCCGAACACTTATAAAATAACATGAACGTATTAGATTGTTTCATCATGAATGCCACGTCTATCGTTACGCAAGTAGTAGTAACAATTTTGATGTTGTAATCCGCAAAGATATTAATATAAAAATCAAAATAAAAAAAATAAAATAACGGGGAGGTTATAACTTAAATGACCATTATCTTAACTCCATTTTAAATAAGTTAAGAAGGTAGGTACCATAGAATTACTCTAGTTTGATAAAGTTAACTTGCTATTAATTAAATTATGTGATAATTAATATGGATAATGTATATTTATGTTAAAGATATATAACGTGCAATTGCGTTTATATCTATCATTGTCATGATTGAGTTAGAGCTTTCATCATCATCTTCTCAATTCTAAACCATTACACGAAAGTCGCTTCCTGAAATATGCACCGTCATCTTCTTTTACGCGGTTAATGAGGTAACCAATGTAATATACAAATACTTACCCCCCAAAAAAAAAAAAAAAAAATTGTAATATAGAAATGATAGGTTTGTCTAAGTCCTATTGGTGGAGAATTAAGATATGGGCATTGCATGAAACCCCATGCCCACTTGGAAGATGCATCATTGTCTGGCGTGGCCATAAGGCACATTAGCCTCAGTTGTACCATTTTTTATTTAATTAACAAATCTAGGAAAAAATTCAGTTTGCATGCTAAGGAGTTATTGATTTTGTTGCATTTCCTCTTTGAAATTATATATTAATGTACATGCTCTTTAATTGAATCCAACCGTAGAAGTCTGTGTCACGTGATCTATTTTTCACTCATTCCAAAATAATATGATCTGATTATTAAAAGACACACATGGATAAATCTTCATAATTGTGCATTAATATAACAAAAAATAATAATTTGAATGTGAAAAGGGCATTCTTTTTTATAACTGAATATTCGGATTAATTTACTCACATTTTGATTAATAGCAGAATCTCTTTCCGTTCATATAAACTGAATAATTACCGACTTAAAAAATTTAAGAGTCTGAAAATGACATATAATGTCATAATTTTAGAACACGAAGTGAAGTTTTTATACAAATATACATTTATCTTCACCATAATGTAATCATTAGTATAAGGAAAGAAAACTCGTGACACACCTTAGTTCTACACCTAACTAACCTTTTTTTTTCTTCATTCATAATAATTCAGATGGATTATCTTATCTATGTGAGAGTCTGAAAATGACATATAATGTCATAATTTTAGAACACAAAGTGAAGTTTTTATACAAATATACATTTATCTTCACCATAATGTAATCGTTAGTATAAGGAAAGAAAACTCGCAACACACCTTAGTTCTTCACCAAACTAACCTTTTTTTTTTTCTTCATTCATAATAATTCTTTCTTCTTTTTTTTTCTAAGTTCATCCATAATAATTCAGATGGGGTTATCTTATCTATGTGTGTGAATCCCAACACTTGTTGTTTTTGTTTTGATAATCTCTTTTAGCTAATCCCAATACTTTTAGAAGTTAAAAGAACCTAACCCACGTTCAGTGCATCTACTCTAATCAATTCTTTTGAGTAACCTTCCTCGCATCAATACACATTGCTAGTCGATGGCAAAAAGGACATTCATGGACCCGAGCAAATGGGCGAAATAATTACATATTTCCCTCTGCATTATGCAGGCACCTTTAAATCTGTCTATAAAGAGAAAGTTCTGTGAATCGGTACCCTTCTCCGAGACACAAAAGTGCATTAGGCATGATGAATCAAGCAAAAGGAACGCCAGCTGTGTGCTTTTGCAGATTTGCATCAAGGATTCGGGACCCGTTTCTGGTGCACCGGCGACGGAGTTGCGAATGGCCCTTTTGAACCCCCCAAAGGTTTCTCTTCTCCAAAGAATGCAGGCCAAGAGAAAAAGGACCAGCAACCTTAAGTGATGGTTACGGGTTACTAAATTTGATTAATTATATATTTTTTTTCTTGATAATGTCAGTTTAATAAATATAGACAGCACTAAGCTCCTTGTCTATTATATATATTAGATTAGAAGTTGTACACGTGAGTAGCACTAAGTGAACAAAAAAAAAAATTAATCCTTTTAAAAATGCATTTTATGTGAACGTTGACCACTAAAAAAGAGTAGAAGAAAGATTTCTTTTAAAAAAATAAAAAATTTATCGCCATATTATTAGATGCAATCGAGATGAATGTAGATTGTGATGTTGGAACACCATTAGGGAGCGATAGCTTATTTAGTAGTCGACTGACTGTGTCTAGGATTTAAAATTTGCTCTCCACGAAGATTTGAATTACAGAGTTCTGCGTTATGTAATATTTCTAAATTTAAGTAGAGGGTGATTTTAGTTGGCTTCGATCATTTTTTCAGAGTCTTTTTATTTATTAAAAGAAAAAATTATGCCGTTGGAACAAGAACCCTCATTGAAAAATCCTTTTGAGATAAGATTTCCGAACCGAAAAATCAAAATTTAGGCTTAAACTAAACTCGACGTGGTTTCAGGTTTGTGGTTTTCTTTTTTTTCTTTTTCTTCGTTTTGTCTTCGAGGATACCGAGGAGCCGCGTCATTTCTTCCGTTTACAGAATCGTTAGCATCATTAGATGCGTCATTCAAATCCCACTGGCTCCCCCTAAAAAAACTGTTTACACGTGTCACGTCGGAAAGCAAAGCCAACGGATATATCTAAGATGAATTACCCAAATTAGCCTTCGTACGAAAATTATATATATATATGTCTGTCATTTCACTAAAGATAAATTGTTTTAAGCTTCTTCTTCTTTCCCTTAATTCTAGTACTTTCTAATTTTTAGATATTTTGTTTTTCCCTATATTTATTTCAGTGTTACTGAAAAGAATAAGACTCACGGATAAATAAATAAAACATTAAATTTGGGCTTATTTATAATGTGAAGATTCCTCCTTATTAATATCATTTAAAATTATTCATTTTTTCTTGGCAATTGATTTTGTAAGATTTGTTTTCTTCTATTTTTTAAGGATGAAGAAACTGACTAATAAACAGTGGGGGGTCTTTTAGTAACCTTGTCTGAAGTTTTTTTTTTCCCCAAACAACCTTGTCTGTCTGAAGTTGCTTACAACTTTCTCTTCGTTAAAAAACAATTAACGTCGTCAACTTGTCCGGGTCGCAGTCGTTGGGTCAAAACTTCTATTAAAGCCAACGGCTGCAATGCCGTTCACTTTCTCTCTCATCGGTGACACTCATCTGGACCAGAAAACGTCGGCGAGAAGTTCGTGCGAATTGAAACCGATGTCCAATCTCGGAGTAGTTAAAAAATACCGTCCCAATTCATCGGCGATTTATGGCTGCCCTTCTTTTCCCATTTAAGCTCTCGTTCTTGGCCATTTCCCTTTGATTCTTTCCTCCGGTGAGAATCCAGTCTCTCCTCGCATTTTTCATCTTAATTTTTTCTGAGAGATTTAGGCGCCCCGCAGTTTTCCATAACACCCGTCATGTTACTGAGACCTTGAATGATTAAGGAAGCCAGGAGTTTCAAGAATTTGTTGTCTTTGTTCTAGAATCGCTGGGATTATAATTCCTCGGTTTGTTTAGTTTTCATTTAAAAAATTTCTTCAAAATTTGGGTTCTTCAATCGGACTTGATTGAAGAGCTATGTTGAATTTGTAAATATTGATGGATTTTGTCTTAGGTTTCAAAACCTTTTTGTAAATTTCAAGTTTTAAGGCAACAAGAAACTTGTCCGAAGTTTCTTGTGGATTCTCAAGTTATCTGAGCAATGTCTCTTGCTGATGTTGCTCTGAGATCGATTCGCAAAGAGGCAGTGAATCGAACCCGGGCAGGACCATGCTCTAGCGAATCGATCCTTATATATCTCACTGTCGCCGGTTCTGTGATTCCCATGCGTGTGTTGGAGTCCGATTCCATAGCGTCAGTGAAGCTTAGAATTCAGACATGTAAAGGATTTGTAGTAAAGAAGCAGAAGTTAGTTTATGGAGGCAGAGAGCTGGCCCGTAACGACGATCTCATCAAGAACTATGGCGTCACACGCGGGGACGTTCTACATCTGGTTCTGAGGCTCTCTGACCTCCTACTTATTACTGTTAGGACCACTTGTGGGAAGGAATTGCAGTTTCAAGTTGATCGGTGTCGAAATGTTGGGTATGTCAAGCAACGTATTTGGAAGACGGAGGGGAAAGGTTTTGTTGATCGTGAGGATCAAGAACTTTTCTGCGATGGTGAGAAGCTCGACGACCAGGTACGCGTTATTGATATATGCAATCACAACGATTCTGTGGTTCATTTGGTGGTTCAGAAATCTGCTGAAGTTAGAGCCAAGGCTGTTGAGAAGGATTTGGAACTTTCGGTTGTGGCAGCAACTGCCAGTGAAGAGAGCGATGAAACAATTGGCGACAAGCAACGGGGGGGACTGGAAGTTGTAACAAGGGAGCCACCAGTTAAAGATTTCTGGTTGGAACCGGTTGTTGTTAATCCCAAGGCCGAATTGCCGTCAATCGCTTGGGATATGATTAACTCTATTTTTGCTGGTTTGGAGAAAGGCAATCAACCAATCAGATCCTCTGAGGGAACCGGAGGAGCTTACTTCATGCAAGATTCACTGGGTCAGGAGTATGTTTCCGTCTTTAAGCCCATTGATGAGGAGCCCATGGCTGTACACAATCCCAGGGGTCTACCTTTGTCATCGAATGGTGAAGGGTTAAAGAGGGGGACAAAGGTAGGGGAAGGAGCGTTGAGGGAAGTTGCAGCTTACATACTGGATCATCCAAGGAGCGGACCTCGTGCGCTAACAGGCGAAGCACTCGGCTTCTCTGGCGTACCTCCTACTATCTTGGTTCGCTGCTTACACGAAGGATTCAATCATCCAAACGGATATAAATGCACTCCAAAGAACGTTAAGATTGGGTCATTGCAATTGTTCATGAAGCATGATGGCAGTTGTGAGGACATTGGTCCTGGAGCTTTCCCTGTGGATGAGGTACATAGGATCACTGTACTTGATATCAGAACGGCTAATGCAGATCGGCATTCTGGGAACATATTGTTCCGCAAAGATCAGGACGGGAAGACTGTGCTCATTCCAATTGATCATGGCTACTGCCTGCCTGAGACTGTGAGTATCTTCTCCTTTTCCCCTTTGCTATCTCTGTGATTTGTAAATTGTTGTAGTATGATTAGGTTTTTGACCTGAATGTCCGGGATCTTTTCGAACAAAGATTTTCCTCCTTTTCTTTTTTCAAGCTCTATGTAGAGACCCCATTGCATTGATAATTTTATGGTAAACCGCAAGCGAGACCTCAGAGCATGTGAACAAAACATCATGTTCATGTGCTAGAAATTGCTGTTCACTTGGCTTTGTATGCATGATTGAGTTTTAGGAGCTTCCTCAAAACTCGAGATGCAGGTTATTGCTGAAATCAAAAGATGTGCGACAATTAGTGCTGTTCTGAATTTATGTAGTGAATAAAGGAATAAACATCTTGATTCACTAAAATTGAAATAATATTGGTTTTACTTATAGAACATTTCCCTCTTTGCAGTTTGAAGATTGCACATTTGATTGGCTTTACTGGCCACAAGTTCGCGAGCCTTACTCTCCTGACACCCTTGAGTACATAAATTCGCTTGATGCTGAGCAAGATATAGCACTTCTGAAATTTTACGGATGGGATCTCTCAATTGAGTGTGCCCGCACACTACGTATATCCACCATGCTTCTGAAGAAAGGAGTGGAGAGAGGCCTCACTCCTTTTGCCATCGGGAGCATCATGTGTAGAGAAACTGTTACAAAGGAATCCGTGATAGAGGAGATTGTTCGCGAGGCCAAGGACTCCTTGCTCCCTGGCATGAGCGAGGATACATTCCTTGGTGCCATCTCCCAGATAATGGATTCTCGGCTTGACAAACTCACAAAATAATTATCCTCTGAGTAATAGGTATATATATAAGTTATATATGTATGTACTTATTGACTGACTGGTCCATTTGTGGATGGACTGTATGTCATTCAAAAAATATGGACGGCTTTTCTAGTTCGTTCTATACAGGTCTAACGCTTTCGTTTATATTTTTACTTCTGTCAATTTTCACTTGGGGCTGTAATGGGAAGTTGAACAAGAGTTTAAGATTATGAATAAGATGCGTTGTTCTATGGAGCCTTGATAGGAAGCTTAAAATATTTAGTACATACTTGTCAATCTGTAATCTAGATATCTACCAGGAAGGGAGCTGTTGCTTGGTCTTAGGAGCACCCAAGTGGCCTCCACTTGAGTTGTTGTAAGTTATAGAGCCAACTGAGGTAGATAAAGGGTTTCTTTTTACTGTTGTAATCCAGATTGTTCATTCATAAGTTATCGAAAGGCAAATAGATTCTGATGCCTGGGAGCACTCAAGATTTGCAGATTGGGGTGTATACTATACGCAGTTTCCATTTGCCTTCTAATGTTATTACACTGCAGTGCTATCGACAGTTGTGTGTGTGAGGGCTGTGATTCGGGTTGTTTTGTTTGATTTCCTGAAAACCCTTTTCAGATTCCTATCCTGCTCAGACTCCCCTGTATAATGATGGGGTACTGCTCTTCATTAATTTGCGTTTCGGGACCAGCTGGATGTTGGCCTTAGAGAACATTAAGCCAGAAGTTTTCGCTGCTTCTGCCGCACCATTTCTGCAACAGCCCATCGCAAGGGGTAACTTCCAAATGGGCCCAATATCTCTCCTTGTGGTATAAATCAACGGTCTATTGGTATCATTCCCTAACTAGTGCACATGTTAGCGCTGCCTTGCTTGCTGTGGCATCATGTTAGCCTATGATTACAGCACAACAGCCAAGTTGCCTGGGCATTATTGCAACTGGACCAACTCCACTTTGACACGGCATTATTCACTATAGGAGTGACTCTGAACCTCGTTCCTGACTTTGTCTTGCCATTGGTCTGCAAATTAGCACCAACATTTTCCCCACCTTGACATCAAGTTAGGACATTAATTAGCCAGCTATTTTTCACCCGCCCAAAAGATCAGAATCTAGGGAAGAAGTTGGGCACCGGCATCTTTTGCAATTTTTTACCTAAACTGTATGGTACAGTTTAGAGAAAGAAATATATAATAGATAGATCATATATTAT
Source organism: Morella rubra (assembly GCA_003952965.2). NCBI lineage: Eukaryota > Viridiplantae > Streptophyta > Magnoliopsida > Fagales > Myricaceae > Morella > Morella rubra. Next base: position 4,284,747 of record CM025852.1, read on the forward strand.
TTAATATTATATATATAAAGTTTCGACTAACACAGATTCTATAATGAGGTCTACATATTGTGTCTATCTCTTTTTAAATTATACGGTATAATTTAAATAGAAAATTGCAAAAACCGAACTAATAAAGATGCATAAGTAGTTCTTCCATGGAAGATGGCTTCTTTTCATTCGTTCTTTATTGTAGAGAATTAAGTCCACAATTTATACTTATACATAATAACCTTTCATCCAAAAAGTTTAGTACTCGGAGTGGACACGCCACTTCTTCATCTTCCAAGTCCCCTCTGCGATTCTTTCCCTAAAGGACCACTGCATCAGTCCGAGTAAACCCCACCTTTGGACAAAGCTTAAAACAAACGAGAAAAAAAGAAGCAAAGCATAAAAGCTCTTCTAAACAAAAACGAAAAACAAAAGTGTCAAAGTCTCACTTTCACACCTTTGTTGTTTGTCCCCAGAACTTCACTCCGCGCCTTTGTCTACTCTCATTTCCATTTTTTTTTCTCTCTCGATGACTATGAGAGCCTTTCCATTGAATTTTGAGATATTATCTGCATACAATTAAATGTTGATTTTTTTTAATGCAAATGAACACCACTTAATTGTGTAAAATATCATAAAGAAAAAAAAATGGCAGTTATTCTCTTTAAATTTGTGAAATTACATATTAAGATGAGAAAAGAAAAATACACTTTAACTGGAAATAATAATTAGAAAATTGTGAGAATCTTGACAAAATCCAGAGGACTTTGGTTTCCCCTCAGACCCCCAACCATATAAACCCCAAACTCCGCGCCCAGACATACTTCCTCAGGCCTTATCTTTCACTGACTCGGTGACTCGCTCACAGATCCACGTATTCCAGAGCTATGAGCAAGCCCCAGAGACCGCCCTCGGGGCGTACCAACCTGGCCTCATGCATCGTTGCCACCATTTTCTTAATTTTCGTCGTCATCGTCATCTTCATCGTCTATTTCACCGTCTTCAAGCCCCACGACCCCAAGATCTCTGTCAACGCCGTCCAGCTCCCCTCCTTCTCCATCTCCAACGGCACCGTCAACTTCACCTTCTCCCAGTACGTCGCCGTCAGCAACCCCAACCGGGCCACCTTCTCCCACTACGACAGCACCCTCCAGCTCCTCTACTCCGGCAGCCAGGTCGGGTTCATGTTCATCCCGGCCGGCAGGATCGACGCGGGCCGCACCCAGTACATGGCTGCCACCTTCGCCGTTCAGTCCTTCCTCCTGACGGGACCCCAGACGGTGGGCGTCGTAGGGCCCACGTACCCAGACGTCGTAGGTGCAGGTGGTGTTGGCGGTGGGGGTGGGGGTGGATTCCGAATCGGGCCCACCATGGAGATCGAGTCGCGGATGGAGATGGCTGGTCGGGTCCGGGTCCTGCACTTCTTCACCCACCATGTGGACACTAGGTCTGGCTGCAAGGTCGTCATTGCTGTGAGTGATGGATCTGTTTTAGGCTTCCACTGCTAATTCTTTTCTTGTAGCACCGGACTTTTATTTTTCTTTTATGGTTTGTAGTTTTTGGGTATTTAATTTGTAATACTACCCACTTTCTTCGGAGAAATTGTATAAAAAAATTCGTTCTCCTGATTAAAAAAAAACTTGCTGTTCAGCTTTCACTAGTGATAGCTTCAGAATTAGGAACTTGTGGAGTTACCCTTCTTCTGTCAAGTTTGAGCTTTTGGGATCAGTTTTTGGGTGTCCTACCAAGTGTTTCAAGTATGATGACTTGGTGGGACTGGTTGGTGCACTAAGCAAGTAAGAAAGCTTTTGCTTTGGTGGAGATTAATTGACCGACAAGTAAGGTTTGATGCCATAAAATATAAATGCCTGATTTTGTGGACTTTTAAGACACTGCGGTTTGATGGGAGGTTAGCAAGAGAGCTAAATCTTTGGGTTGCAGTTAGAATTTGTCTGTTTTTTTGAGCTGGGTGTGATTTTACAATGGAGTGGGACACCCACGTAGGAAGAGTAAAAAAAGAGTGACTCGAATCCCAAGGAAAACGGGACAATGATGACTCGAGGGACCTTTGTCTGTTAACTCTGCTCTTGGCCCAACAAAGCTTGAAAAAACTTTACCCGCCCTCTTGTACCGCTCCAAATGTTACTCATCCCACTTCCTGAAGGTTCACTCACTCGCTCGCTCGCTCACCTACTCGTGCATGTTAATAAAAAGGCCCAATCATTGACCGCCAAATGCTTAAATAGTCGAGAAACGACGTCACTTTCGTTACTTTTTCTTTTTGTATTCCTTAAACAAAGCCGCATTTCACGCCTGTCCAAAATCCTGCATAGCATTCCACTCCCTCGGAGGCAGCAGTTAGGTGATGTTTGGGAAGCAAAAATTTTAAACGTATTTTAGACTTCCCAAAATGGGTATGGATCAAGAGTGAGCTAAATGGGTAGCAATATCCTTTATAAATAAAGGTTCAAATGTCACACAAAAATCATCTTAGAAAGTTTATATTTCTAATCTCGTACCATTTTCATAAATGTATCAGACCTGCTTCCATGATCAATAACAAAGGAACAACAAAATAATTCGTCTCCTACACCTTCCAAGGAAAAAGCACATAATTCATGACCAATCCAAACATAAAATGCAATAGCAAATTTTGCATAAACCAAAAACTATTTATACTTGTAGAGAGTGGACCGCAACTGCAGATCAGGACTCCACCACTGGTGAATTCCATGAGCTTGTTTAAAATCCTCGGAAGGAGTTAGATTGATCGTTAGATTTGCAGAAGCAATGAGGTGTAGGGGTTCAACCTCTACCTTCTTCCCCATGGCATTCATTAACAGACCCCCGAGCGAGTTCTGGGTTGCTAATCTCTCAATAACTCCAGCCCCAATCTCTTCCATCTTATTCCTGTGCTCAAAATAGCCGATATATTCTGAACAAATGTGATCTGCTGGGTTAACAAAAAGAGAAGGGACCCATGCAGACATAGCAGCAAATGGATCTTCTGCAGCCCCACTTCTCTCATTGTTGTTAGTCTTCATTGCAAGAGTGAGTCCTGCAGTAATGACACTGGTTGCAAATCGAATCCCATGTTTCACTCTTTTATCCTTGATACGTTCAATTGGGGCAGAAAAGAAAGGCGGATTGAAAAGAAAAGACTCAACAAAGATGCCAGTCTTGGCCATAGTTTTCCCAGCAAGCATTGCCATTGCTGACCCTAGGGAATGGCCAGCTAACCAGACGTTTGAATCACCTACAGCAGCAACCACATTTCGGACAGCTTGCATGGCAATCTCAAAGCGGGATGTCCTGTGAAGTCCATTTTGGATCAAGTGGAGATCCAGCTCAAGATCTCGTGCAAGGGAATCTGGCTTACTCAAAGTGCCTCGGAAAGCAATCACATATCGCGGGCTTCGATCCAATGAGTCGTTGCTAGAAGACACTCGAGGTTTGAATTCATAAATGGCACCAAAAATGGAAAAATCAGCATCATCCACAAGATTACGGAGCAACTGAAAATTGAAAAACTCCCACCAAGGAGGAGCAAGGGCGTTGGGAGGTTCACGTTTCTCTTGGCGGTCCCGCTCAAGAATGTAGACACTCTGAACCAAACTGGCAGCAACAGACCTTCTATGATGTGCACTCTCCCTGTATATAGCAGACGGAATCTTTTTCCCCTCATGATATTGGAAATACAGAAAGAGAATATCGACCAAAACCAAATGGAGGACTTAAAACTATTTGAATATTAGGAGGAATGGAACAAATATCAAGCAAAAACTAAACCATGTATGCTGAGTTCAGGTAAAGAAAAAATCCTCAAATCATTACAAGGTTCCTAATGCTATGGCAATCATCCATGTCTCCATGTTCTCAATCTTTAGTACACAAGGGTCGACTCAACCTTGAGAATCCAAACTGATATCAAATTCTAAACATCCAAGTCATGTCAACGAGTTTATGCAAGATAAATGACAGATGGAAAAGAGCCTACACAACTACTCAAATAAAAACAGAAGACCAGCTTCCTAGATCTGTTAAAATATCAAGCTAAATTACTAAACTCACTCCCTTTGCCTGATTTCAACATACAGGGTTAATCATTGCTAGCGCTCTCTACATATCATCTTAACAGAACCTCAGATGCCTTAGACACAAAGAAGAACAGTGGAATTTTGAAAGTCTCACCAGTCAACAGAAGTTAGGTGTAATGGTCCTGAAAGGCTAAAGTCTTCCCTCTCAGAGGCCATTACACCATGTGTTCCCTCTCTCTCTCTCTTCTCTTGATATCCTCAGAAGCTGTTCTGTAACGCAAAAGGAAAGGCCACAACAGTGGTCAGGGATTAAATAGGATGTAAATGCAGAAACAAGATACAAGTACTAAATCAGCAACCAATTTGATCTAAAGCAATCTTAAAACCATGTAAACACTCTTGATCAACATGAAGAGCACTAGAATTTTAAGCAGAATCAAGGATCTGTTGTTTCTGAGGTTCTTCATACCTTTCCACACTTGATCAACTCCAAGGATCTTTTTGCTTATTAATTACACACTACACTCTACATTGGTACAGAGACAGAGCAAAATCAGCAGCTTCTTTTCCACAGGAAAGGGAGACATGGTTTACCTTTCCAACTTAAAAATGACAGTCATAATAGATTTACAAAAAGTTCCCTATTCCTTTTATACAAAATATAGACATATGCAGGTGATCCATACAAACTAAAGAAATTAGCTCCATCTACTTAACTAGAGATTTCCATTAATAATTGCCAATCATGTTTCAGACACTACCAACTGGAGGTTATCTAGATTCTCAAACTAATATGAAACAGGAAAGCCACTTTGGAAACATTTCTACACCTAGTTCCCAACATACAGTAGGCACTTCAGGCTAAATCTGAGTTTTTATGACATTAATACTTCCGCAAGTTACAAACAAGGTAAACTTATTTTTTTCCAACCATGTCTGTCCTGTTAAACCAAAAACTATTCCAAATGAAAACGAACAAATAAATCGATAAGAGTAACATGTGGTTGTTAAATCTAAACCACATACTCTTTCATGCAGACTTCCCTTATTCCCCAATACTTAATACTTTGGGTTGTAATAAATACTCCAAAATTGCAACAAGTTGGCATTTTCTTTTTCACCTTGCAGTCTAGCAAGAATGATAATGTGCAGGAAGGAAAAGATATCATAAAACAAGATAAGGCCAATTTTTTATGTTTGTTCATTCTCTCTTGGACGCAGCCTATACCCTTTTTGCAATAAACTGAAAATTTAGTCAACTTCCCTCCAAATCACAAACTTTTTTCTGGTCCTTTTTGTTCGTTTGATCTTCCTTGGAAAACCAGATCACAATGAGTAGCTAAATTTTTGGTTCCTCAACCGCCACAGTTGTCTTAAACTACGTCTAATTGAGGGTGGAAAAATTAAGCTTTAGACAAGATCCATTTAACCAAGGGAAGTTTTCTTCTTCCTTTGTTTTATGTTTTAATTCTTCTACTGTTTGATTAAGCGCCTGAACAAGCATATGCCTCATTGTCATCGAGTTCAACTTAGAACTAAACCCAATAACTACTTTGGAGAACCAAAACCAAAACAAACAAAAAGATCCATCATGATGGATGCTCAAAACAAAACCCTATCTTCCTCCTTCATTCTAACTCTAATAGATCATTTGGGAGAAAAAGCTATGATTGCTTGCATACCAAACGAATTCGGTCCCAACCCACTACAAGGTACGAACTTTCCTTTCTGAACACTATCCAAGATAAATATAAATCAAACTGATTAGAAACGAAAGAATAAAATACTAGGTAACAGAACACGAGAATGTAAGCCAAACGTACCTTCAAAAAATTTAGAGCAGATCTGATGGAATGTGCAGAGGAGCTTATTTGAATGGGATCAGGGGAGTTAATTCGAAATATCAATCTAGGGCCCCAGAGTCGGTGTCGGTTGAGAGACAATAATGTTGAAATGTCCCCGTCCCCCGGTGCATAGGATCCTAATCCGCATAGGATGATAGGAATTTTCGGAATCTGGAACCATAATTTTCGTTGAAGTACGGAAGAAGCGAAAACTTTTGTAAGACCGTCGTTTCTATTTGCGTCGCAGTTCACTGTTTACCTTGGATTATAACCTTTTTTTTTTTTGGTCTGAAAGATGACCTGACCCTTACGTAATTACATTGACGTACTTCCCTGAATTTTACGTTAATCTGGCAAAACTTATGTAATAAAATTAAGGAAAATTACCACCACTGAATTTTAGTCCTTTATCAAAAATTTATTTAAGTTTTTAAAAAAATTCAAAGTTCACTAAGTTTTTTATTTTTGTATGAAAATAACCCAAGTCAATGATGTTACGGGAGATAATGAAGCGTAATCCACTTAAACTAAATATTAGGAATAAAACCAATCGTTGTCTGTCATGTGTTGTAAAATTTCTTATCTGCTCCATTCGGTCTCTCGTCTGCCACAGCTAAATGTTAAGGCTAAAACCAATGCTGGCTACCACGTGTTTAAATTACTTGTTTGCTCCATTGGGTCTCCCGTCTATCACGACGCATGCCACGTCGGAGTTAGTTTTTGTATCACATGGCATACGACGTGGCAGACGAGAGACTGAATGGAGCAGACAAGGAATTTTAAACACGTGGCAGCCAACGATTGGTTTTAGCCCTGATATTTAACTTAAGTGGACTGGGTTTCGATATCTCTAGTAACGGAGTTGGCTTAAGTTAGTTTTCATACCAAAATGAGAAACCCAGTGAGTTTTGAATTTTTTTTTAAAATCCAGTAAGGCTTTTGATATTAGATTAAAATCTAGTGAGCTCCATGTAATTTTCTCAAAAAATAATCCTTAACCTTCAAAAATTTTACCAAAAAAAAAAATTTGTCTCCAAGAACCTAAAATCTATGGACTTTAATTTCTCTCTTATTCGTTAATTTTCAATTTTTTCTGTCGCTTGTAAACTACAATTTTGTAGGTCATCTTTGGCTTTTCTCTCAGATGTTCTGAACTTCCTTTATGAAAAGATTATGCGAACAAAATGACATCTTGAAACGACGTCGTATGTCACTAGAAACTATTTCTAGTCCGTACGGAAAATTTCCTTGTCTCGTGCTTTATGACATCTTGAAACTTGACTCTGCCGAAAATCGCATACCATCCCGGCATTGTGCTAGTTTTACCTAAAGAAACCCAACGGCTTATAACCTTGGTCCTCTATAAATGTTCGTATAACTAGTAGGAAGTGGAAAGTGCCGTATGCGACTATGCGGCCCAGGAAGTTTGGAGAACCACAAAGCACTACAAGTTTCGAATTTTCAGACCAAAAGAGAGAAAGAGTGAGAAAGAACTGAGAAAGCAACATGTTAAGGGGAATAGCCAGCACAAGCAGACCTGGAAAAGGTAGAAAATATATGACCCCTTACCATATGATGTTGAATGTAATAATTGGGACGTATAAAAACAATCAATACTCTCCCCTCGTAGTAGATGACAATCACCACTTGGCAATATAATAATACAATAACTACGACAAAATAGCCCACCCCTTCCCCAGTATGACTAGAGCTGAGGACTAGCCAAACTTCCTCGCATAAAAAGAGATGGTGCCTATTCCGCTCTACTTAGACCAAGCAACCGTATCAATTTCGGCTTGTGCTGCCCTGTACAACTCCAGCCTCTTCGCTAGAGCAGTACGTCGCTCCATGATGGCTGGGTCCTCGTTCAATAACGATGACAAACGCTTGGTCTGCACAAGGATTTTTGAAATCAATCGGCATTCATCAATTGCACTCAACCAACATCAAATTTCACCAAAATGCATCCATCTTATCAAGACGTGAAAAAGAGATCAGTCCTCACCTCCATTTTACCCAACTCAGCGAAGAAATGGTCAAGTAGGCTTTTTTTGGCCTCCCGCACTTGACAATAGACAATGGATTTCGGAATGGAGTTCCGCAAACTTGCACAGACCAGATTGACATAAGACAAAACAGTTGTCCCTGTTTGTACATGGACGCCGGAGATGAATCAGCCAAAGGGAACAAAGGCAAGATACAAAGTGCAAGCATAGCCAGCTAACTTTCAGGTTTTAAGACTCACCAATTCGCCTAAGATATGAATCATTGTATCTATCAAAAATCGAATGTGTTGGGTTGCCACCCTTCTCAACATCTTGAGGAAGCTTCCGGAAGAAATCAACTGTCAAGTAACTACACTCCATATCAACTAGCTGAAGTGTTGCTTTTTTGCTTTCTTCCCTCATCCGGTCAAGCGATTCAATAGATGCATTACTAACCTCTACTCTGAGGCCAGGATACTGCTTCAACTCCTACAAGTCCAGCAAAACTTTTGGTTATGGTCCCTCTTGAAATGAACCTCTCTACCCAAGAGAAGAATAAAGAGAAGACAACAGGGAAAGAAGTATCCAGTGCCTGAGGTCTTGTCTAATATGTAAAGGAATAAAAGAAAACCTTTTCTGAATTTAATTTTGAAGCAGCATAATCTCATTATTAATAAGCTCAAAACTCAAGGATGAAAAAAGTAAAGCAAGAGAAATATTCTTGAATTGGATGTGGATGCATGTCTTGGTGTATATATGTCTGGGTTCGGTGTTGATTACTGTGGGTCTGTACACGTGTATTGTCATTCGCAAAGCACGTGAAGGTCTGCAGTCAAGGCCAACACTCTGGACCAAGCTCTAGTATGACATTCAATAGATTTTACTAGCTCAAATAGCAGGCAGCTTCTTCAAATTCCCAAGTTCAAAGATAATATCTCCTATTTTAGTATGTCAAACTTCAACTTCTGAGTCCTAAATTTGCAAACAAATTATGTAAGCCATTATCTGCTTCTCATGCCTTACTCCAATTAGTACATCTGGTAGTCCAACTTCTGTAATATTAATCAGAGAGGTTCTAACCTTTTCATTTTCATGTAAAATAATATAATTTTGGCTGATCCCATAATGTCTTGTAACAGTGACAAATTTTCTGCAAACTTTCAACTTTTTCAATGAATGTCCAGAAAAAACATTTGCACTTCAATTACAATAGGAACCTAAAAGACGAAAACTGAATTGAAAACTACAATGCCAATATCCTGGACTTCTCTTATTATCCTCTCTCCTTTAGGAACCACAGTCTTGAGTCTGCAAGTAAATTTTGTTACTAACTCCATCTTTTTATTGCTAGGGCAAGATTTGTTGCTAAAACAAGAGAAAACATGGGCACGCCTTGGTGTGCTTTAATGGTTAAAATATTAAATGTGTGGCCATGCATGATAGTTAAATCAAGTCAGAGCTAGAAACGCCAAAAGTTATGCTGGTGTTACTATTGGCAATATTGAGCTAATGGAAAGAAGCTCATAACTTTGATTCATCAAACAGAACCTTAAGGAAAAAGTCAGGACAACTACAGAGGAAACAATAAAGTTATGCATTGTCAGGAACATACTATTGTTTCATTGATAGCTTTGTGAGTGAGATCCTTCAGTAGGGAATGAACCTGAAATCATGGGAGAAAACAAAAATAACTCATCATGAGGCAAGCAGAATGATTCGCAAGGACTCAGAATTTGGACACAGGAAACTCAACAACTCTATAGGCACAACATTTCAGTTAGAAGTTTTACATTATACAACTGTAAAAGGAAGTTTCAAAAATTTTGGCCAGAGCAGCGATGAGTTTTCCCAACCCAAAGATTGGATGTGAATGTCCTGAGTCACCATTATGTTCCATCTAAGTTTCATCTCTACATGCAAATTGAACTATTGGGAGAAAACACAATACCAATGACAGGTCCATCTCCTAGGGGCTACTGGTCAACTTGTCTAAATTTGGGGTTGATACAGTTCTAAATTTGGGCTTAGGGACTATGATCGATGGCGATGCCAACAGAATACTTGGAGAATATATCCTAATTGACCGACATCAAGATGATTAATAAGAATAAATGGAACCAACCCAGTTAACCTTATCTTACATGGGAATGCACAACCGCAAAAGGGACAAAAGACGAAAAAACAAAAAGCAATAAGTGCTTGTAAACATGACAAAGATGTCAAGTATAACTTTTTATGCTTAATACATGCTTCTCCTTAAGTTTTTATGCATACCGCATCAACAGATGCCTCAGCAGGACCTCTGATGGTAACTATAGTAGATTCTATTAGACGACGATATCCTTGTTCAGGAGCAATTAAATGAGGTTGGTATCCATCAGCTTCAGTTATGATCTTCCGTATATTTTCCATTGCAAGTTGCTTGTCAAATTGCAAACTTTTAAGAGCAGCAGGAAGCTGGTTATCAAAGACATTGTAAATTTTGTCACCACCAGGACGCCTGTGGCAATGACGAACACAACAAATTAAATTTATTTTATAACACGAAGAAAATGCAGAGAACCCGTGCTGTGGCAAGCTGGGGAAAGCCACTGTGCATGAGTGAGGAAGATCATGGAAGCATGAAACTTACACGCCATCAAGATGCTCTTTGTATATTTGATCGAACCCGCGACAAATCTCCATGATCATGTATAACTTCCCCTGCAAACCACAAGCTATTAGTACTAGCAAATCCTGCAGAAATGAGGATCTCCAAAAAGCGAACCGCCCGCGGGGGGCGCCGGGGTGTTGAAAGAAAACAAAAATGGTAGGCTTTTCACCACTGGACCTTGGTACAATATAAAGAATATGAGAAAGACAGATAAGAAGGGGGAGGGAAGAGAAGAGGAGGCCTTATAATTATTCAGTTTGATTGTAAATATCAGTACAATTTAAAATGAGAAAGCAACCTGACCAAAGTAAAAACAATCAAACTTACTCCAGCATCTGTAGCAATCGGCTTTCCAAGTCGGCTTAGTTCATTTTCAAGTTCAGCAACTGTCTTGTTTATAAGGGACTGGATGCCCGGGATTCTGGACTTGATTACAGTCTCTAAATGCTGGAATGTCAACCATTTGATTAAGTTATGATATATATTAGGAGGGCTACAATACAAGAGATTAAACAAAGCTAAACTGAAAAAATTCTTCCAAGGAAAAAAACAAAAAGGGGAAGAATATCCAACCTTAGAAAGCATCTTTGCTAAATGCTCAGAACCCATTCTAGGAGCTAGGTGCTTGTATTCTGGGGTAGTAGCGAAATACTCGCGCTCCCTACGGCGAGCAGCAATCATGTCGACATTCTTATTGATATCGGCTTGTGAACGATTCACGACACCAACCCAAGGGAATTTCAGACGATAAGACTTCCCTTCCAATATCTAACCAACCAGAAAATGCCATTTAAAGTTTAGACATGCAAAAGGCATGTAAAGCTCATAGCTGTGAAACAATGCATTGAACTCATCCACACGTTATATCTCTGTAGAAGTGGATGAGTAGATGCCTACTAAGTTATAAATCTTAGCTAAAAATGTGGCATTCACTGGAGTATCAGTCACAATTGAAGGTCAGGAATCTGGGAAACAAGGACACCCGGTTGGATAGGTGAGGGTCCTTGGAAAAAGTGTTTCAGTTATGAGATAACTATCCTAGAATACTTATTAAAAAAAAAAACTATCCTAGGGTACTTACGAAAAAGTGTGGTCAATGTACATGCAAATGAATTATGCCAGGTTGCATTAACATCTGAACTTAATCCATAAGATTGCAGAACCAATAGGACCCTCTGACATGCAAGATGCACATAAATGGCATTCCAAATCCAGTTCCACCAACATTAAGCAAGGAAAATATTTAACAATATTGTAATTCATTGTGCAAATCTCTTTCCTTTCCTTTTTTTTTTGTTTTGGTTTTCCTTTTGAAAGAATAGGCTGAAGCAAAAAACATCCTCTGTCATAGACCAAGTCAACTTACATCCACTGCATCAGTACCCTTATCCATGAGATCAATCTTTGTCAACACTCCGAGTGTCCTCTCCCTGCAAAAGGAAAAGAGTGAAGTATACTTTGAATGAGCCATTTTATCTACTCACAATCGAGTTATCATAGTGGCAACATTTGCCACGATTACAAAGCTTGAACATACTACAGGCTGTAGCAGATTGGGATAATAATGCCTGTGACCTCAATGGTATCTATAAGGTCAATAGGTTTGAAAAAGAAAAAAGATACTTGTTCTAAAGTAACAGTATTAGGGTTACCTGTTGGGTCTACTTCACGCGAGATTTTGATTGCATCAGATGTAGCAAGATCTTGATTGGCAGGTGAAATGGCTAGAATTATACAGTTGGGCTGCATAGATAGTACAGCAAACAAAACAGTGCAACAACTTAGCAATTTAGCTTTGCACAATAGATGAAACGGGACAGGCTAAAATACTAAAGAATTGAATCCAAATAAATGTGAGGAACCAAAAGTTATAACTCACAGAAATCTCACCCCAGAATAGATTATCAAAATAGAGAAATAATTTTACCAACATAAGATTCTATAACTAGAGAATAAAAGGTCCAAATAGGCAAGAAGCATGGAAGACAAGTATGAGCCCCTGACTCACTAGAAATCAAGTATTCAAAGCTACACGCTTGGAGAATTTACCATCTACTGGTACAGATGATAACAAAAATTTCAAGATATCAGCTATGCACTTCAGAAAAAAACCAAACAACCAATAAGGTAAGAGTGTAAAATAATACCTATCATTTTTTCTCATTCTCTTTTTTCTCTAAGAAGGGAGATGAAGGCAAAGGTAAGAGAAGGAAAAAAAAAAGTTTCTCCAATGACATAAATCACAGCTTTGAGGACATGGAAGAATATCTTGGAAAAAGTTGCTCAGACACAAAAACTTCAAATTTTCCAACAAGAGATTAGAATAATGCAACAGATTAAACTTAGAGATTGGCTATTTCAACATACGCAAAATAACTATATGTATGTATCCAACACTGGTTTAAATATTACCTTCTCAATATAGGAGCGAACCATATTCTCAATGTCTAGCACGATACTGTCCGGTTGACCCTCTATATAATACACAAAAGCATTAGTTGTGATGTTCTAATCAATATAGACAAGAAACTTTGGGCTTGTTAGTTTCAAAGAAGGCTATGATAAAAAAAAGGAAGCTAAAAGGCTCCAACTAAAAGGTGAACCAGCCAAAATTCTACAATACTGCAAGCAGATGCTTTTCAGTTTTTTCAGAGGTTGGAAACTCACGATCAGGGCTTAGAGATTTCAAAATTCCTTTTCTTTCAATTTCCTCATGCTTTTTCCGTAATGAAACAAAGTCCAGAGAAGAATGTTGGTGTATGACAAACAAGCCAAATATACAGATATGTGAAACTTACCAACAGCTACCTTTGTAAGCCCCGGGAGATCAATGAGTGTCAAGTTGACAACTGCCAACAAAAGAAAAACCATGAAAATTGAGACATCTGAACAAACAGATAAAGAGATTAAGGTGGAAAAAATACATTCATTCAGACAGATTCAAGAAGAAACCACCAAGATGTAGTTTGAATCCCTATCTTACCATTAGGAGAATATATGCTGAGATGGATTGGAACACTAGAGATTTGCTTGGAGCGGCCAGTCTCTCGATCAGTCTCATCTTGAATCTCCTTCCTTACAGCAGCTGCACAAAATCCATCAATGATGAAATGTAAAATGTAACAATCTCATATATAGTTCTATTTCCCTTCCTCCCTTCTTTCTTCTCTCTTCCCTGTGCAGTTTGTGTGGATGCACAGAACAATCAAAATTCACTAATGGAAAGCAGGTGTGATGTTGTATGTGGGGATTAAACAATGTCTTTATAGCAGATTAACAGAAAACAAAAAACTATCTGACATATATCAGAGGCAATCCAGAAATGTTAAAACTTTAATGAGGATAAAGAAACCTACCAAAATCAGTGAATTTTTTTCTTGGAAGGTGGAGAAACTCCGCATATTCTCTGCTGCCTTCATCAAGCTTATGGAGCTGCAAGTCAAGTGGACGATCTGTAAATTGCATATAATTATTTTACCAACATTCAAGAAGACAGAAAAGGAAAAAAGAACAACTACAACCCAGAGCATGAGTGCCATATATTACCAGATCCACGGGTAAGAAATCTTCCCAACAATGCTCTCCAACACAGACGACTTCCCCGAACTCTGTGAGACAGTGATGCAAGAACATTTAGCTCAGGCAGAAGCCCATATTCTAAATGTAATAAACTTTTGAGAGATCATCATGATTTTCCCTTCTCAGAAATTCCAAAATAGATAACTTAAAAGGGCCCTAAACACAGTAAGAACCATGCTTCCGAACTCAATCATATTGCCGTCACATAGTACTTGCATTAAGCCATTAGAACTTTATCACCAAGCCCCTTATCTTGGGAATTTGAATGAGCATACGCCATAAAATCCATCTTAGTAATTGTAAAGGTTAAATGAAATGATCATTGAATTCAGCTGTCAAATCTCCTTTATGGCTCTAAGGAAAAAACGCACCAAAAATGAGTGGTAAAAAATGAATACCATCTCCTTATTGTTCATATCCATTCTGTAGCATCGAAATATTGCATGACTGCCGTCTAAGGAAGAACTTAGTGAAATAAAACGAGTTAAAGTCGTCTTGCATCTAAGCAATAACATTACGAACTTTAAATGGCGATGAAGATTTTGTTCTTCATAAACAATAATTAGATGATAATTCTTTCTGACTTTTCCTTGAAATCAAAAGTTCTTAATATTGATTTGGTAATAGTACGTATACAGCTCGGTGAATCGAACAAAAGTCCTAACAACATCACGACGACAAAAATGAGAAACATACGCAAACCGATATAAAATCCATCCAAAACAATCGCCAAAAGAAGTATCTTGTCACAAATACACAGATTTGAAAAATATCAGCTCAGGCAAATAATCAAAGATTACAGAGTACGTACAAGCTTCAGCTCTATCTATGCAATAGAGAGAGAGAGAGAGAGGGATCGGGAGCTGACCTGGCCACCGACGACGGCGATCGCGGGGAGAGAGTCCCATAGAGTTGGCAATGCACTGGCTTCACCGTGGTCACCTAGCGCGGTGCAAGCTCTCTGGATTTTGTTCACCAAAGATATCAAATTGTCCATTTTTGGTCAGACCGTAGCCTCTCACAGCCGCGTCAGATTTAGATCCACCGGATCGGACGGACAGAGAGACTAAGAGATAGAGAGAGATCTGAGAAAGTAATACGCCGGCTCGGAAATTTGTTAAGGTCCTAAGGAGGTGGGGTGATGAAGCGCGTGTTGGAGTTCAGAAATTTAAGAAATTATAAGTAAAACGTTTTGAATGACCGGAAGGGTGAGAGACGAGAGAGAGCGAGAGAGAGACAGAGAGAAACGTTTTGAGCGGAAGACGACGTGACGGGCCAGCTGACAGCTGTAGCAAATATAAGAGGGACGCCGTTTGATAACACCTAACGTCGGTGATGTTGCAGACTTTCCGTTAAGGTGTTGTGGTTTTCAAAATTTGAATTCATCAAATGCTTCCCTTTACTTTGTTTATCTTCTATCCTAAATCAAATATTTAATAAATTGTTAAGTGATTAGCCTTACTTGTAAGATTTACACTTAAACTTCCCTTACCTCTAATTTTAGATTAAACAATCTTATTCTAACAAATGATATCATCAATTTTTCTCACACTCCAAACATAAACTACCATTTTTTCCTCCAATTTTTCTAACATCTTGAGTTAATAATAGAGATTATGCACAATGACAATGTTACATAAGATGTAAACGAATATCTAATATCAGATTCTATCCTTCAATAAATACTAAATTTGGGCAAGATAAAATTTTATATGATCCAATTTCAGTCAGCAAAATTTTCTTAGAAGTTAAGTATGATATTGAAGTTCGGATCAAACTTGATACATGGGCTATTTTCTGTCTTTAGCTAAGTGCAAATTATCTAATTAGTGAAATTAATTATGAACATTTAGTTTAACCACTCTCATAATTCAAATTCTTGATTATTATGTTTACCCAAGGAGTATTATAGATCAGCTGGTGCCCTCTCAAGATTTGTAGTATTTTTTTAAGCAAATGTGGCCTACCATCTTTTGGAAAGTGGAAGTCGGGCAACTCGTGCTTGCAACGGGCACAAAATGGCATCCGCCTTTTAGCAATTTGTTTGACAAGCATTCACCTTACGCTTGATAAAGTGAATGGTACCAAGCACAGGTTCCTTTTGGAGCATCAGTTCAAATCGCCCATAGACCGTAGCATCCATAACATTCCAAGGAAACCATGATTGTACTTTTTCCTTAAACATCTCCACGTTAAAACAAAAAACAACCCGCCCTTTTTTTTTGACCGTGTCAGGAAACTATGGGACCGGATCAAGTTGGGTCCATTTAAACTGTGTTATTTCTCTTCATAATTTCTTCAATTAAGGCCCACTTTTAATGCTTTGATTAGCTATTAAGAAGGGAGAAGAGGGAAAAGATGTTGAAAGCTTTCAGTAGAATCCACATAGAGCGTATTGATGCTGGCTTGAATATGACCAATCCACAATACACGATCAAGCTAAGTCACAAGGTTAGCATAACTAATGGATAACTAAAACACTGCGATTATGTTAAATAAATGAGATTAGGCGCCCCATCAATTCTAACAGAAAACCTACTAAAGCCTTTATTCTGAAAGACAGAGGCTCATCATTACTTGTCTTGGAACCTAGGCGATTAACACCACAATGATTATCAGGCTTTAAAATATGCCAACAAAGCTCAGGACAACCCCAATCTCGGAAGGCCATTAAAGCATGACACCACGGGTGACTAACAAAAACAGAAAGAAAATACAAATTATGCTTTAGTTCGTGGAGTCAGGAGATCCATCATAGCCATAAGGATTTTTGCTGGCCCAGTTCCATTGATCCCGGCACATCTCATCAATGCCGTATTTTGCCCTGCATGGACATCAAACTTGTTAGAAAGACGCAGCGCAACACAACACAGCAAGGACCCAAAGCTAGACACCTCACAAGGAATTTACCACTTCAGGAAAGATCAATTTTTCATCCTGCTCACATTTTTTTTTTCCCAAAACACAAAATTGCAAAGTTTTTTCCCGGTTGACTAACTTCAAAAGACAAGCATATGGATATCAAGAATCGAATCAGCTAACACTGATTGCATGATCTGCATACTGTATACTGAGTTGCACATAAATTAGTACTTACTTCCAATTCAATTCCTTTTCTGCTTTTTCTGTTGATGCATAAACAACTTCGGCATCACCAGGTCGCCGCCCAGACATTACGAGTGGAATTTCCTGGAAGAGGGCAATTTGTAACACATTAAAAGAGCCACTGAAAAGAAAAAAAAAACCAAAAAAGAACAGTCGAGCTGAACACAAGAAAGTGGGATCCTATATTCTTCCAGTGTAATTCTGAGAAATCAACAAGGTCTATTCAAGGATTCATGCTGACAAAAAAGTCTACAAAGGCCTCTTCCAATTCTAGCAGAGTCTAAGGGAATGGCAAGTCTCAGACAGGCTCGTAGCGGTTGGGTATGCTCTTTTCATAGGTGACATTCCAGGAGCCATGCTTAGATATGCCAACAGCATTCATCTTGACGATGGTTAGGTTAGTCTCAGAATGATTGCCCCATGCTTTGCATATTTCCACAAATCCCCTTTTAGTATTATTGGTATATGCAGGAAATTCTCCACCCCTACACCCCGACTCAAAGGCTGTATAGAAAGCAATACTCCTACCTAAGAGGAGAGGAACTCAATGGCGGTTAAACACCATGAAACTTAGATTCTGGCACCCAAAGATAATGGACACCAAACTCAATAGCCCAGACCACCCAATGGACGAAGCCAAAGCTTTTCAGAATTCATAAGATTGCCTCGCATTACCTACTGGGTATATCAAGACGGAACCCCAGGCAATTACTTTGTGGAAAAATTAAATTTTTAAGTAAAAAGTAAAGGATGGATTGAGTGCCTGAATACAAGAGTAGAATCTCCTCTCTTATACCTTCCCTGATGCCTTTTCAAATGCAGCAACCATCTCCAGAACTGATGTTCCTCTACCAGTTCCCAAGTTGTAAACCTCGCAACCTGTGGAGACACGGTACAGAGCAGCAAATATAAGAGTACAGAAGAAACTCTACCCTTAAGGAGTAGATCATGTGAATTTTAACTAGTTATGTAATTCCTTTTCATTCACCTAGTACTAGATATATATGAACGAAACTCAGAGCAAAGGGCAAGATAACAAAATTTCTTCTTTTTTGTTTTTTTTTTTGGGGGGGGGGAGGAGGAATTGCTGACAGTACTTTTCATAATTAAAGGACACTTGTAATGCAATGCACACAGATTTCCAAGAAAAGCTGGTACACGACAACATGAAAAACATAAACATAATCGCCTGATCAACCCCACATAACATTTTTTAGAAAGGACTTTGGAAAAAGTCAACAAGCACAAAATATGCATAGAAAAGACATAAGGTGTCATTTTCACAACAATCACCTATACTAGGTTCATCCAGCTTGTGCAAAGCAGCAATGTGCCCGTCAGCTAAATCAACAACATGAATGTAGTCACGCACCTGAAAAAGAGATGAGCACCATCATACCGGATTTCAAAATCCAGGAGTAGATTTAGAGAAGGATGATTATACATGCAGTTTCTTATCAATTATACACTACGCTTAACAAGTGGGAGAAAAATGGAATGCCAAGCCAGTAAGTGGATTGAATCAAATTAAAAGAGCATACCCCAGTACCATCCTTAGTTGAGTAGTCGGTTCCAAAAACTGTCAAGGCTGGTCGCCTGCCAACGGCAACTTGCTGAACGAAGGGCATAAGGTTGTTAGGAATTCCACGGGGATCCTCACCAATATCACCACTAGGATGTGCGCCAACTGGATTGAAGTATCTTAGCAATATGACTTTCCATTCAGAGTCCGCACAGTAGATATCACGAGAAATTTCTTCAATGAATAGCTGAAAAATGAGGTTCGTTCAATATTATTACTAAATTCTTTCTAGAAGATGCTTGTCAATTGCACTTTAAATATGTGGGACACCAACAAAGACAAGGATGTATGCAGGAGGGAGCCTTTAGCCCCCTCAAAAGCCAGCAAGCCTTGTATCTTCTATTGTTGACTAGTTATCTGATGCATGTTACCTACCAAGCACCTGATATAAACATGCTACATACCTTGGTTCGTCCATATGGGTTCGCTGCAGAAAGGGGGAACTCTTCTGTACAAGGGACCTCCTTTGGCCAACCGTAGACAGTCGCCGAAGATGAGAACACAAGCTGAAATATTTCCAAAATGTGTAAATCAGTCAAGTAGAGGGCACCATCAAATGATGTTTTTACCTAGAACATTACTCTTCAGGTAGGGAGCATTTCACTGGGAAAAAAGGGAGGACAAAGAAACTTGAAACAAAGATAGCACAAATAAAAGCTAGACAACAGTACAATGGGAACAGCTCAAAGATATGGTCACTGAATAAAGTATGTCATGTTCAAACCTACTGAGCAGAAGCACATCAAGCATCAAACAAAGCACACTACATATGGATCAATTCAACTGGGGTAAAACTATTAGCAGCAGCAGGAGGGCCGCAACAGCACTTTAGCAAAGAAAAAAGGAATGGAATCCTAAACATGAAAACCATTTCCAAGGATTTGATGGAGGATATAATAAACATAGAACAATGGTACAAGATTAAGAAAAAATACTTTCTTTTTCTGACTACCTATATTCTGTGAAACTAAGACCATAACAACAGACTGAGGGAAAACAGAAAAAAATTTCGGCTAAATATGCTTCGTAGTTTTAGAAAATATTAACCTTGTGTAAAGTGAAAACAGCAAAGACACTAAAATTGACTATGGTGTGAACATCTATGGCTAAAATGGGAGAATACCTTTTTGCATCCATGTGCCGCCATTACTTCCAACAAAGTAATTGTCCCAATTAAATTGTTGTTATAATATAGTAACGGTTTCTGCACACTCTCGCCAACTGCTTTTAGCCCAGCGAAGTGTATTACAGCATCGAATCTGCAGCACAAACACGACAGACACGAAACCTTATAGCCTGAATAATTAAGCTTGAGGAGCAAGCAAAAACTACAATATTAGCAAATTAAATTCACAGTTCTATTGGAATGGTTTTGTGAGTGTTACAGAAGGTTGCTTTAGGTGTCAATATATTCCTCGTCCCTTGTGTTCTAAGGTTATACTTGTCTTTGGCAAAGGTTGATAGGAAGAAAAATGGGCAAGTACTTTACTCTAAATACATAAGCCAAAGGAAAGCACCTTTAGCTAAAGAAGATGACTTGAAAAGTATTAGGGAAATACAAGAAAAGCTGATGATATTTGAATATGATGAATTCAGTTGAAAGCATGAGAGATGGCCATCCAAGTTATAACAAAAGGTACATAACAATCAGAGAACAAGAAATAGAAAAGCCTTATCGGTCAGAATTCCAATCTAAAAGAAAGCTGAAACAGATTCGAAACATCAAGTACTTACTGTGTCGAAGCAAAAATTTGTTCAAGTGCTGGTTTGTCCCGGAGATCCACCTGCGAGTGGGAACAGAAAATGTAAGGAATGGCACCATTGATATCAACCTTTCTGTGTAGGTACTAACATTAGTGACACATTAGCTCAGTATGAAACTGATGGCACCTCTCCAGTCTATAGCACAACAACCAATATCAAACAAATTGCATTCTTTCTGCTATCCAAGAAAAAAAAAAAAAAACATTCTTCTGCTAATTTCATGCAACATCAAAGTTTTAAGCCCGACATATATAATCCATTCTATCTTTTGGCAGGTAAATGCACTATTCATGGACCCAGGGATTGAACCTCTGATCTAACCCTCCATTTCTTACTTATGGGGGAAGAAATGCTCTTTGGTCTGAGGACCATAGAAACAAGTTCTAACACAATCAATAAAGTGGACTAAAAGGAAACAAGGAAGAAAAAGGCTATCAAACCAAAAAGAAAAAAGAAAACAGTAGCCTAAAAGCAAAAGAATATATCTTGAACGGTAAATTTAACATAACGGAACCATAATCTCCACTAGATCATACCTTCTACATCAGCAACTCGATGCTTGTGCTCAGAACCAAAATTCAATAAAAGCAGTTCACTCAATTTTATGTATACATACATACAAGTACATCTATGTACAGAGAATATACGTATACTTGTATACGTGTATGTACGGAAACACAAGTACCTAATGTCTCAATCTAATCAAAAACATCTTTCTCATATAAAATCATAGACTTTTAACACGTGCAAACCGCAATTTAGGGCACTTCGTTAATCAACCAACCATAAAACTCAAACATCCTGAGGAATTCAAAAAAGTAATTCTTCAGAATTCACAAATAGTTTTTACACAAGAGAATAGAACGCAACGAATTGAAAAGTAATCGTAAAAAAAGCAGAACCAAATTCTAATTTACACGAATTAAGCAGTCACTGATAGCCGTTAAAAATAAGAACCTTGTGAAAGGTTAGGTTGTGGCCGAAATCGCCGGCGAGGTGTTTGACACGCTGGAGAGCGACGGGGGAGGCGTTGTCGAGGTTGTCGACGACGACGGTATTAAACCCGCCCAATAGGAGCTGGAGAACGGTGTGGCTCCCAATGTAACCGGCCCCGCCAGTGACGAGGATTTTCTTTGCCATGGCAATCGAAGCGTTACGAAAAACAAGACTGTAACCACAACGACAACAATAAGACAGCGACGAAGCTTGGAGCGGCTTTTGGTTACCGGAACACGGAAAGGGGTGGGAGGCCAAAATATATAGGGATTATAGTAGCTGTTGCCAGAGCTGTTCTTTCTGGTAACCGACAAAATTAAATTCTAAAATTTAACCCGAAAGAAACTAACACCGAATAAATCTTGGAGAAACAGATCCGCCACGTGGTGCGGCATTGTCTGGGGGTGATCTCGGGCATGGATTCTTCTGGGACTGAACAGTGAAAGTGGAGGAAATGTTGGTCTTTCAAGGTTGGGGAAGGGAATTGACGGAAATACCCTTGCACACTTCCACACAACATCGTCTTCTTTGGTTGGAGTTTCAGATTCGTTCTTTGACTCATCAGATCCACCTGGGGAGACGGAAAGGAGGGTATTAGGGTCAGCGGAGGTCTTGGGAATCAACAGGATATGCCTCAACTATGACTCGGTGTAAATTTCAAATTAGTTAAGCATAACGAAGTCTCCAGCCTGGCTTTGTGCTTTCCACTTCACGAATTATGTCGTTTAACATAGACGTTTTACCTAATACATAAGCTTTAATTCTTGATTTAAAACTATAAATTTTACCCCTAATATTATCATATTTCCATATTTTAAAAAAAAATGAAACTTAATGCCCCGATTGTCTCTCAATATTAATAAAAGCATCTGTTTCAAGATCTTATACAAAGTTGTTATAAAGTCTCTCTTTCCTAAGACTCCTCGAGGACTATAATTCAAACCTTGAATATAATAATGAATACGTTAATCATTTTTTTTTACCATTATAATTTACTTTTTTGTATTATACAATTGAAAATCATATTTTTCAAAATTTAAATTATATTTCATTAAATATCAAACGAAGAAAAAATAATATTAGCATTTTTTTAATGGACAATATGGAAAGAATATTTCATTTTCGCACAAGTCCATGACAAACTTGATGACAAATGAATCACAACGAGAGGGATGTCTTATTGGATGTCACTGTCCATGCTTACCCACGACCATCACTCAAATTTGGATTTAATAAATTTCTTAAAAAATACAATAAGGTTTGATTTCACGATATAAATTTTTTTCTAATTTATTGCAATTGGATCAATATTATCCAATAATTAATATTGATAGTATTTATATTGTAAGATTGTCGATTTCTTTTTAAATTAGATTATTTTAACAGTAAATTAAAAAATACCTTTTTCTTCTCACCAATTCAAAAAAATCTTAATTCTTAAATATTATGGGAAAAAGGATAAGATAAAAAGGAGAAAAGTTTTGAAGCATATATTCTCTCTATTGGAAAGTGGTTGAACCGGAGAATCTTAACAAATTCGGATCGACCTTTTCATGGTAGTCCATAAGTTCTTGTACAAAAATCGAATCTCCTAAACGGTTGACCTGGCCATCTTTTTGGGGTGGTGCGTACGTTTCAAAGAATAAATATATATATATATATAATATAAAACTCTATCTTGCTCGGAAAAAGGAAAAAGGAAAAAATCTTGGAGTTCCGTGGACAGGATTGATACGGAACTGAAAAGAGAGCACTCATGCATTTTTCGTGAATGCTCAGGGACACAGCACCGAACCATCATGTCCCTTTCCAAAGGCGTCGCGTCAGGCGTCGGCGACATTATTATAAGAGGATGCTGCGTGGTACACGTAAATATTGCACTTTCACTTTATTTTTTCCTAAGCAATTGCATTTTTACATTACTTTAAAAGGAAACAAATTTGTATGTAAATAATTAAGTGAGAACTTTACCATATAAATAAATGACTGATAGATCATATTTTCTTATACCATATGGCAATATATTTATGGTATAAATTAGTGTGTGGGGTTAACATTTATGTACGAAATTACACTGAAAAATCTATTAGTGCAAAAGTAGAGACTTTATAAAAAGGAAACACAATGGATCTGTAGGCTAGGGAGTAAATGTATAATAAAACTGGAAATTAGCTAGTAAGCTATATTATAAAAAGATTTACACTTGTCCGAATATTTTACATTTACATATTGTATCATTCATTCTCTTTTTAAATTCAACCATTCAAATTCATATAACAAATTTTAAAAATTATTATTCAATATACTACTTGAAATTTGATAAATCTTTCTCAATAACAAGAATTACATTTAACATATATATCAAGATTTCCATTCAGATTTTTTATTTTTTGTGTCAAAGCAAAAAGGAGAAGGGAGCAGCCAATTTAGTACCCTTATTAGGTCGTGATCATATGAACACCCTTAATAAAGAGTGTTCAGTTTAAGTCAAAATTACTGTCTACCGATCGAGTCCATCAGCACAAGCACTAATAAGTATCAGTCAATCATAATTCATCTACTAGTTCAAGATTAAATTTTACTTTCGCAAGTAATTTCAATTTATATTTTGATTCAAACTTTTAACATAATAAAATAATAAGTAGTATCAATTAGACTATATCCAACAGATTGCCATCAATTGGCAATCCTTTTCATTTCTTTTTGGTCCTCCTTTGAACTCGAAGGGCTCTGTGTTTCTACGTTATCCTACCAAGTTGGACTTGACGATCTTCTTCACTTGGTTATATTTTTCTAAAGTTGGACCGTCTTTTCAGAACCGACCTTGTGCACACAGTTTAATCAAAACGTATGCTGCACCGATTATCTTATCTTTTTCTTAGTCAAGCTTCAAATGCATTAAAAGTTGGGTTCACATGTGCATCAGCCTGTTCCTCCGTCTGGGACTCGGGACTTTTCCTTGCTGCGCGGTTCGAGACCCCACACGAGAAAGAAAACGGACATGAAATACCAAATATCTATTGACCATCCAGCACGTAAAGGGTATGTTTCTTTTCTTCCCATGACTCGTAGACTTGGATCACAAATTTTAAGAAGCTAAAATATGTTTGGGTTTATCTATTGGGATTATGATATTGGTCGGTGACGTAGAAAGCCATATCTCCACTGTACCTAATGATGCTTGGCAGTTGGCCCCTTAAAGCCAAATTTGCCACTAAGCAATATTTGTTTAACTGAAAGTGTTGCTATACTATATAGGAGAGCTCAAAGCGACCCCCACAATATTCTATTGTCAGCTAACGTCTAATTCACACATTAAAAATAGAATGGTAGACCCTTAGAAGAAAAGATAATCCATGAACAACTTCATCTCTAATCAAATTAAGTACTCCTACTTATAAGATACTCCTGATTAGAAAAACGGAGCAACTTGCTCTAATAATTTTATTTTTAGAAAAAAATCAATTTGTACTTTCAAACTAGTAGAGTAATCTAGAAAAAGTGTTCCAACTAGCATATTTGATACATAGAAAACTAAAATTACCAAATTTCATCAATTTGTTTTCCTTAAAAAAAATTCAATTGTCAAAATCATATTACATGTATTATAAATTGGCTATGCAGCACGATTAGTGACCATTGTTTGAGATTATTTTAACAGTTTAGAAGCGCAAAGTGACTTCTTTGTTTCCTATGCAATCTAACCTTTTATTGCGAGAGAAGAGTATTTAAGCAGTTAGATTACAACTTGGTCTTGTTAGTCTAATGTAAGAAAAATTGACAAAGTGTATAATTTTAAGCACATATAAGGTCAACATGAAGTGCGGTTTGCAATGGAAGCCATTTGATTTCCACGTAGAATTTGATAATAGAGAACTCCATTTTGTCATAATTCTAACACGACAACACTATTGTGAAGAAAATAATGCAAGCTTAGTGTGATTGTGTTTGGCCCGGAGAAACCTCAACGGCTATTTAGTTTCTTTTGTGAAATGCGTGAACGCAGCATAAGGGCCAGTTTTATGCAGCGACGATTTGAACTTAGAAGTTGCACCCTCCACCGCTCTATCTACTGGTAATTGCTTAGCAGCGAATTGTCGTCGAAGGCATGAAACGCGTGGAATTTTGCTGGCACTACTATGTTGTGAATTTTGAGTCGGTTAAAGTCGGCAGAGCAGCCACACTTAAAGTATTCTCATTTAGGCATGCGAATATTCTTTCGTAGGAAAAGATTCGGTCCAAAAATAAGCATTTATCAGGATTTAAAAAGGCAAAATTTGAAGGTCAGAATTTTGCCACGTCAGAGACATAAGCAAGGGTGCTGTTGGACTGTGAAAAATTTTGAAGTATTAAAAATTTTGAGATATTGGTGAAAAAGCGAAAGAGATAATTGAATTAATTTTTATATTTATTTAAAGTAAAAAGTGATGATTAATGAAAAGAGAAAAATTTTTAAGAGTTATTTTATTAGGATGAAAATTTTGAAGATGAAAATTTTAGATACCAAACACCTTAAATTGGCTGAGCGGATAGGCTTGGCTCGACCAGGCGATTCCCCCAACTACACTGCTTTCATGCTTCTCTCCCATCTGTTAATGCATGCGCTCTCCCTCATGGCCTCTCATGCATTTCAACACAGAGGGGCGTGCGAAGCATTTTCGTCTTTTCATGGATTCCAATGGTTTCTTCCCCATTCGACTTTACTTTGTATTTCTATTTCCTAATGGGTCAGCTACAGTATGAAATGATGATATCATGGTGTCAGAACTAACTCTACCCCTCTCTCTCTCTCTAACATGGCACAGCATCGTATAGATATAATATATAGATTCTATATAGAATTTAAATTATCTAAAATTTTATATAAATATATTAATATATAAATTTATTTTTATATTTATTTTATTTTAAATATAATAATTTTAAAAAAAGTTATAGAGATCTTAATTTAACGATAATATGAAATTTTTTTTCTTTTTTTTTTGAAGTAAAAAGCCTTGTGCATGTGTCTGGGGTGATGTAACGATGGTGATGTCTAGCCTCTGCAGTGTGTTCCAGAGGAATGACTTAAAAATCAGAAACCATTTAGCAAAGAATGTAATGAACATTTTCGCTCCGCCCCATATCCAAGAAGCCCAACTCAAGGAAAGATGGTCCAGGAGGAATCGTGAAAGCAAAGTCCTGAAAGAGGCCGTGGCCCACATCATTATCCATGAAGCCCGGATAATAATCTGAAAGTCGGTGTCGGGTGGAAACATATTGCCATATTCCACATAAGACGTTTTGTATGTTCAAGTCACGACGAATCAGTAACTTCGCAGGTTGGATCTCACAAGCCAAATAACTGGGAAGAACCTCTGTCCGCTGTCCTGTATGGAAACCCCAACATAGAATGAATATAGCTGCATTCTTTTTTTTTTCCTCAAAACCAGAGATATTATATATTGAAGTAACCAAACTACAACAAACTACAAAAACAAAGAAAAAAATAAAAATAAAACAAAGGGTATAGCTGCATTCTTAGCGACAGGGAAAAAAAAAACTTATAAACAGAGGGGTATTGAGACACAGCGACCACTGACCAGGTATATTGAGAATTCCACGAATACTGGTCATGCAAATATAAAGTTTTAAGAGAAAAATCCAAATGCTATTTAGCAAGAAAACAAAGTAATAACCAGAAATTATTTTACAGGTTAAATAAAAAGGAGAAAAATAGTTACTGTTTTTTTTTTTGGGTGATTGAAAAACCTCATTGCTTCCTATTTTATTTTCACCACCAGGCAGCAACCCCAAAATGTTTTCTTTGTGTTGGAAAACGGGGTGACTGACCAAGAATAATACATCTTCAAACACGACGGTTTTAAAAAATATAATTGATTTTTAGTCTTTATTATCGGTTCAGAATACTTTAGTTTTATTTATTTTTCGAATAAAAAGAGAGGTATTTTATAATACCTCATTTTTTTTTCTCTCTCTTCTTTTACCAACGATCGAAACCCTGACCAATCGAGGTATTGTAACCCCCCTACCACTCTTGTACAGAGGACGTCGGTGATAAAGCTCTCTTCGTTTAATTTTTAAATATGCTATAAAATTAACACACGGTACATTCCTTGTCAGATGGGCTTTGACCTTTATAAATTCAGAGATCCCCAAAAAGTGAAAACAGTCTCATCTAAAACTCAGCACCACTGCATTGCATGAAGAATAATCATCCAGCCCTAACCAAAGTCCAATATCTGGTCTTATACACAACAGAAATCGCAACGTAATCATAAAGAGATTAAAAAAGAAAAAGAGTAGAATCGTTCTTGAATCAATAGAATTTTGTTATAAAAGCATACAACATGAATTGCATAAGACCTGGTACCAATCAAAAAACCACAAATGTTGTGGGTTCATAATTCAGAAACCACCCCCCATGAGGGTAAAAGCGCATACAGCCCATTGCTGTGTTAAAGCGGCTTTAGTAAAGAAACTAAACTAAACTGTACACTATGTCCAATTGTGCCCATAACTGAATAAAAAGCAGGGAAGTTAACAACCATGTTATCATGGATCTGACAAAAGATCTAGATCAGACATTAAGAGAAGAAGAGGTTTTGGAAATCAGTTCCTCTAGCCACTTCAAACAGGCCCAACCAGGACATGAAAGAAGCTGACCAAATTCTGCAGAATTGGTTCTGCTGTCTCGCTAAAGTTAATAGGAGAAGTGCCCTGACTTCCCTGTAAAAAAGTAAGTTTAAGCATGACACCATTTCCTTATTGAATGAATGTGTTTACAATTAATAGCACAAGAATTTATCAACATAAAACCAGAAAGGAGGACTATCAAGGCAGTATCCACCTACCCCTTTCTGAGAAAAGTTTTACACTCCGGTTTTCTGTCTGTTTCAGAGTTACCCCCTTTGAGTTTGTAAAAGTCCAGCATTTCTTCCTCCACTGGATGAGTCTTACCTACTATGGCTTAGGCACTTGCTTGGCCTAATAGTCCAGGTTGTCGCCACTGGTTATTTCTTCCTTCAAACACTTCCTAGCAAGCTGGTGGTCCCAACTATACTAATGTTCATTCCAGGAATCATCAAGTATGCGGAACGGATACGATCTTTATATCTTGCCAGCTTGGGTAAATTCCGAGAATCCATGCTTAAGGCTCCAGACCCCGGACCCAACTATGCAAAGCTCATGGAGGAATACACTTCAAAGAAAGGGGCCAGACTTCCGACACGGATAGACATGACAGCAGAGCCTGACAAAGAATCGACATATGCCTTGATGAATGAATGGAAAAAAAGAATCGAGTTTACTAATGTCTCGGTGGTAGAACATGCTTACCGCTACTTCCAACTGTTCAAGGGACTCATTGTCGATCTCATCTTCAGCTTTCGCGAGCGCAATGAGATCCGAGATTTTTTCCAACACAGGACTGCAGAAGATGCGCTTAAATTGATAGAGGTTGAACTCAGCTTCAATTATGAAGTTTTCTATACCAAGGTCGTTGTGGTTCCCTGTTGCATAGGATACTTTCTGCGCGTTGCATCCTACTGTTCAGTTTTAGGGGCACTTGTCCTCTTCATTTTGTTAGAGAAGCATGGTTTTAAGAAGTTTGATATTGGAGTTACCTACACTTTGCTGCTCGGTGCCATAGCCATGGATGCAATAGCTCTCTTCATGCTCATTTTCTCAGATTGGACTACAGCTTCTCTCCAGAAGGAAAAGAAAAGGCCCATTGTGGGACCCATCATCCAAAAATTCCAAAATTTCAAGAATTCAAGGTGGTTTGGAAGCACGGAAGCGCAGGTTACCCAAGAGAGAAAAAGCGAGGAAGCGCAAGTTACACTAATACTATATCGCAGGTGGTCTGAGTCCGTGCCAGAATTCAATTTGATAAAATATTTCCTAAAGGAATGTCTGAGAAAGTTTCATGAAGCAATCCATGCTGGCTCCTCCCTTAGCATTCATAAGATCGCCGAGTATTTGGGGATTACTCGGAGCATTTGTTGGGGACAGGTCGTTCATTTGTTGGGTGTTAAGGATTTCCTAGATGACTCTTTTAGGAAATATGTGACAGTAAGCTCTTCACTGAAAAGCTATGGAGCTTTATCTTTCGTGAGCTGCGGAAGAAATCTGATGAAGCAGGGGATGTAGAAAGTACCGAGAGGATATGTTCAGCAAGAGGTGCTTATGTTCTCCAACGGGAGTTATGGGAGAGGCCAGCCTCTCCCGAGAGGCAGAGCAAATATAGTAAACTAATGGAGGACTATATCGAAAAAGTTACTTATGACCAGAGCCTTTTGCTTTGGCACATTGCCACTGAACTCTGCTATAAGGAAGAAGTCCAGGACAACACAACCCCAAAGCGAGGCGAACACAACAATCAAACGCAAGGAAGCAACATCCATCTGACAGAAGGAGGCGAAGTCAATAATTCCGCACACGAGGGAGGCAACACTCAAGAACCCAATAAGCCACTTACCGTAGATGATTATCGTAGTTTTTGTAAGCTCCTCTCGGAGTATATGCTATATCTTTTAGTGAGGCAACAGAAAATGATGTCTGCTGTGGCAG
Organism: Morella rubra; assembly: GCA_003952965.2. Lineage (NCBI taxonomy): Eukaryota > Viridiplantae > Streptophyta > Magnoliopsida > Fagales > Myricaceae > Morella > Morella rubra. The sequence goes on from CM025852.1 coordinate 4,314,842, forward strand.
GAATTGGGGCAATTAGATTTTGAGATACGTGTGTTGAGACAGAAAAATTCTTTAGGAGAAGAGGGCTAGGATCAGAGGAAGAAGAGAAGGCTTGTGAACACATCCTCGATGTGAATACAAAAGTTAAACCTATTCACGTGAAGGGAGACAAAAGCAAATCTGCATTGTTCGATGCCTGTATGCTGGCCAAAGAGCTAAGAGATTTGAAGGAGGAAAAATGGGAGATAATGAGCAAAGTATGGGTGGAAATGTTGTCATTCGCGTCTACCTCAGCAAGTAAGTAGAGGTGGACAGCTTATAACCTTTGTTTGGTTACTGATGGCTCATTTGGGCCTTGGGGAGCAGTTCCAAATCAACGGGGGTCATGCTAGAGCCAAATTGATTGTGGGCAAGTACTAAGGAGTTCCGTTAACACTGGTCGTGTTTTTACTCCTTTACTCCTTTCTTGCTTTTTTTTGTTTGTTTTTTTTCCCCTGCTCTGTACGTACCTCTTCCTGCTTGTCTGTGGAGGGGGGACGTAGAAGTTGTAATCCTGAATGGTTAATTAGGAGTGGCATTTGTACTCATCCCAAATTATCTGGTTCGCATGAGAGACGAAACTTCCGCGTTAATTAATCAATAGAAATTTTCTGTATTGTGCCATTGAAAATTATTTATTTTATACACAATGGTCTATTTAGAACTTTTAGACTTGGGGTTGAACCAGCCTTTTTGTACAAGAAGTTTGCAGACTTCTTCAGGTCCGGTTGGGAGTTTTTTTTAAAAAAATAGGGTTAATTACCATTTTGGTCTCTGAATTTTATACTATTTTTCAAAATGATCCCAAAATTTTAAATTTGTTCAAATAAATCCCTAGGTTATTGTTGTTTGTTGATTTAATCCTTCCGACCAATTTCGTCCCTTACATACATAGTCAGCTAACGACGGGACATGTAACTCCCAATAAGATCACGGCACATGTACCAATTTTTTTTTTTTTAAAATCACAAAACAGAGCCATGTAAATTTTTTTTTTAAAAAAAAAAAAAAAAAACTCGAACGGGAACCCAAATCTGGGCTCCTTGGTAGCCACAGGGGAGCCACACCTTGCGAACGAGAGCCCAGATCTGGGCTCCTTGTCGCCAGGGTGGCTTGTGGCCGCGAGCCACCCACCCTGGCGAACAAGTCTTCCTCAACAACGGGGGCTGCTGGAGCCCTCATGTGTGCACGTCTCATTGCTGCCTTTCTTGTAGGGCAGGTCCTCTTATTGTGTCCAAGTTGTTTGCATTCTGAACACGTCATCGATGTTCTCGTCGTCTTCATCCTTGTACCGTTACTAAGAGACTCGTCCTGACCTTTTTCGGCCTACCAGGTCGTATTCTCACAAAAGGAGGTTGAACCAGATCGTAATTTGTTTTCCTTCATTAACCTTCATCAGGCATCGGGTATATGATCGGGCTGTAGCTTAACATGTACATGTCTTTGCTATACCAGGGGTGTACATAGTCCTCAAGTTTCCCCCCGTCGTACAGAATAGCCGAGAAGGCATGGGGGCACGGTATACCCGTCAAGTCCCACTTCTGACACCCACATCTTCAAAGTTGCAGGTTAACCACAAATTGCTGATGTCTATGTTCAACTTCAAATAGACCTTGACCAGCATATGTTGGTAGACAATGGCATGACTCTGCGCCTGCGGCCTCAACCTTATCCAAAATCTTGGGGCAAATGACCCCCTCATACTTCTCCATGCCTGACGTTTTCAATTGATATCGTTTCATCAGTTTCTTCCGAATCATCTCAAACATAGTGATGATTGGCTTGTCACGGGCTTTTAGAATGTACGATTGAAACATTTTATGAGGTTGTTGACTAAGAGATCAGACTTCACATCCGGATTGAAGTACGCCTTCGACCATTGACTTGGGTCGATGTCATTTAGATACTTCCAAGCAGGTTCTGACAGCTTCTTCAATTCATCCATGATTGCTAGAAATTTGTACTCCGTGTGCGCAGATGTAGCAGCTCATAGCTTGTTTTTTAGGGCGAGTCCCCAATGTCCAGCATCTCGAAAGTTGGCATAGAGATGCCTAATGCATGTCCGATGGTCTGCATTAGGCATTACCTCCTCGAAGCTCGGTATAAGGCACTACATGACACGTATAGGTAGATGATTTAGAGAAACAAGTAATAGGCATAAGTACATGAGTCGAAGAACGTATAAACTTGTATATATTACCTTGCCACTGTCAGAAATAAAGGAATAACCACAAAATGGCAGTTGACCCAAATCCGAGATCAACGTCTCGAGGAACCAATTCCAGCTTTTCTTTGTTTCTGCCTCAATTGCTGCCATCGCAATCGGATACATATTATCATTCGCATCTCTTGAAACGACAGTCAGAAGTTGTCCCTTGTATGGACCCTTCAAGAAGCACTCATCCAGTCCAATCAAAGTCCTGCAGCCCTTCTTAAAACCCTCTTCATTGCTGCTAGGGAAACATAGCATCGCTGGAAAGTAGGTGTCAATTCAGGAGGTAACCTCTCCAATTTCACCATAACACAACTGCCTCTATTGGTCTCTCTCAAGGTCGTTAAGTAGTCCCAGAGATGATGATATTGCTCCGAATGTTTTTCAAAAACTCTAGCTCGTGCATTTCTCTTAGCACGATACACTTGTCTGTCACTAACATCCACCTTCCATGTCCTCTTGACTTCTTGAGTTATGGACTCCACTGGCATGTTGGGCTGTGTCTTGAACTGCTCTATGTACTTATTGGTGATAAACTTAGATCCCACGAGCGAGCTCCGATACTTCCTCATGCATCGATGGTTACCTTTATAACTTCTAATTTGGAATGTTATCTCCCTCTTCATCCACCAAGCATATACTCTGTACTCGCAACGCGGTGCATCCCAACATACGACAATCACCTTATCCGAACAGTTCTTCTTAAATTGTATGTCCTTGCCCTTCGATATATTTTCCTCACGTACTGCCTCTCTGAACAGTTTGGAGGAAGGAAACTTTATCCCGAGCTTGAGAACAGGGGTAGCCAAATCTATCTCTTGAAACTCAGGGCCACGATATGGCTCAGGTAAACTGCTTGCATCTTCTGCCTCATCGCTGACTTCAGGAGAGACCAAGATATCACTTCTTGTGATATTAGAGCCATTACCTGCAGCAGAAGTATAAAACGTTAATTGTAAACTTATGTTAGCAAACATTACACTAAAAAGTACAAAACATAGACATTTTACCTTCACTTATATCTGATTTATGTTCATCGGCCTCTCTTATAGGAGCCTTGCCTCTTCTTTGGTCGCGAAGACTAGATTCATCATCACCCCCTCCTCATCATGTCCATCACCCCCTCATCATCAGCTATGTCGTCATCACCTCCGTCATCCCCCTCACTCGCTGTCTCATAACCAACCTCGGTACTAGATGAGATATGACCTCCAACTGATGATGGTCCGGCACCATGTATGCCAGCATGGTCTACACCAACGTCAAAAAGCTCTTCATCAGAGCTAAGGACTTGATCCAAAAATGGATCAGTCAACCCCAAACGACATTGCTCCCTTTCCTCCAACATAGGCTGTACAACCTCCTCACCAATATTTGTGCACACTCCACTATCATCGAATGACACCACGTACAACACTATGATAGACTCTCCCTCATGACACTTGACCATTTCTAGAACATCATGGTCTGAGGACACAAGCTGCAACCCTTCATCTAGATTCTTCGTTGGTTGCTTGTAATAAACAAGATCACTAGTCTTATAACCAAATGGCTTCACAATGGCCTCCAGCTCGAAGAAAGATAGGCAATCTAGATCGTACGGTTCATCGTGAATATCTACATCACCCCCGACATATGTGCATCCAAACTTCCTACTAAATCGTCCACCGTAATGTACCTCGAATAGAAAGAAATTAGGAGCCATGTCTGATTTAGAATAAAGCACCTAAAACTAATACAGAGTCATAGATGTCAGAATACATATTAATTTATAAACATAAAGGACAATAATATATACAGGACAATTTATAAACAACAATATTTTATAAACATAGAGGACAATAATAAAGAGGATATAATAAATGACAATAGTAAGCTGCCAATATACAACAGGACAATAATAAAGAATATAACCTGCCAATATACGAACAGGTACAATAATAAATCACACTTGTAACTGCCCAACATATATGCAAATATCTTGTTATGGTACAAAAGTTCACAAGAATCAAAACTTTTGCAACATACAATACAATATGCATATATCCTGTTCCTGCCTAATGCAACTAAAGATTAAATAACCCAATAACAATTTGATATTCCTGATTTGAGTACACTCAAGACTGTGGGTTCTTCTCAGCCAAGTGCATCGAAGATTATGCCATTCCATGCAATCAAGTGAGTCGAAAACCCTAACACAAAAGTTCTCATCTAAAATGCCTCAAAAGTCAAAACAAAATTAAACATAATCTTTCTAGGGTCCATCTCTGTATCTACTATAGATAATACATGGCATACTATTAGGGTTCCAAAGAAGAATGTTCTTTTGAGCCGCATGATTCATGCATTGCTAAGGTATTTAGTGACAGTCTCTGAAGTTACTGCTCACAGAGGCTAAACCATGGCGGTCTCAACTGCCAGGGCAAGTGGGTTCACAAAATGTCCTTCGTGGCTTTCTACAATTGGGCTGTTTTGCAAGGATCTTGGTCTCTCTTTGAACATCATTTGTATATGATAGTGTGACCCACCAACAAGCTTAACTAAAAAAGGTCGAACCGAAGCACTAAACTAAGTGACCCACCCACGAGATTTTGTGTAATTTATGAGTCCAAGAACGTGCACAAAGGGACCCAGACCCACTGCCATCAAAATAATGTAGTTTAAGGTCTTGAAACAACAAAACATCTACTTTATGGGACCACTTGCTCTGACTCGAAAGTAAAAAAATTGCCACCCAACAGAATCAACCATGGGGGACAAAGAGGGGGGGGGGGGGCACCACGGTACCCAATGAGGTTTTAAAATTCGAAAGAGACAACGGCAAACAACTTCTCCCCTTTCGCTTTATGCATGTAATCAACTTAAGAGTATGTAGAAAACCCATGAGCAATTAACATTCATCGATTTCGTCTAAAGCCCTAAACTTCCCTACAAACTAACATACAATCGCCCAAATCCTAAAATAGCAGTGAAGAACTAAGCATTAATTAAGATCTGAAGGCCATACCAGTACCAGATCCAAGAACTCTTTGAAATCTTGCAACTGGAATCACCAAATGGTAACCGCTGAAGACAAAGGAGGCCACTGGTATCGTCAAAGAAAAGGAGTTCCTTTCGAACAGTTAGATAGGTTGTCGGAATGGATGTTCAACGTATATTTCATTAAAGGAAGGGTAAAACGGGAAGTCACTTGTTTAAGTGGTCATGTGGACGGCACGTACATGGTTTGCCATGAAAAGTAACGGCAAATTGAGCTGGAGGGTGGAAATTAACGTAAAATGATAGTTTGAGGTATTAATGTAACGAAATCAATAAAATTGGGTGCAACTTAAAAATGACCCCAAAGTTTTGGGGTGCAAAGTAAATTTTTCCCTTAAATAAACCATGTGGGAAAAGGTCGTTGATTTTGAGATTGGAGTACTACCACATAAATCGGTGTATATAAAATTCCCTAATAATAATCGAATATTTTTTTTTTGTCTATCTCATCGGAATGTGTTTTGTCTTATATGTACTTTGACTTACTTTTATATACATAAATCGCAGAAAAGGAATTCAAAATTGAATTAATGTGCTCCATCTATTTGCCAGCTTGTCGTGTCGTCAGATCCCATTCCTATTGGTTGCCTTAGGTAGAAGGAATATGATATTATACCCAATTACGACCTAATCCAAGTCCTCTCAAATTGCATTATAATAACACGTGCACAATGCACATCTAGCTAACTAGCTGGATCAGGGACTCTGTCTAATTTGCTGTCCAAGTTAAATTGTTTAGTTTGAAAAAAGAAAAATACAACATGCATTAAATATTATAAGATTCACACTACCTTACGGGAACATTCAATATTTTAAGGCTCACACTATTTGTTTATACATTGGACTATCTAATTTAGACAACAAATTTGAAAAAATCATTATCTAGATCTAACAAGTTGTTTACTTGTTCTTAGTTGTGTACCCAATTTTTTCTTTTTGAATTTAATATATTTTGTAGTGAAAAGGGCAAAATAAACAATTATTTTTTGAGCTATAAATATACTTGGCTCCCTTCAACTATAAGGATCTTTACTTTTTCTTCTTCTTTTTCCTCAAAATATACTCATACCATTACTGGAAATTAGCGAAAACAGAGTTCCCATCACAATGCAAAATATGAAACGGAATGCGAATAACATCTAGAAAACCATAAAAGATAGAGCGAGCCGCCCATTGTGCTAGAAGATGGGCTTGTTGGTTAAGTCTTCTCAGCACCCAGTGGATGGACCAAGCAGCTTTAAATTCCTTCCAAATGGAGAGAATTAGATTTTCAATCTTCCAACAAGGGGGCCGATGAGGATTAGCAATGTCTTGATAGAGGAGCTTCGAATCAGTGTCAGATATCACACGTGTCCAGTTCTTGAGAAAGGTGACTCTCACCGCACAAATAATGCAAAAGTTTCACTCAAGAGAGGGTTCATAGCCCGAATTCGCTCCATGTACACTGTACATAGGGAGCTAGAGGAGTTTTGACATGAAACGGCTATGTACGATCCCGATTGACGAATAATAACTTTACACTATATATGAGGGTATTTACACTTTACACTCTTATTTATTATTTTTTGATATAAAAATTTCGATTTTACCCTTATATAATAGTCACTACTAAAAAATTGTCATGTTATGAGTCAAAAAATTATTTTCTTTAAATTACTTAATTTTATATGAATTCACAAATGGAAGTAATGAGCTCCATCTATTGTCACTTGCCAGCTTGCCGTGCCTTCAGTCTCATTCCTATGGCCGGTCGGATTAGGTAGAAGTAATAGATCTTGTACTGAATTACTACTTATTTCAAGTCCTCTCAAAGTGCATTAATATTAATGTGTATGGATCCAGCGAGTTGTTTGCTGTGTTCCCAAGTTTTCCCTTTCTTTATTAAGAAAAAATAGAAAAAATATATACCATTTGAGAAGAACTACTACTGCTAGGATGTGCGTCAAACGCGTCCTTTTCTTTTTCTTCTTCTTTTTAACATGGTGGTAACTACTGACTGGTAATTTTTTTTTTTCTCTAAGCATCTACTTACTGGTAATTAAACTCAAAGAACCGCAAAACCTACCGTTCACGGCAAGTCTACAAGCCTTTAGAAAAGAGAAAAATATACTTTGTAATCTTTCAATTTCGGGACATTAAATTTCTTATTTTCGGCGATTTACACCCTCTCTTTAAATTAATCGTTAAAATTAATATATAATAGAGAAAAGACGTTTTTGCGCTCAAAAAGATGTTTTTATGCTTTGTTGGCTAATTGAGGGTGATGGGTTGAATTTTACTCAGCCTCACTAGCCTAGAGATCTGAACCACGACAGCAAAAGACTATCAGGCTGGCCCAACTCGGTAGCCACCGGGGTGAGTCGGCCCATCGAAGAAGATGACAAAAGCCTTACAGTAGTCATTTCGCAAGCACAACCCAGGTCCATTCGGTCCAGGCTCCTGTAAAGCGCCCCAATCATCCAGAGAGGGGGCCTCTTCTCCCTAAATAAAGGAACCCTAATGTGCTTCCAATCAGCTAGACAGTGTTCAACAAGAGGAAGTAATGGCTATTGGTCCACTAGCTAACGCCACAGTCTGTAGTAAAATGATGAGATGGGCCTCCTGTTGGGAAAAGCGTCATGAAAATTAAAGCAAGGGACACCAAGAATTTACGTGGTTCGGCCCCAATCCGGCCTACGTCCACCCTAGAGCAATTTTATTAAGAACGCTTAAGAAAATCACTCTCCCCGCCCAATACAATAGTCACACCACGCTCCTTCTCTTCCTCTCTCTCTGCCCAATGCTCACGCACTCTCACGCACCATTCTCCTATAACATAAGCCACTATTTATAGGAAAAGATACAAAGAGAAACCCTAAGAGAAAACCTAGATAAACTTGAAGTGGGGACAAGTAGACTTCTACTCAAAGTCTACTTCTATTCCAAGTCTATCTTATGGGTGTGGACCCCAACAAATCTCCCCCTCCATACCCATAAGGGAAGAATCTGTTCCTGACATCTTTCGGTTGAGTGCATCCCGGGCTCCCATCAGTAGAACCTTCCTGCAACTTTGGTGTCTGTTGCTCCCCCTTGCTCACCACCCCTTGCATCCTTTTTCTACTGGCACTCCAACCTCGTCCTTGTCACCAGACGACCAACCACACTCCCATCTGAGTGTCCTGCACCCCGCCTAGGGTGCCCGCATCCCCTGCTTGTACCACCGGACCCATGTAGAACAGTATCTCCCCCTGCTCTTGCATCTCCACCGGCTGGTACCAAGCACTTTCGCGTGCTACACGAAGTCGGAGTCATCAGTCACCACTGAGGCTTCTGATGATTTCCCTTTCTTCCACTTTGCCTCGTCAATCCCTCTGGTTTCTTACCCTCGTTCTCCAATGGATCATACATATCCTTTGCATAAAGGATATCCTCCATCCGTGGCTTCCAACTCATGTAATTCGTAGCAGACAACATCATCATACTGATAACCATACTCTCCGCCATCTCAATTAACACTGATAGAGACCGAATTTCAAAATTCTGACTGCACCAATGGATCCGGAATGGCCCAAAACCTTAGGAACCGGTCTGACCTGCTCGAAAACCGGCCTAAAAGCCCCTGAACCGGCTGAAAAACCACCCTGGAACAAAACCGGAATCTTTCGGAATATTCTGATTCTCCGGAATATTCTCCGCTGACGTGGCAACGCTGACTGGGACCTTCTGCTGACGTGGCGGATGACGTGGCAATGCTGACGTGGTGGGACTACCTGAACACGTGACTGACAGCACGTGGCAGACACGCGCGGGTGCGTGCGGTGCGTGGGGAGAGTGAGGACCACGCGCCCTACCTCTCTTCGGCGCGTGAGAGCGTGTCCGCGTGGACGGCGGCGAATTCCTGCAGCGTGACGGCGCGTCCTGGCTCCTCTGGCGACGAGGTTTCGACCTCTGGCTTCGTCTCGACCTCCTCTACAGGCTGGTGCCCTCCAATCTCTGATTGGACCACTTTTAATTTTCGGACCTTCTCTGCTTCACCCGAAAAAACGACTCCGGCCCCTCGAACCTGGCTCTGATACCACTTGTTGGGAAAAGCGGCACGAAAATTAAAGAAGGGACACCAAAAATTTACGTGGTTCGGCCCAATCCGGCCTACGTCCACCCCAGAGCAATTTTATTAAGAACGCTTAAGAAAATCACTCTCCCCGCCCAATACAATAGCCACACCACGCTCTTTCTCTTCCTCTCTCTGCCCAATGCTCACGCACTCTCACGCACACATTCTCCTATAACATAAGTCACTATTTATAGGAAAAGATACAAAGAGAAACCTAAGAGAAACCCAGATAAACTTGAAGTGGGGACCAAGTAGACTTCTACTCAAAGTCTACTTCTACTCCAAGTCTATTTTATGGGTGTGGACCCCAACACCTCCCTTGGGAGAGGGATGCAAGCTAAAAGCCATAATTACCCATCACTTCATCGAACCACTCGCCCCAAAAAGATGAGGCAGCGCGCTATCTCCCTAGAAAAGGGTTTCCCATCCATCCTCTGAGGAGATATTTCTCCCATGAGAGCCCAAGAAGGAAAGAGATATAAGAGGAGGTAAGCTCTCTCTTAAAGGACTAAGCTATTCTTAATACCCGGACTCTAACTTATCCATCGGAGGCTACCTCCGGGAGCTTCGTTCTTCACCTTGTTCTGTGCAGGGCATCGTTCCTTGGTGGACACTTCTTATGGCTCATCGTCAGTTCAAAGGGTCGGGAAATTTTGGCTTCATCCGCAGCAACATCTTTTTCTCTATTTTCAGTTAGTTTTAACAATCAATTTAATGGGAGGGTGTAAATTGCCAAAAAATCAAAACTTGAGGTGCTGAATCTCACGAAATTGAAAGATGAGGTGCAAATGTCAATTACTTCGTACTTGGGGTCCAAAGTAACCTTTCCCAAAAAAAAAAAAAAAAACAGTCCATTGAATGAAGGAAGGAATGGCAAGAAGTTGACTTCGGTTAGACTAATACCTCATAAAAGAAGATCGAAAGGTGTCAGGGGATAGAGTGCACTGGCGAGCGAGTTACAGAACAGAACTTTGATTCAGCATTCAAAGGTCCCCAGCTGCTTCGCTTTCAAATGGCGCCAGAAGGTACGAGGCTTTTCACTTTCTTCCTCAATTTTGTTTCTCCACTCAGGCCAGATGTATTATTTTCGCAATTCGCATCCTGAACTTACTTGGTATTTCTCTGATTTAGTTAGATATTTGATATCTTCCATCAGGTTTAGACTCAGTAGGCTACCCCTTCTTTCGTAGCGTATGGTTTTCTTTAAAAATTTTATCTTGGTTCTCGAAGCAAACAATAAGAGGCGATTTACAGATTCTAACTGAGAACTGGGCTCTGCTGTGCAAGTTGACTTTCTCTGGATATCTTTAGCAGACGACATGATATTTTGCTGAAATGCAGAAAGGTTTCTGGACTTCAGATCTTGTTCTGAGAGTGTAATAGAAAGGAAAAACATTCAGTCCAAACGATTGGGTCCAAAGTTATGTTATTATAAGGAGGTGGTTTAGATCTATTTTTCTAAATTCAATGGACAGATATTGAGACGTTCAAATTTTGAATAAATATATGACATTATCCTATAAAAGTAGATCAAGCTATCATAACTCTTCAGGAAAAATACATTTTCTACCTATAAACTATCATAACTTTTATACTTTGCACATTAAACTACCACATCTGAGATATTATATCCATAAACTATCAATTCCTAACACATTACACAATCTGTTTATTTTTTCAATCAAATTAGACAGAAATTAATTTTTTTTTTAAACGAAATAACATTATATCCTTAAACATTTGTTCTTAGAAGCAATATTTTTCCTGAAAATATCAATATATAGCAACCCAATATTTTTGAAATGAGTTGTACGTGACTACTTACTCGACCCAAAAAAAAAAGGTATTATGATGATTCATAAGTATTTTCAATGAGATTGATAAATTTGAGCCTCTGATAACTTGGTACTTCGTTTTTAGTTCTGGCTTTCCTCTGTGCGCTTCTCTTCAAATAAGCAGGCGACAGGCCATAGATGGCAAGCCACGACTAAATACAAGTACCTGAGTTATCCATAATAAAAACATCCACATTTTTAGTGATCTCTGATATATAATAACTTGCCCCCCCCCCCCCAAAAAAAAAAAAACTGCGACTATGAGATTTGTGTTTCAGTTCCTCGCTGTCAACTCTTTGCGATGAGAGTTTGTTGACTTGGTTTTATAATTTTCTTTTTCTTTTGGTTATCTTTTTCCCTAATTGTACATATTTTTGTTTTTTTGTATCAGACATTGCCTCGAAGATAATGCAGGGGGTCCAGGAGTAGGCAAAACATGGATTGCTCGAGAGATCAGGAATCTTGTCGACAAGAACCCGAGCTTGTGTTATGGGACTCTTTGGACATCCATGAAGAGAAAATATTCCGGAACGAGGCCCTTCTACGAAGTCATCGACCGGCAGTGGTCTGTCGATCCATGTGACGAGGAGCGTGAAGATGATGCCAAAGAGGATGAGCAAAAACGAGAGGAGGAGAGACTGAAAAGGTTGGTAGAGGGGATACAAAGGAAGCTCAAGGAAATTATACCTGAGAAGGCCAAAGAAAATGCATCTCCTAAACTCAATGCATTTCTTTTGCTTGTTATAGATGATATTGAAAGTAGGGAGGAGGAAAATAATATTATGGGAAAATTGGAAGACCTGCTGCCTGGCGATCAAAAAAGTTCGTTGAAGGTTTTAATCACTAGAAGAGAAGAAGCGAGTCGGGGCAGAGACGGACCAGGCGTCTGAAGGGAAGGAGGAGATGAAGGAACAGCCAGAGATCGAACCCTCGTCTGAGGGGGAGGATGAGTCGGAGAAAGATGAAATAGTCGAGGAGACGGACAGAGGGGCAGAGAAGAAAACGGGAAGGAAGGAGAGAAAATCGGGAAAAGGAGGATAGGTTAGAAAAAGAAGGTATGAGAAGAATAAGATACTAGGTTAAAAGAAGGGAGAATGAAAAGAGATATGGATGACTGAGATTTAAGTGTCTCTCATTCTTCATTGAATTATAGCACTGCCATTAATGAATCCCTCTTGCTCTGCCATGTGTCCCAGTAGACTGCTCTTGTTGTCTGCGAGTCCAAAAGCAATTAATTTTATCATGCACAAAAATACTTAATTAGTTCACACCATATGACGAAATTAAATTCATAAAATAATTACAATGCCAATAATATAGTGCAAATGATAAAAATAATGATTTTAGAATGTATCTAGACATAGTATGACTTAAGTACAGGTAAGCTAAAGATGGAAAAAATTGCATGTGCAATAAATTAAATCTAAAGTCATATAAATTCAACAATTAAATGCACAACTTAGATTTATGCCTCTTAACCATTTTTCCATCTAAAACCAATATTTATAACATTAAACAATTAATATTATTTTAGTTTTAGATGTACTAAACATGTAATATTCTAGCTCAATCATAGCCCCCAACTAACTTTTTACTAGTCTCTTAGCAATGAAAGTAAAAGACAATGAGCTAGACACATCTTAGGAACAAAAGCTCAACTAAGATCAACTACCGTTTAAACTCAAACGCCACAACTTATTATGAAGTCAGGAAAATAGTTTGGAACACACTTGCATTTTCAAATAGTTCTCAACAAGCAGGCAAGCATTTCACAAAGAAAAAGAGATTAGTTCTGTGTATGTAGGAAATACTCGAGACAAAAGAATGAATGACATCACAAGAATGACAAGCATTTTAGAATACCTCGATTGTCCTAGCCTTCCCTATTGGTCGTCCTAGCAAACATCCGATCACCTGACCCCACCTCTGCCATTTCAACTGAGCAATGGTGGGTTGCTAAGATATTCTTTGAGTTAAGCGAATGTCGTGGTACACTCATCGGTCCATGCCGAGGCTGGATATGAGGAATCCTAAAAACTTGCCAGAGGAGACCCCGAAGGCACATTTTGTCGGATTGAGCTTCATACAATATTTGTTTAAAACATGAAAGGTTTCCTCAAGGTCAACCAAATGATCATGAGCCCATATGCATTTGACTAGCATATCATCCATGTAGACCTCCATATTTCTCCCGATTTAATCTTTGAACATGAGGTTGACAAGCCGTTGCTAGGTAGCTCTTGCATTCTTTAGCCCGAAGGGCATGACTATGTAGCAATATAGAGCTCTATCTATAACAAATGCCATTTTTTCTTGGTCGAGGACCGCTATACAGATCTGGTTGAATCCTGAAAAACGTGTTGAGGAATGATAGCATTTCGTGCTCGGCGGTGGAGTCGACTAGAAAATCAATATATGCAGGGAAAACTGTCCTTTGGACACGACCAATTAAGATTCTTGAAGTCCACACACATTCACCATTGTCGATTGGCTTTCTTTACCATGACCACATTGGAAAACCAATCAAGGTAGTGCACCTCACGAATGAAGTTGGCGGTTAGCAATTTGCCTACCTCTTCATCAACTGCTTGATTGCATTCGTAGGCGAAGGTCTTCCTTTTTTGCCGAATGGGTTTAGGGTCTGGTAAGATGCTTAATTGGTGGGCAATGATTTCCAAATTGATTCCTTTCATATTTGAATGGGGCCACGCAAATGCTGCGTACTGTCTTTCCTGTCGCAACCTCAATTTTGTCCAGGCTCTCATCAACTTGAGGTCAGGCCACTCTCTTTTGGTCTTGGTTATCAAGCTCCAGGTCAACATCATTTGAGGGGAGGTCGGTGGGGATATCGTCTACAGTCTTTCGTCATTTCTCCACCACTTGACAGGATTCCTGGCCAAGTAGACCTTTGAGGGGTGAGTAGTAGGAACCTCAGGCAGTCTGCTGATCCCTTTTGACAACACGTCATCTCATAGGGGTGGGAAACTTTAAGGTTAAGTAATAAATGGAGGAGACAACGTGGAGGGCATCTAGAGTAGTGAATTCGATGATGGCATTGTATGAGTACCTTTTGTTGACCACGAGAAAGTCGATGAGGGTGGTAGCAAAGGTGGGATAGGTGCCTATAGTTACTGGCAGCAATACAAAGCCTACCATACTGCCCCTTCTCCAGCAAAACCGAACAGCCCAGCATTATAAGGTATGAGGGGGGATTCTCTTATGCCCAATTGGTCGTAAGCCTCCGAGAAGAGTATACCGGCCGAACTACTGTTATCGATGAGTACTTGTCAAATAGCAAAATTGGAGATCATGATAGTATTGACAAGTGTGTCATTGTGAGGCTATAAGACTCCTTTCGCGTCGGCTTCTGTGAATGTAATGGGTACTCTATCCGTAAGAGGATGTTTTAAGTGTTGTTATGCAAGAAAAACTTATTGGTGCTATGCTTCCTGCATGTAATTCTTTTGCGCTCTCCTACTAAAGCCACCGATGTTGTGTCCTCCTATGATTGTTCGGACCTCCCCTCGAAGAGGACGTGGTGGAGTAAGTTTGGCTGTGGGGGCAAACTGTTTGTGATAGGTTGGCGGTCCTGGCGTGGGGTGTTTTTCCATTCTCGACTACGAGGCCGGTCTCATCGAGGAGCGCCATGCTCTAGTATGAAATGCCATAGTTTTCCTTGTTGGAGTAAGTACTCGATCTGTCGCTTAAGCTCATAACAGTCGCGTGTCTTATGTCCATGGTCTTCGTGGAAATCACAGTACTTGTTTCGGTCTCGTCTCTCTAGTGGCGCTCTGAGTTTCTAAGGCCACTAGACATTTGGGTCTTGCCTTATCTGCGTCAAAATCTTCCTAGGGGTAGCATTGAGAGCCGTGAAATTAGGGAAAAGGCATTGCTCTTAAGGTGATTGATCACACCGTGCGGGTCGTTGTGAGCGGTCCTTGCCAGTTTGTTATCGCTGATCTCTATAGTGAGAATGGTTAATGTCGCGATCCCTTTCGTCCCCCTGCTGGTCGGTAGGTGTTAAATGGAGACATGCAGCAAACATGTCCCCAGAGTTCATGTGTTTTTTTGCTTTTGTCATGGCATCGACAAAATTGGTCAGGGCTTTTCTCATTAGGGTTTTGAGGAAGTCGCTTGGCTGAAGGCTTGTGGTCAAAGCCATAAGCTTGGCTTCATCAGTAGCATGGAAAAGTGTGATGGCCTCGTGGTTGAAGTGTGCTATGTAACTGCGTAAGCTTTCTTTGGGTTTTTGCTTGACACTAAACAAGTAGGAGGTCGGGCGCTTTATTCGTCGATTAGAACTTATGAACTACATGCTAAGGGTGTCGAAATCTTCAATAGTTCCAGCCAGTAGACCAGAAAATCATCCTTGTGCCAATCCCTTGAGGGTTAATGAGAACACATGGTAGAGGATGGGGTCTGCATATGATTGGACGTGCATGTGCAAGCGGAAGATTTCCAGTGGTTGCGGGAATCGCCGAAGCCGTTAAATAGGTCGATCAGGGGTGGTCAGAAGCGTGGGGGCGGTGGGCATGTGAGCACTTTTAATGTAAACGGGGAACTGTCGATGTTCAATGGTATGGAGTAGTCGTCTGTTTTAGGGTTTTCCAATTTGCTTAGCTTTTCTTGGAGTAGTCAAATTTACTCTGCCTACCCAATCACCTGTTCATGGATGACAGCCCGCCAATCATCCGCTCCACGTTGCTTGGGAGGAGATTGATGAGCCGAGTGGTTGTCTGCGGTTCCCTTGTGTGAGGGAGATACATATGACCGTGGAGGGGAAAGAAGGTTTAGGAAGTGGAATCGTGTTGATTTTGGTAGCGTTCATTTGCCCAATATTTTGGGGTATCGAAATTTCAAGCAACTCAAACACATTTCAAAATTTCCAATATCTGCACACACACTTCAAAAGTTTCACAAACCCCAATAAATCTCAATATCCAAAAAGATTCTAAAAATTTTAAGAATATTCCTTAAAATTTCGGCGAACAAATGCCACCTTGGTGGGCGAGGTTTTCGACTGTTTGAACCAAGGTGGCCAGCAGCACGTCATTGTTAGGGACAGGTTCTTGGTTTACCACCGGAGGTGCTTGGTCCCTGTTAGGTATCTCTGTAGAGGAAGTCATTACGGGGAGAAGGAATGTAGGGGGAATGGCCCGAGGATGCTGTGGTAAGCGTGTAGTGTTTGGAGGATGCTTTTTTCGAGAAATTTCCACAGACAACGGCAACTGATGATGCCAAAATCACCAAAAGCTGGAGCCGATTAGACCTGAAAGGAACAAGAAGAGGGGCGGCGTCGGATGTGGAGACTTTGATGCCTAAGTTAGATCTCAAAAGAGTTTAGTCAGGAAAAATAATTAAGCTTAGAAAAATAAATGGGGTACCTGTCTTTTGTAGGAGGGGGGTGCTAGAGTCCTAAAAGGAGTCTAGCGGTAAAGGTTTCATGACTCCTTATCTTACCTGGAGTCCTTAATCCTCTTGAATCAAAGACTTTAGAAGGCGCCTATGGCCTTGGGTGAGACTGCAGATGGGCTAGTATATTTCAATGGGCTGGGCCGATCATATTATGGCCCATCAATTATCTTTAGGCTTCGTATGTTTTGTTGTAATCTTTGATGGAAGTAAAAATCTGCTATGGTCCACCTGACGAGCGATGGGCTGCAGTCAAGCTAGGTTCAGATGTGAGGCATGCAGAATGAGGCAGTATTAAAAGAACTTCCTCGCGGGGCGAGCCTCCAATAATTAAGTTAGTTATTAGGTAGAATATATGGAGTAAAAGAGGACTCTTTTAAAGAAGTGGAGTTGTTTCCTCTGAAAAACATATCAGGGAGTTTTCGTATGGGTGCCATATCGCATCTTTCTGCATAGGGGAGGATAAGTAATACTGCGAAGGCAACAGATCGCGGCTCCCTCTTGGTTGCTTAGAACTCTATTTTCGGCGAGTCTCTGATCCTGAGATTTGCGTTATATAGTGTGTGCAGAGGAGTTCTTGACACGGCGGCAACCTATAACGTGGAAGCTCTCGTGGATTACTGTCTAAATGGGCTCCTTCAGTGGGTTGGATGCTTGGCCTGTTCTCCCAAGCCCTTTGAGTTTATCCTCAAAGCCCTTGGTTTCTGTTTCAGGCCGACAAGGACCATGTCTTTTTCGGGTTTCTTTTGAAGAGACCTTCGTATTCACTACTTCAAATTGGACCAAATGGGCTGATTATTCCCATATCCATCAATCTCATTTATAGAAAGTATTTTCTTCACTTTCAGATATTTGGAGATTCTAATCAACTAAATTGAGATTTGGTTAAAAAAAAAATATAGGCTATTTTTCCGTAAAGTAGCTTCTCCTAAAAAATAGTAATCCTGTATCAAAAATCGTCCAACCCTCCTCTGGTACTTAAATGTCTGGTTCTTGAAACTTAACTTTCTTTGTCCGTCGAAGGCTTCTCTCATCCTGTCAAAGACTTTTCACATCAAAAAATCAATCCAAAAAAAACTATTTTATGTACTTTATTTCTTAAAAATTATTTTTTTTTTTTTTGAAAAATAATTCAGTTTTTTGAAAAATAATTTAATTTTTTAACAATATTTTTTATTATTTTACGATAAATATATTATTAGGTTGTTATATATATTATTTTTAATTTATCTCAAATTGATATTAAAAATTAAGTTTACTCATCATATGATTAGAAAGAAATTCAGCAGGGAGAGGGAGGAAGAACAAACTTGTAGGAAGGGATGACGAAAAGAAAGATAAAAAAGAAGCAGAAACGTCGTGCCACCATCCCGGCAAAGTTGGAGTCAGCTTCAAATAGCCTGCTGACAGCAACACGCGTTAAGGTTGGAGCGAGCACGCGGAAAATTATTCTCAAAAATACAGCTGGCCATTGACTTTACTCGTTCCTATGGCCCCCCTTCCCCTTCCTTCTTTCAGTGGGCATGGTTTGACCGCTGCACCTTCGACGAAATCGACATAATTGTGCAATGAGAGGAGGATGTTTATCCATTGGTAAACCTTAGAAAAAAGGTTTATATATATAAATATAAATTTGAAATAAAAAACAATATACTTTGCGAGAACCAAATGACCTCGCATCGTACTGTATAAATACTCCACTGTCTTGTCCGGCCTTTATTTCATTTAAGCCTTGGAAATAATCATCGCCAACCTTTCTTCTCCTTCTTTGGTTAATCTTGTGCTTCATTCCGTTTAGACTGTCAACACAGAGGCTCAAAAGCACATTTCCGGCCGACTAACCATATTTTTCATGCGTTCTTTATCTTTACGCGGACGTCGGTCAGTTTTGGCTTTGGGGTTGGGCTTGTGCGTCATTGTGCTATGGATTAGTGCCGGTTATGACGCTGCTGGTCGCCGGACCGATGTGCGGAGTAGCAAAGGATCCAAGTCAAACACATATCATCTGTCTAATGGACTTGGTAAAACCCCTCCTATGGGGTAAGCTTCTCTGTATATTTCCTTCTACGGTCATATTGATCCTCCGATCCAGTTGTTCGCCGAACGTTCATAGATCTAGAATAACCATGCATCTTCTCCTGATAAGTTTATATATACGACGCAACTACTAATAGAGAAGTATTGTTTTCCTTCATTTCTGTTTGGTTAGCAAGATTACATGACTTACACATTGCATAGTCTTTAAATCTTCAAACAAAGCCAGTAGTCAGTCTCAGAAGTGGTTAGGATATTTTTTGTGGTCACATTCCCTTCTACTTTGCCCACTTGGGATAAATTCAGAAAGAGTAGGGATGATGTACGTACATGATAATATCCCATTCTTTTGCATAATGTTATCTTTTCTTTTGACTATTGTACCCTAGAGAATTTACCTGATTCATGATAATAGCCCGGGAATCAGGTCAAGAAGCTTTCTTATGCCACCCAGCCTGTTGATATACAATTATTATAGTATAGTATAGTATAGTATAGTTTAGTATATTATTATAACAAGTTGGTACTTATAGAGAGTCAACTGAGAATAAAGAAAAACTAAGATTCTGATTTTCCCGGCAATAACGGATCAAACATTATAAGCTGTACGTAACAACCATTGCCTCATGTTCTCTAATCTCTTTTTTCTGGTTTTGACTTCTTCGTAAATTAGAAAATATATTTTCTTCTTGTTTTCTTTATTCGTTTCTTGTTTTACATTTTTCGGGTTTTGTGATTTTAGAAAGGATATACCCCCATGGATTCGAACAGCTACCTTTCACTTAATAAAAAAAATAAGTGCAGTAGAGTACTCTATAAGCATACAGCTAGCTAGGTAGTTATTATGATCTGTATAGTAGATTAACCTTTAGCAGTATGATATGGACCAAATTTATAGTAAAGTCAATCACATTAGGATACTCTCTTTGAATATCTTTCTCTCGTTTCAGGATCTCCTCTATTTGTTATTCGAATTGAATAATCTAATTCATAAAAGTAAACTCACCACGTGAATCCTACAATATTGAATAATATCGATATGTTGTGTCTTTCTCTTTTTAAAATTACACAATCCAATTTTGAGAATAAATTATAGAGGATCTTTATTACAATATCTTATAAATAATAATTAATACAATATTTTGTTTTCACTCCCATATTACGCAGTGAGCCAATAGTAACTTAATTTTTTTTTTTTTCCTAATCAGTTGTCCGGGTCAACTTATGCACACCTCAACTAATCCCGGAATTTGTGCATTATCTTTGTCCCACACAAACTGGACAATTATCATGCCAAAAACCTTGAAGGTGACTTCAAAGAGTTGGTAGCATCTATGATATTTTTTAACTTGGGACATTGGAGGGAGCATTCCACCAAAGCCCAAACCTTAATTACTAGTAACTTAAGCCATTTAATCTTCCTTTCTTCAATTGATCACTCATTGAAATTAATATTATTAGTTGTAATTTGCATTAAAATATGGAGCCAATTAATTAAGTGGAGCGCCTGTAGTCGTTTTCTTTGTCCTAACTCTATGACTATACATAATGATTTTTGTGTCATGAAGTACATTTCCATACTTCATGAAACCTTGTATTCTTTCTTTTATGTATTCTTAAAAACTCGTAATAAGTCACCCAAAATCTTTGGCGACAGGTGTACCGTGAAAAATTGGCTAACAAAATAGTTTTGCTATCCAAAACCTTAATTAGCCGACAAAATTATAACTTTTGACAAATTAATTATTTCTTTTTCATCCAAGATGAGATTTCTTGTAGTGTCTACCAAGAAAGCAAAGGTCATGGAGAAAAAATTCAAAAAAAAAAAAAAAAAACTTCTTTAATTTGATGCGGATATTGGCGTTATATATTTATTTTTTCCGTACTAACTTTCTGACTAATTAAATACTTTCATCTACCTGTTTTATATTTGTCATTTTATTATTTTTTTCGTACAACTAATTTATTCTAGTCCTAATAATTATATATGAAGAGTAATTCTTTTGATTAATTATTGGCCTGCGGGATTAATAATTCATGTCTGATCAGATGGAATAGTTGGAACCGGTTTCGCTGTAAGATTGAGGAGAAGTTGATTAGGGAAACAGGTAACTCAAATTTCGCGTATTCATGAAAGAGTAATGCGTTAGATTTAAATATTGAGCTGTAAAATTTAGATTTGTATATTGTTTTTCTGATTCAGCGGATGCCATCGTGTCAACCGGACTTGCCAAACTCGGATACGAGTACTTAAATCTAGGTGCATGGTTGGGTTTTTTTTTTTTTTTTTTTTTTTTTTTGTAATTTTATTGCCTAAAACCAAATAAATACTGTATATATATATTCCCAAATATTACGCTAATCCACTGTCATGTTTTTAATGTCATTCAGATGACTGTTGGGCGGAACGTGACAGAGACTCTCGGGTAATTAATCTACATATATCTCTGCACTATCTTTAACAAGTTCCATAAATTTTCACTGTTGCCTTGTTTACTCATTTTCAAAGAAGGCACGCGTTTATGCACTTATTACACTCTTTAAATGCTATTCAAATGTTATTTTGGACAGTATGGACCCATATAATTTAGTGCTTGTATTGACTTATCTCTTGTTGAATTGCATATAGCAATTGAGAGGCACTAAATTACAGAGGATTCGAATCTTAATACTACTATAATCTTTATAAACCAGAAAAATTAGCAGGAACCCACACTATTTGCTACAGACTACAGACTTTATAATTGAAATCGTGAAATTGATAAACCAGAATTGTAAACATTATCTTTTCTTCTTCGTTTTCTTTTTTATTTTCACCAAAAAAAAAAAAAAAAATGAGGCAGAATACCACATGCATGTGCTCTCTACTAAGGCGTGACTACAGAAGCACATTAATAAGTTGATGGGATACCATTGAAGATCACGGATTATTAAGCCTGGAGAATGACCACAGATGAATGTAATCTTCTTATAAAACAACAGTACTGGACCATAAGTACTAATTTTGTTTCCATTGTTTGAATCTTCTTTTATGGGCTTAGTGAATATAATCACAGTTAATTGTGTTTGAAATAGATCAGACCCAAAAAATAAAGATTGAGTTTGAAGGTAGCAGTTTTTTTAAATGGATTTGAAAATAATAAAATTGCCATGACTTCTGTTCGATTTGGTTATCATGTGAGTGCTCCAATATCTCAAATTTTCCATATAATTTTTTTTCTCTGAAATATTTCAATTCTGACAGGGAAATTTGGTGCCTAACGCGACAACATTTCCGTCCGGAATGAAGGCACTAGCAGATTATGTGCACAGCAAAGCGTTGAAATTTGGGATATACTCTGATGCCGGGTATTCAGTGCTTGTACTTTTTTATTAGACAGTATTATAAGATATGAAAACAATAGAGTTTAGTACAAAGATTGTTGCTCATGATGCTCTTCACCAGACTATACCTTTAGCTATATATATTTGAATTATTGCTACGATCTATACCTCCACTCATTATATCTCACCCCATGCTGATTCGTTGATATATATATTCTTATAGAACTAAAACGTGTAGCAAAAGCATGCCCGGATCACTGGGCTACGAGGAACAAGATGCAAAAGCTTTTGCCTCCTGGGTAAGAATATCTATTCCTTTGGGCTGGACTCATTGTAATTAGCATCTGCCATTTTGCGAAGACTACTAATCCTTGCGTATTTTATATATCCTATATAGGGTGTTGACTTCTTGAAGTATGATAACTGCAACAATAACCAAACAAGTCCGAAAGGAAGGTATCGATCAAATGGCCATATGCATGCTTGTTCGCACATTATATGTACATTATATATATATTTCTAAGTAAACAGGGAATTAACTTAGACAAATCAGCCGCCCCACTCTAAATCCTTACAAGTAAGGATAGTAGGGGGCACATCCATACTAAGAAAACATTTGATTGGCCTGCTGTTTCCGCCGACCTCCATTTCTCATATCCATAAACTAGTAGTACTTGTACTATTAATTGGTTCTAATTTGATTTTATATATATATATATATTTTCTGACACTAATGTATCCTCTTTTTCTGTGTATAGGTATCCACAAATGAGTAAAGCCCTGTTGATCTCCGGAAGATCTATCTTCCTTTCTATTTGTGAATGGTGAGTAGATATAATATATACATAATAACTTGTTGTTGGTGTACTTAATTTAATTCAGCAAATATTAATGGTCATTCATGCGTAACAAATTAACCAGATAAAAAGTTTTGCTTGTCCTGATTAATTTTTCTTAATTTCAACCCCTCGATCGGTCCCCCAGATGGAGCTTGTGCCACGTTGTGTCAGATAATATATATACATAAGGACATTTGTTCTAAATCATGCGTGATAAGTTTAATTTATCAATTTAGCTACTACCCGTTACAAAAAAAGTTTCAATGTTACTCAGTGTTTTAAGCATGAGAATCTTATAATTCTCTCAAGTATGTTGTTCTATAGAGATATGAGTATTAACTGCTTAGTAATGCTTCAGACAGTATAAAACATTGGTCTAAAACTTTGTTACCACTATAATTAGGGGACGAGAAGACCCAGCAACTTGGGCAGGAAGCCTCGGAAATAGTTGGAGAACGACAGGTGATATCAAAGATACTTGGGAAAGGTAGGTTTACAAATTTTTACCGTTACACGATTTTTTTTTTTTTTGCAGGCTAAATGTTGGCAGACCATACTCATTATAGTATAAAGTACGAAATTATAACCACTCCTTTTCTTTAAACCTTTTATTGGCAGATCGTAACAAAAGACTTCGTCTACAATAATTCGATCTACTACATTCTTAGTCTATACTAACTTACTGAAGTAGTACTTACATATGCACCATACTATCCATTTTAACACGTTGTATCATCCAACTAAGGGCGAAATCAGGCGGTTAGTAGGACCATGAGCCCTCCCTTCAATCCCCAAAAATATAAGAGAAAATTTTTAGATTAGCTCTGTTTTTTTAATGTTTTTTATATTGGCGCTGCTAAAATTATTATATTATTCCCCCCCCCCCTCCAACAAAAGTAATATCTTGGCTTTGCCATTGCCTCCAACTATTGCACCTTGGGTCCATTTTTAGACCAAAATAACGATAATGTCCTTAACCCACTTTGCATAGGTGATGTTATTGTTGTTAAGTCATTAAGTCACAGGTAGTGTTATTATTAGACGAAGACTGTAAAGTATCTAACATTAGTAGTTGAAAGGTAGAAATTGTCAAAAGATAAGTTTAAGATGCAAAGTGTCAAATATTTGTAGTTGGTAGGTACAATACATCAAAATTGATAGTTTATGAAGCAACGTGTTAAACCTCTATAGTATGGGCTGGCGAAAGAGATACTTATTCCTTACACTTAATTTTTAATGTATATATTATGCATGACCAAAATTAGCACAAATGATAGAGTACTATCAACTAGAATAATGTTGTTATATACATTCTTCCGAATTGTTAAACAAAACATTTTCACCTACTTTCTAGCATGACATCTCTAGCGGATAAAAACGACTTATGGGCCTCCTATGCTGGACCTGGAGGATGGAACGGTAATACACTTTATTTTCTTTTAAACCCCAAACATAATTGCTTTCCTCAACAGCACGTTGTTCGGCCATTTATCTTCTCTCCACTTATTTTGTTTCATCCTTAATTATTTGGACGTTGCTAATTGTTTTTATTAGTCTAATTCAAACTATGATGGAATTCAAGTAATTTATTTTTCGAAAACCCTTTACCAAAACTATTTTACCTCTGGGTTAGTCACAATAATTAATACGATCTATATGTATATCTTGATTATATAAATTTTAAATTTCTATTTAGCATTTGATATATAATTAAATTTTTGTTCCTACCATGACCTATTATGGTTAATATTAAAGAGGATCGAGATTCGTTGAAATTAAGTGCAAAGAAAAATTTTAGAACGAAACCATTTAAAGAG
This sequence comes from Morella rubra, assembly GCA_003952965.2. Classification (NCBI taxonomy): domain Eukaryota; kingdom Viridiplantae; phylum Streptophyta; class Magnoliopsida; order Fagales; family Myricaceae; genus Morella; species Morella rubra. Next base: position 4,339,465 of record CM025852.1, read on the forward strand.
CTTATGCATA
>CM025852.1:4353920-4387063 GCA_003952965.2 Morella rubra
TGACAATAATTTTTCACCAAACAAAGCAGATCGGCCAATCGCGTGACGGTTTAGTGATATCGCACACTATTGCCGTAGCGTTCACGCGCAATAAAAAGGCCTTATACTGAATCACAAGGAGCACAGAAACTTAGGCCTGTGGATTGATTGAAAGCCGCAGCATGCCCTAACGGTGCTGGGCAGTGGGCATACTGTGGCCCGGTCTAAAGTGAAAAGAAACAGGCTGGCCTGAAAGACATGCTTTCTGGTGGGCTGTGCCCCAACAATGGATTGGATGAACGAAGGAGCGTATTAGATGGTCCAGAAGCAAAATCCCTGGTGAATTGCAAGCGTAATAAGCTCAACTGTAAAGCTCCTTACCACCCACCGAAGTGGTAGCCCAACTAGTAATATGGTAAACTTGTAGTGAGTATAAAGATAGAGATTCTGGAATCGAATCCTCAAGCCGCATTTCTTAGTTGCATTTTCGCGGGACTGTAGTGAGGTTTTTTTCTTGTGCCGAAACTATAACTCAATCTAACACCTGCAGCAAGTGAAAGCCTCCATGATTATGGTTACGCTCAAGAGGAGTTGGTTAGGTTGAATGTCTCCTGCTACCATTTTTGCTCAAAAAAAAGAAAAAAGAAAATAAAGCTACTTACCAAAACTTTGATTTTTTTTCTGAACATTCAATGTTAGCTAATCCTTTGCTTCTCCAAAAGGAAAATCCACCTCTTTTATAACGGTACCTATATCTGGCTCCTCTCTCATTAGAGATGCTTTGATTCCTTCACGAACTACATTCCATGAATCCACATTTTGCATGGAGAAGTTGAAAATTTTACTCAGTTAGTAGTTTATAGTTACGGAAGTAAAAGAATATCTAATTACCATCTGTACCTGAGAATCATATGGTTCTTGTGGTGTTTGACACGAGTTAGATCACCACGTGGAGTTGTTAGGGTAAGGTAATCTATCCAGTAGATTTGTTAATTAATCTCAACCACCGTGTACAGATTCAATGGTTAGGATCTTGCCACATTAGCATTTCCCATTAATAATATAACCTAATATTTGCTTTCTACTTGTCTTTTTATCAGATTTTAAAAGGTAATAAATACTGACATGGTAGTATCTCAATTATTTAGTAATTTCAAAACTAACGGTTGAAATTTAAAGAAATCTCTCTCCTAGATTACTAGGGGATCTTGATCCATGTATGACGTGTCAAAAGACAGTAAAAATAGCATTCTAAAAAATGTGGCACTGAATATGGCTATCATAAGAGGAAGCTTTGCTCTCCTTTTTCATCTGCATACCAAATATATGTTTTAAGTGCCGAGTCAACAGCTCATCTGAAAAGGTGTATTTGGCTTCAGAAAACATGCTGCAATGTGAAATGGATCTAATTGATCCGGAAAAACCCAGCCAGTTTTCGCTACATGTTTGGCACATAATGGGAAAATCCGGTCAACCAGGAATCTGCAGAGTTTAAATTCTTTCCAAAACTCCTAGTTGAAATCCTTGGATGGCTCTTAGAGGTCAAGTCAACGTAGCAAACTTTGGTGTCCATCTCTTGTATTGAAGTTTGCTTGTCTCGTGGGTATAAAGTGTCCAGAAATCAAGATCTTTCTCATTGATTGAAATATACCAAATCGATGTAAACCCAACGCCGGTTAGCTGGCTCTTGAACATTTTGCACTATACACTTGAAGAGTTTGAAAATTTGACCTAAATGGTTGTAGGTGTTGCTTTTGAGGGACCCTTTTGTTCCCATACAAGGCTATATATTAATATTTTCCATTTATACTCCTCAATCAACTAAACCAAATTGCCCATCTGTAATTAGAGTTGGCTTTTTACAGTTAAATATGGTGTCCGAAAAGACAAGACCATTACTTTAACCTATTTAATACAATATTCTTTGCGTACTGTCATGTTCGATTTCATTAAAAATAATTGGAGTCCACATGTCAAAAGTCCAATACTAAAATACATGCACAGTTGAGAAAAAAGGGTTACCGGGAACAGTATTCTTTACATTATGCAGACATTTTTTAAATGGACTTTCATCAAATTTTAAGTCTTTCTGTTTTCTTTTGGCTTCTTGTCTTCCATCAAAATATGCGTAAAGGAAGAGCAGCTAGGGAGTGATTCTAGCCTAAAAGGGTTAATTTTTTGAACCAAAGCCATTAAGCTTTATATAAATATATCTTTGCCAAAGGGAATAATTAGTTTGATAAGCTAGACAACTAGGTCGTGTTTAGCTTGAAAACCAAAAGGAATCTAGGCAGCAGGTTCCTGATAATGGGCCTCATTATGAGTAGTGAGGAGGCCGAGTGTGCATCAGTGTGACCTTGAACACACTTTCCAGGTGGATTCCGGGTGCACGCTTTGCTTGGGAGACTTTTTTGGTGTCTCATCTCCCACAACAAAATCCGACATCATCCATCTATGGGGTTTAGTTTTGACATAATTTTCGATGTTTAGTTGGCTCTGTTTGATAAAGTGGACTAGTGTGCAGCACTTGGAGTTGACTTGACCACAAAGCTTTTTGTGATGGTGATGGGTGACCCTCGAATTCCTCAGGGTCCACTTGAGCTGCGATGTGTTCTTCTTTGTCATTTGCAGATGGCAAATCATAGAGAAAACATATTGCCATAATTATGCCACAGCAAAAATAGGCCAAATCTTTGTTTGTCTTTTGAGAGATTCGAGCAATCCCAACACCAGCTGAAGTTTTTCTATGTTTGTGTATGTTTTACATGCTTCGTGTCTACAAACTGTGGGGGCCATGCTGCAGGAGTAGTTGTGGTTTTGTAGTTTTGTGTTCAACTCAATTTCAAACTCAAAAGAGTTCTCTCTCTCTCTCTCTCTTCTTGGAGTGAGACAGTCGCAATCCAGGCCATTGATATCATGCAGAACATGGATATAAATAGATCAGAGCCCTCCTTTTGTGTGGTCTCACATGGTAGCATGTGCTCACTAGTTGTACCAAAAGAGTGTTTTGGACTGACATTGAAAGAGCCAAATCCAATGTGATTGCGAAGTCAACTGAACAGTTCTTTGGTAGATAGAGATGTTATCTTATGACAGCAATGATTTTACGGATGGATAAAGCTAGCATGTGAGATTCACACGTATTTTGCTGCATATGGTCCACCGTCCCTTTCAAGGAACCTTTAGGAATATCTTTCTTTTATGTTTGGTTTTAAGTTTTAACCTTCATTAATGCATTATATTATGGAACCATCATTTCATTTGTAAGGTTTTAACCTGCAAAAAGAAAGTGGAAAAAAATTTCAAAAACTCAATCCCAAGCCAACCCACCAATTAAGTGCCACTAAATCAGTAAGATTTTGAGTATCTACTATCTTTTAGTCAAAACTTAAAAAGGGGGTGTTGTTCTTAATCATGAGTACCTAAATTAAACCAAGCACAGACGATTAAAGCCCACCACATTGGAGGATACACTCTTCAACTATGTGCTATGACAATAATATCACATTAGTTTTAAGAGACCAGCATCCTCTTCAATTTTTTACTTGAATCTCATGATACAATTTGGAAAGAGATAGACATAATAGATAAATCCTATATTATTAAATATTGTCCATGTAAAATTTCAGGCAGTACGATCCCTATAATGGGATTCATCTATTGTGTCTATCTATTTCCTAATAACATCATGTAATTCGAGTAAAAAATTGTAGAAGATCATAATCTCAGTTTTAAGTTGATTATAACTTTGATTCTACCAATTAATACCTAGAATTGCCCTCATTAAGGCTTACAAGTACTCTTTTTAATTGTAAGGTGTAAGCACAAAGTCATAGTCTTTATCACTATGTGACATATTGGATAATTAGACAAATTTAGTAATTTTAAAGATCTGTTTTGTTTATCTCTCTTTGTATTCTAAAAATATTATAACATTAAGTTGAAGTATTATTTCATTCATCGATCTCTTGTGAAAACATTAAAATCATTGCGATAAATTTAACCATTAATTGTACTTACAGACTGCCCAAACACTACTGCACTACATAGAAGTGCACTAAATAATTGGAAGAAGGCAAAACAACTAATATTTGCAAATTCTATATGGATGTCTTTTATATGCCGATGATCTATGGTGATTAAAAATTTAATATTAGATGTTGAAACGCTATATTCTAGTCCGTCCGTTTGTAAAATTTTAAGAAGGTTAAAATTTTAGATTATTAGATTTGATGAAAAAATAAAGAAAAAAATAATTTTTAATATTTATTATAGTAAAAAATAATATTTGATAAAAAAAAAAATTATATTATAATTTTTTATTATATTAAAATTTCAGTGTGCAAAAGTACCGGTTGCCCTCGTAAACCACCTCCCTAGTAAAATCCCCCTGTCGCAAAGCAAAGCTTTTTGGTAAAACCTTAAACACCAACAGACGCCAGTGACCAAACACCCAAAAGGGTTCAAAAAAATAAAAAGTGAATCCAGAATGCCGAAAACACAGTGGATTGTCTGCACTTTACAGTGGGTATAAATGGGGGTGGAGCCTGCTGAGCCTAACCCACCCCCTCGTCAGATCCGTTCTTTGGGTCCAGTCTCCGCTTCAGACCAAGTTCTCAGTCTTTCAGTATCAGACGCAGAAAATATATAGAGAAAACTGTAGGGGAGAGAGAGAGAGAGAGAGAGAGAGAGAGAGAGAGAGTTAGACATAGTCGAATACAAACGAGCTTGTTTTTTCTTCGTTTTGCCCGGCCCATTGGTCAATAAACCACTAAACTCTGTCTCTAGCACCAATGATAACAAATCAAAATTCCCCTCGCATCCCCACTGCCCATTCCCCAGCTTCCTATCTCGACTATTTCTCCAACTTGTTCAGATACTTATAATATAGGGGGGAAAAGATTGGCTCACTGGAGCGCTGTGACGCTGTCACCTCTGTTTATCGAGTAAAATATATCAATTTCACCGAAGGCGTCACTCTAAGATCCAAACCCAATTCCGCCGCCACAGAAGCCAACGACCCTTTCTCCGACACCATTCAAAGCCTCCTCTCTCCCTCACCACGCAGAACAGGCTAAACCAATCCGGGGACCGCCCGTCACCAACATTGCCGGAACAGGCCTAATAACACCTCTACCAACAATTTCTTTCAGAAAAACTGAAAGAACCTGGTTGAAAAGGCATCTTAGTTTAGCCGTATAGTCAGCTTGAGAATCATCAACGCCATCTTTTTCGGGACTATCAGTAGCAAGAGCAAGATTCCAAGACAACAACCGTTACGTTGGTAGCTACTAACTATCTCAACGCAATCTAAGGCAGACCCATTAGTTAAAATCGAGCATCGAGCCTACTGAACTTGGATTTATTTCTTTCTGTGTCTTTTTTTGAGGGTCTGAAACCTAAAGATATATATATTTTTTTCTTTCTCTTAAAAGGCAGTCCACTTTTGCTTTCATTTTCATTGAAATCTTCTGTTTGTCTGCCTTTTTCTGAAAATGGGGCTTTCTCCAATCTATCTGCAAATGGTTAAAATTGATATTTCTTACTTTGGTTGCTAATTGAGAGCAATGGGCTCCTTCATTGTCGAAAATCTCTCTATTTGATTGAAAGGTCATGGCCTTTTGTCGTAAAGCAATTCTGTAGTATACTCCTTTCTGTGTATTTTTGGTAATATCCGTTCTGACAAAGACAGTTTCTGTTGTTGCAGGTTGGTTGAGTTCATTCTACTGATTCTAGAGAGCGCTCAGAGATTTGGGTTGGAAGTAAAGCGTAGTTTTTTTGGATTTATCATTCATTTCAAGGAACTCGGTCGGTTGATTTTGAAGCCTCTTGGATGGAATCTACCGAGACCATGCTTGCGATTTGAAGCCTAGTAAGTATTCAGATCTGAATTACCATGGGAATGTCATTGTAGTCTGTTCAATTGGGACGTCAGTCTCTGTTTAAAGCATCTCTGTACATTGAAGAGTTCCTTTAGATCTACAATGCTCTAAAAATTATGACTTAATGCTCTACCGATGCGGTTGTAGTTATTTTGTTCAAATTGAGGAAGTGGGTAGCTTTTGTTCACAGATGGATAGTTTGTTCAAATTAGGTATATGGATTACAGAGCGTGAATTTGTCAACTTTTTTGGCTGCCACTCTTTTGGTTCGGTCCGTTTTAGTTATTTAGTTTTAATTTTCTGATCCTTATTTTAGGCGCTCCTACCATGAATATTCAGTTGCATTGCTCACAAAAGATCTTTCGCTTTATTTCCCCTAAAGAGTAATGTCCATCGAGTAACCGAGTTTAAGAACCTATTTGGTAGAGTTGACCATGATAGTATTTTTAGAGTCTGCCTAGGTCTGCTCAAACAAGAGTGAAGAAGGTAGATTAATTTAATGGACGAGGCATTTCCCCATTAGATAGGTAAGTACTTGAGCAATGCCTGAAATGAAGGCATAAAATCAGCCAGCCCCCATGGGAGCATATCCAAGGGAGGGCTTTTACATGCCAAAAGCATTTATTTTGCGCCTCATTGATTGCCTATCCTGAAGCCACCCTATTATATTTTTTACGGATTAGGATCATTTGCCTATCCTGGATGTGCCCTAAACCTTAAAAAACTACATGCACCAAAAAAAAAAACTGATCAGTACAGGTTCATTGTTTTACATGTCGAGATAGTCATCAGTGTGTGATTTATATTTTTTGTTTTAACTCTTTTTCCTCTTTATTTGTAGTACCGGCCATGTCTGCTGAAGAAGATCGACTGTGGAACATTGTGAGGGCCAATTCTCTCGATTTCAATGCATGGACTTCCCTGATTGAGGAGGCAGAGAAGGTTGCACATGTATGTGAGCGAATTTTCCATGTTTGATTAGTCATTCTGTTGATTTTGCCGATCTCCTATTTTTCTATTTGTGATTTTACTGTGAGGACAGTATCTCAACAAACTGGCTATACAGTTTTGATGTGCTTGTGTAATATGCTTGCTAGTTTTGCAAGAAGATCTGTATTGTATCTCTCTTTACCTGTCTGATGCCTTGCATGAACTAGTTTGTTATAGACCAGTCTATGGTGTCTTAAAGTTACATAAGATACGCATTGGCATATTCATCTGCATCTATGGATATTTCCTCATATATGGACATTGTACCTTTTGGTTTTTTCCCAATTTTGAGAGATATCCAGTAGTTCGTTATTATTGTGCAATCACTTTCTAGGATCAATATGTGCCTACTGGTAGATTTAACCCTGTCAGTAAGTTTTTTAGGCTGCTAATACACTTGTTTGTAGCATGTACAATTTGGATTTTTTATTTCTGCTGTCGCGTTCTTTAGTATAAAACAATCTCTTGCTAAGATGTACTTGTCATTCTACTCTGTTGTAAACAATAATTACTGACAGACTCTTCAGTTTACTGGTTTTTTGGCTCCTTCTACCGTTTAAGAAGATATGTGACTGACTTAAGGCCTAATCTTTGTTTCAGAGTGGCTTCTCACACCTAGTGCATGAGCAGGACTTGATCTTTGAATAGCAGTAAATTGTGTGATATGGAACACGGGGAAGATAGCTCCAGGTTCAGGTCCTTACCAGCCATGACTTTAAGGAATATGTCGTCGTCATCTTCCGCATTCTTCTCAGCGAACCAGTCACCCTTCTTCTCACCAAGATCGTCCACAAGTCATTTATTAGAGTCAACGCCATCTGACATGCGTTGTGATAACGCTCATTTAACTGTTGATCCTCCTAGCTGCAGTTCAGGATGTCCAGAACCTGAATCTCTGGAGAATATCAAGGTTGTATTGTCAGACATATCAGCGACCCATCCTGCCGGCAATTCGGCTGATTTCCAGAAGTTTGATCGCATATCTTCCTCAACTGGCATTTTCAACAGCACCCCGTCTAGCTACAACAATGACCGTTTTCTTCAAGTGGCTGCCAAACCTCACTTACTGCTGTTTCAGTTTCACTTTCCGCTAACAGAATGAGGAGCTGCGACGTATTCATAGGTCTGCATGGACGCAAACCTTCTTTACTTAGGTTTGCTAACTGGCTCCGTGCCGAGCTGGAGGTTCAAGGGATAAGTTGCTTTGTATCTGATAGAGCCCGATGTAGGAGCTCTCGCAAACAGGGAATTGTTGAGAGGGCTATGGACGTCTCTTCTTTTGGGGTCATAGTTCTCACAAGAAAGTCTTTCAGGAACCCATATACTATTGAGGAGCTGCGGTTTTTTTCAGGGAAGAAGAATATGGTCCCGATATTCTTTGACTTAAGTCCGGGTGATTGCCTTGTTAGGGATATAATTGAGAAGAGGGGAGAGCTGTGGGAGAAACTTGGGGGAGAGCTGTGGGTTCTGTATGGAGGGTTGGAGAAGGAGTGGAAAGAAGCTGTCAATGGCCTCTCTCGGGTTGATGAGTGGAAACTAGAAGCTCAAGATGGTAACTGGAGAGATTGCATATTGAGGACTGTTACGCTACTAGCAACAAAGTTAGGAAGGAGAAGTGTTATAGAACGATTGACTAAATGGAGAGAAAAGGTAGAGAAAGAGGAGTTCCCTTTCGCTCGAAATGAGAATTTCATTGGCCGGAATAAAGAACTCTCCGAGCTTGAATTTATTCTTTTTGGTGATGTCGCGGGAGATTCAGAAAGAGATTATTTTGAACTTAAAGCTAGACCCAAGCGAAAGAATTTGACAATTGGGTGGAATAAGAGCAGTTTCTTGGAGGAGAGAAGGAGGGAACGGCAATTTGAGAGTGGCAGTCTTTGAGCTAGGTCCGATATAGATCAATGAAAATTTTGTATATTTCGGTAAATTTGCATACAGATTACCTTAGACAGAATTATCTGAAATTTTTGGAAGTTGACGTGGGCTATCTTTCTTCGAGCACATACCCCTCACAAACAAGATCGTGTGATGAAGAGCCTTTGAAACTCTCATACTTATCTGGCATTGAGGCAATGACTTTAATGCAAAGTGTCAAAGCAGAAATTGATGCCCACTAACTTTTTGCAGTAAATACTGTCTGAGATTGGATACCATGTGTTAGTTTTTAGTTGCCCTCGTAAACCACCTCCCTAGTAAAATCCCCCTGTCGCAAAGCAAAGCTTTTTGGTAAAACCTTAAACACCAACAGACGCCAGTGACCAAACACCCAAAAGAGTTCAAAAAAATAAAAAGTGAATCCAGAATGCCGAAAACACAGTGGATTGTCTGCACTTTACAGTGGGTATAAATGGGGGTGGAGCCTACTGAGCCTAACCCACCCCCTCGTCAGATCCGTTCTTTGGGTCCAGTCTCCGCTTCAGACCAAGTTCTCAGTCTTTCAGTATCAGACGCAGAAAATATATAGAGAAAACTGTAGGAGAGAGAGAGAGAGAGAGAGAGAGTTAGACATAGTCGAATACAAACGAGCTTGTTTTTTCTTCGTTTTGCCCGGCCCATTGGTCAATAAACCACTAAACTCTGTCTCTAGCACCAATGATAACAAATCAAAATTCCCCTCGCATCCCCACTGCCCATTCCCCAGCTTCCTATCTCGACTATTTCTCCAACTTGTTCAGATACTTATAATATAGGGGGGAAAAGATTGGCTCACTGGAGCGCTGTGACGCTGTCACCTCTGTTTATCGAGTAAAATATATCAATTTCACCGAAGGCGTCACTCTAAGATCCAAACCCAATTCCGCCGCCACAGAAGCCAACGACCCTTTCTCCGACACCAATTCAAAGCCTCCTCTCTCCCTCACCACGCAGAACAGGCTAAACCAATCCGGGGACCGCCCGTCACCAACATTGCCGGAACAGGCCTAATAACACCTCTACCAACAATTTCTTTCAGAAAAACTGAAAGAGCCTGGTTGAAAAGGCATCTTAGTTTAGCCGTATAGTCAGCTTGAGAATCATCAACGCCATCTTTTTCGGGACTATCAGTAGCAAGAGCAAGATTCCAAGACAACAACCGTTACGTTGGTAGCTACTAACTATCTCAACGCAATCTAAGGCAGACCCATTAGTTAAAATCGAGCATCGAGCCTACTGAACTTGGATTTATTTCTTTCTGTGTCTTTTTTTGAGGGTCTGAAACCTAAAGATATATATATTTTTTTCTTTCTCTTAAAAGGCAGTCCACTTTTGCTTTCATTTTCATTGAAATCTTCTGTTTGTCTGCCTTTTTCTGAAAATGGGGCTTTCTCCAATCTATCTGCAAATGGTTAAAATTGATATTTCTTACTTTGGTTGCTAATTGAGAGCAATGGGCTCCTTCATTGTCGAAAATCTCTCTATTTGATTGAAAGGTCATGGCCTTTTGTCGTAAAGCAATTCTGTAGTATACTCCTTTCTGTGTATTTTTGGTAATATCCGTTCTGACAAAGACAGTTTCTGTTGTTGCAGGTTGGTTGAGTTCATTCTACTGATTCTAGAGAGCGCTCAGAGATTTGGGTTGGAAGTAAAGCGTAGTTTTTTTGGATTTATCATTCATTTCAAGGAACTCGGTGGTTGATTTTGAAGCCTCTTGGATGGAATCTACCGAGACCATGCTTGCGATTTGAAGCCTAGTAAGTATTCAGATCTGAATTACCATGGGAATGTCATTGTAGTCTGTTCAATAGGGACGTCAGTCTCTGTTTAAAGCATCTCTGTACATTGAAGAGTTCCTTTAGATCTACAATGCTCTAAAAATTATGACTTAATGCTCTACCGATGCGGTTGTAGTTATTTTGTTCAAATTGAGGAAGTGGGTAGCTTTTGTTCACAGATGGATAGTTTGTTCAAATTAGGTATATGGATTACAGAGCGTGAATTTGTCAACTTTTTTGGCTGCCACTCTTTTGGTTCGATCCGTTTTAGTTATTTAGTTTTAATTTTCTGATCCTTATTTTAGGCGCTCCTACCATGAATATTCAGTTGCATTGCTCACAAAAGATCTTTCGCTTTATTTCCCCTAAAGAGTAATGTCCATCGAGTAACCGAGTTTAAGAACCTATTTGGTAGAGTTGACCATGATAGTATTTTTAGAGTCTGCCTAGGTCTGCTCAAACAAGAGTGAAGAAGGTAGATTAATTTAATGGACGAGGCATTTCCCCATTAGATAGGTAAGTACTTGAGCAATGCCTGAAATGAAGGCATAAAATCAGCCAGCCCCCATGGGAGCATATCCAAGGGAGGGCTTTTACATGCCAAAAGCATTTATTTTGCGCCTCATTGATTGCCTATCCTGAAGCCACCCTATTATATTTTTTACGGATTAGGATCATTTGCCTATCCTGGATGTGCCCTAAACCTTAAAAAACTACATGCACCAAAAAAAAAAACTGATCAGTACAGGTTCATTGTTTTACATGTCAAGATAGTCATCAGTGTGTGATTTATATTTTTTGTTTTAACTCTTTTTCCTCTTTATTTGTAGTACCGGCCATGTCTGCTGAAGAAGATCGACTGTGGAACATTGTGAGGGCCAATTCTCTCGATTTCAATGCATGGACTTCCCTGATTGAGGAGGCAGAGAAGGTTGCACATGTATGTGAGCGAATTTTCCATGTTTGATTAGTCATTCTGTTGATTTTGCCGATCTCCTATTTTTCTATTTGTGATTTTACTGTGAGGACAGTATCTCAACAAACTGGCTATACGGTTTTGATGTGCTTGTGTAATATGCTTGCTAGTTTTGCAAGAAGATCTGTATTGTATCTCTCTTTACCTGTCTGATGCCTTGCATGAACTAGTTTGTTATAGACCAGTCTATGGTGTCTTAAAGTTACATAAGATACGCATTGGCATATTCATCTGCATCTATGGATATTTCCTCATATATGGACATTGTACCTTTTGGTTTTTTCCCAATTTTGAGAGATATCCAGTAGTTCCGTTATTATTGTGCAATCACTTTCTAGGATCAATATGTGCCTACTGGTAGATTTAACCCTGTCAGTAAGTTTTTTAGGCTGCTAATACACTTGTTTGTAGCATGTACAATTTGGATTTTTTATTTCTGCTGTCACGTTCTTTAGTATAAAACAATCTCTTGCTAAGATGTACTTGTCATTCTACTCTGTTGTAAACAATAATTACTGACAGACTCTTCAGTTTACTGGTATTTTTGGCTCCTTCTACCGTTTAAGAAGATATGTGACTGACTTAAGGCCTAATCTTTGTTTCAGAGTGGCTTCTCACACCTAGTGCATGAGCAGGACTTGATCTTTGAATAGCAGTAAATTGTGTGATATGGAACACGGGGAAGATAGCTCCAGGTTCAGGTCCTTACCAGCCATGACTTTAAGGAATATGTCGTCGTCATCTTCCGCATTCTTCTCAGCGAACCAGTCACCCTTCTTCTCACCAAGATCGTCCACAAGTCATTTATTAGAGTCAACGCCGTCTGACATGCGTTGTGATAACGCTCATTTAACTGTTGATCCTCCTAGCTGCAGTTCAGGATGTCCAGAACCTGAATCTCTGGAGAATATCAAGGTTGTATTGTCAGACATATCAGCGACCCATCCTGCCGGCAATTCGGCTGATTTCCAGAAGTTTGATCGCATATCTTCCTCAACTGGCATTTTCAACAGCACCCCGTCTAGCTACAACAATGACCAGGAAAATGGGTTTTCTAGACACCGAGAGAAGCAAAGAACACACACAAGTGGCTGCCAAACCTCACTTACTGCTGTTTCAGTTTCACTTTCCGCTAACAGAATGAGGAGCTGCGACGTATTCATAGGTCTGCATGGACGCAAACCTTCTTTACTTAGGTTTGCTAACTGGCTCCGTGCCGAGCTGGAGGTTCAAGGGATAAGTTGCTTTGTATCTGATAGAGCCCGATGTAGGAGCTCTCGCAAACAGGGAATTGTTGAGAGGGCTATGGACGTCTCTTCTTTTGGGGTCATAGTTCTCACAAGAAAGTCTTTCAGGAACCCATATACTATTGAGGAGCTGCGGTTTTTTTCAGGGAAGAAGAATATGGTCCCGATATTCTTTGACTTAAGTCCGGGTGATTGCCTTGTTAGGGATATAATTGAGAAGAGGGGAGAGCTGTGGGAGAAACTTGGGGGAGAGCTGTGGGTTCTGTATGGAGGGTTGGAGAAGGAGTGGAAAGAAGCTGTCAATGGCCTCTCTCGGGTTGATGAGTGGAAACTAGAAGCTCAAGATGGTAACTGGAGAGATTGCATATTGAGGACTGTTACGCTACTAGCAACAAAGTTAGGAAGGAGAAGTGTTATAGAACGATTGACTAAATGGAGAGAAAAGGTAGAGAAAGAGGAGTTCCCTTTCGCTCGAAATGAGAATTTCATTGGCCGGAATAAAGAACTCTCCGAGCTTGAATTTATTCTTTTTGGTGATGTCGCGGGAGATTCAGAAAGAGATTATTTTGAACTTAAAGCTAGACCCAAGCGAAAGAATTTGACAATTGGGTGGAATAAGAGCAGTTTCTTGGAGGAGAGAAGGAGGGAACGGCAATTTGAGAGTGGCAGTAGAAAGGGGAAAGAACCAGTGGTGTGGAAGGAGTCAGAAAAAGAGATCGAGATGCAAGGTATCAGTCTTCCTCAAAGGCAACACCAACAGAGGTCCAAAGGTGGTGGAAGATATCCAAGGAGAAAAAGATCAATGAAAATTTTGTATGGGAAAGGAATTGCTTGCGTTTCGGGAGAATCAGGAATCGGTAAGACAGAGCTTCTTCTGGAATTTGCATACAGATACCAACAAAGGTACAAGATGATTTTATGGGTAGGTGGGAAAAGCAGGTATATTAGACAGAATTATCTGAACCTCTGGTCATTTTTGGAAGTTGACGTGGGCATTGAAAATTGTTCAGAGAAGAGCAGAATAAAAGGCTTTGAAGAGCAGGAAGAGGCAGCCATTTGTAGAGTTCGGAAAGAGCTTATGAGAAACATACCCTTTTTAGTGGTGATTGATAACTTAGAGAGTGAAAAGGATTGGTGGGATCACAAACTGGTAATGGATCTTCTTCCTCGTTTTGGCGGAGAAACCCACATAATAATATCCACATGCCTTCCTCGTGTGATGAACTTGGAGCCTTTGAAACTCTCATACTTATCTGGCATTGAGGCAATGACTTTAATGCAGGGAAGTGTCAAAGACTACCCAATTCCAGAAATTGATGCCCTAAGGGTTATTGAGGACAAAGTTGGAAGATTAACTTTGGGGCTTGCAGTAACGGGTGCAATACTGTCTGAGCTACCAATAACTCCAACTAGGCTGTTGGATACCATTAAAAGAATGCCTTTGAAGGACTTGTCATGGAACAGTAGAGAATCTCATCCATTAAGGCAAAACACCTTCCTTCTGCAACTCTTTGAGGTATGTTTCTCAATATTTGATCACGCTGATGGGCCAATGAGCTTGGCAACCAGAATGGTCCAGGCAAGTGGTTGGTTTGCCCCAGCTGCAATTCCAGTCTCCCTGTTAGCCCTAGCTGCTCACAAGATTCCCAAAAAACATCACAGAAATGGATTCTGGAGGAATTTATTGCATTCCTTGACTTGTGGTTTTACGTCATCGTACACAAAAAGGTCAGAAGCAGAAGCTTCTTCCATGTTGTTAAGGTTTAATATTGCAAGAAGTAGTACAAAGCAAGGCTATATCCAGTTCAATGAGCTCATCAAGCTTTATGCTCGCAAAAGAGGGGTGAATGGAGCTGCACAAGCAATGGTTCAAGCTGTGATCAGTCGTGGATCAATAGCACAGCACTCTGAACATATCTGGGCAGCATGTTTCTTGCTGTTTGGATTTGGTCGTGACCCTGTAGTAGTTGAGCTCAAGGTGTCCGAGTTGCTATTCCTTGTCAAAGAAGTGGTTTTGCCTCTTGCCATCCGGACATTCATCACATTCTCTCGGTGCAGTGCTTCCTTAGAACTTCTGCGGCTATGTACTGATGCTTTGGAAGCTGCAGACCAAGCATTTATTACCCCAGTTGAGAAATGGTTGGACAAATCTCTTTGTTGGAAGCCCATCCAGACTAATGCTCAGTTGAATCCTTGCCTTTGGCAGGATTTGGCTCTTTGCAGAGCCACCGTGCTGGAAACTAGGGCCAAGCTAATGCTAAGAGGGGGACAATTTGATATAGGAGATGATCTAATTAGGAAGGCTGTTTTTATTAGAACTTCAATCTGTGGCCAAGATCATCCAGATACAATAGCTGCTCGTGAAACTCTGAGCAAACTGACCAGGCTTCTTGCAAATGTTCAAATTCATACTTCATAATAGGCTCTATATTTCTTGTAAGCAAAAGTTCATTCTAGAATTATACAAAGGTCGCAAATAAAAGTGGTGTATACTTTTCAGAGGAATTTCCGATATAATTAAGTCATAGTCAGATGCCTTTCCATATCTAAAAATTTCCCCCTTTCTGTTAAATTCATGTGAATGTCGTTACCGACCTCAGCTTGACTTTGTCATTTTCACAAGCTTCACATGCATTTCTCATTTATTAACACTTTGGTCACGGCCACATGGCTGAGCCCTGTGGATAGAGACCAACATATTTGCATGTAGCATTATGAGACACTAAGACCAATTATTTTGTTGCTACTTGCAAAGTTTATCAGGTTGAGACCTGCTGTAGCTGGACGATTGCATTGATCTATTATTTGTGCCTCCAGTTGTTGGAGCTTCCTTCATAAGACATTATACTTAGACTGAAACTCTGATTATGATATTGCAGTGCAGTCTCTTGATTATCTAATACCATTCTTTAACTTGGTTCCCATCAACAATGTAGGAAGTGGTTGTTCTACACACGAAGCTTGATACTTATCATTTCACTTCTTTTGGAGTTGGGAGCCAGTGGTGTGCAATTAGATTATATATTTATAACAATACCTTACAGTCATGAACACCTATGCGGGCTTATGTACTTCAAATTTAGGGTTTTCATCAAGTATCTTGCTACGTGATTGCTTCAGCTGGTTTTCTTGTTCAGTTAGGCTGGGAACTTTATTGCTGATTCCCTGAGTTTCTCCAACAAGAAGAAACATGTGTTTAATGTCTCGTTACTATTGAGAAAATGAAAGCAGTCACAACTCAAGAAATATATACTGGGAAGACAAAGAGTGAGGAGACTTTTGTAGTACCTCATACGATTTGTTCTTTTTGGCTACTATTGTTATATATGTCTTGCAGAGTGAATACTTTAACAGGGGAGAAATTGCACAGGATTCCTTGTATTTTCCTAATTAGGGTCGCTAAAATGGGTATAGTTAATACTAAAATTCCGCATTCATGCAAGAACATTCTTATAGTTACAATATACTGATACAGTTTCCATTAGTGATTACCCCAGGTTCATGCGGAAATCAGTAATTGGCTGATGGCAGGAGCAAATTTAGAAAGATTGCCAAGATTTCCAGGTTCAATTCTTAAGATCTGTCTACTCAAGTTTTGATGTCACCTTTCTATTTTCTTCAATTTTCTTAATTTTACTTCTGAATATTTACCCAACACACCTTACCTAAGGGTTTCTTGTGCAATGCAAGAGAGTTACCTACGAATTCTGTCCTTTATTTGTAGAATGGGTCTAGACTTGAAAACCTGAGCTTGTTTAGGAAACTTTCAGATCTATTTCCAGTAATATTTATCCATGAACTGATGATCTTACGGTGGTCATTTACTCTATTCCATTACCTTATCTTAATACCAAGTTAAAACATGACTGTGAAAGATAAATAGCAGTTTTATTTGAGCAATGATTTACAATAGCATTAAATCCAAGTCTCCATGGTTTGTCACCGTGAGACACATTGTGGAAAAGTGCAGGAAGGCCAGTTCAGGTGCTGCTGATGTGTCCCATATTAGCCCGACAATAAGTTGGATGAGGTTCAAAATATGCTGGCTCATCCACCCGCTTTTTCAGTTGCTACAGCTACTCACCTGAGTTGGCAGTAGTCGTACTAGAGGCATTGGGTTTGTTTAATAGAGACTAGGAGCATGGATGTGCATGAAACTGTCTGGCAGGAAAATTTTGAACATATAGTATGATGCAGTTTTAGTCATTTTTAGTGAAATGGCTAGGATAAGGGAAGGGGAAGAAGTCTTTACGAAGTAGTTGTTCCCACTTTTAGGTTAAATGGTAGGGAGAAAGAAAAACAGCCCAAGGTAATGACACAGTGTCCCAAGGGCTTCTTTGGGGTGCCCAGATGGTAGGTCCCATTACTACACAGTTAAGTCTCAACTCAACCTCTCCATGGAGTACCCCTTCCTATGATTACCGAACCAATAGTACCTCATTCGGCTTCAAGAGGAATTTCTTCATCTATTTCCCTTTTCACATTCTTTGCTTCTTTTCATTGTGAACAGTGACCTGATGTTATTTTTCAGTTTACTCGGTATTCCTGTGGCATAAATAAGTGGGTGTTAAAATAAGTTACTTAAAAAATTGGTCTTTAAGTTATTCTCTTAACCCTTAGGGAAACAGTTGATGGGTCAGTGGATCGTAGTTTATGAACATTGTACATGGCTTCTTTACTTGACGTTCCTTGTCTAATGTGATATAGCTTTTTAGGGTAAGAAGTGTAGGAGGTCCTTCTTGTGATTGCCGTGATTGTGATTGGATATGATCTGGATTCCATTCTGACAGATTCTTTGAGAAGTTGTCACTGAAGTTGGTTTGAAGTTCTAGTATGCTGAGTATATAAATTGACAACGTTCCATTTAAAGTTAATCTCATGCACTTTTCTTAGGCTACTGTGGAAGAGACTGGTGGCTTTCCTCCTACACTCAGTTTGGTTCACATTCAAATACACCACTATTGCAGCTGCTTGCCCTTGTAGCGGTTGAAAATTTGTTCAATACAATAGCCTCTATTCTGCAGCCTGACGTTGAGCACATGCTGGAAGCACTATCGATCACCTGTAACGCAAGCATGCTTGTAAAATAATCTATGGTAGGTTGGTATGCTGCTCTGAAAAATAATTATTTGCATACTGGTTTGTAGATGCATCTGAAACTATTTTTGAGTGTTGAATTATGCTAAAATCAGGACCAGCATTTATTTCATTTTGGGAATATTTGTGCATCAGGTTGCACCCCAGGAATATTTATGGGAATATCACACTGCTGTAAGAGAGCATACCCAACAGGTAATATCAAAGGCAAGAAAGCTGATATGAACCCCAATTCCAAGATAGTAGAGCAATATAGCCCTTCTTTGTTTTTACAATATTCTTTGAGAACACTGTCCTGGAGACGAGGAGTGTTTTTGTTTGTTCCTTTTTTAAGTAGCTTTTTCAGTCGGACTGCAGTATGACCAGGGTTTCGGTCTTGTTTTGGCAGACACGTATCATGTTGGAACGTCCCATCTATGACTATGAGTGATCTCTAAACCATGCTCTGCTCATGAAGACATACCAGACATACCACCTGTCTTAAAAATAACTGGAGCTTTAATTTACCTTTTGGTTAATCGGAAATGTTCTTGGTCATTCCTCTAAACAGCCGGAGCTTAGCCTATGTTTGGGAACGGGTCTGGGGTCCTTATCCCTCCATTCTTTCAAATTCTAGGTAACGATTTCCTTTTCAACCAAGCCATGATTCCTTGCAACTTTCCTCCCAAAGAGAAAAGGTGAAGTAGAAAATGATTGCTTTTGCGGCCCAAAAGCAAAAAAACATAATCGTTTTCAAGGATCAAACCCCAACCATCAACGTTAACGCAGAAAGAAACCTCTATACCAATCCTACAAAATCGATTCCCGCTTAGAGCCCAAAAGAAGCCCTGCCATTATTGCAGATTTGCATCAAACCACATATCGGAAAAGAAAAAGGTTGTGTCCGCGTACATTGAAGACGCAGACAAAGTGGAATATTGTGCAGTGCATCATTGAGGAGAATATCGGCGAGAAAGTACATAATGGAGTAATTACTTTCCGTTTCTAGGTGGGTTTTAAATTTATTACCAGCTACCCAGAATTGTCATTGTTGGGATCCACCACATGCACATTATGGACCAGACCAATCCCCCAGTTCCGTTTCCTCTCTGATCCCTTGTACTGGGAAAAACATAATTTACGATTCGCTTTCAAACTTTCACTCCAAATACCCTCGGTAAAGTAAAAAATTGGAAAAAATTGTACCCGCACTTGGGATCCACACATGACGCCATTACTGGACCAGATTCCAGCCCCTCCGATGGTACTGTAACGTTTAATCGGAAAATCTAGCTTCTATGTTTGGGAACTGGGGTCCTTATCCCTCCATTCTTTCAAATTCTAGGTAACGATTTCCTTTTCAACCAAGCCATGATTCCTTGCAACTTTCCTCCCAAAGAGAAAAGGTAAAGTAGAAAATGATTGCTTTTGCGGCCCAAAAGCAAAAAAACATAATCGTTTTCAAGGATCAAACCCCAACCATCAACGTTAACGCAGAAAGAAACCTCTATACCAATCCTACAAAATCGATTCCCGCTTAGAGCCCAAAAGAAGCCCTGCCATTATTGCAGATTTCATATAGGTTGTGTCCGCGTACATTGAAGACGCAGACAAAGTGGAATATTGTGCAGTGCATCATTGAGGAGCATGTCGGCGAGAAAGTACATAATGGAGTAATTACTTTCCGTTTCTAGGTGGGTTTTAAATTTATTACCAGCTACCCAGAAAAAATAAAAAAATAAAAATTGTGGGAACCACCATTGATGGGATCCACCACATGCACATTATGGACCAGACCAATCCCCCAGTTCCGTTTCCTCTCTGATCCCTTGTACTGTACGATTTTATCGTCATTATAATTATTTTACTCTCTTTTTTTATTATTATTTTTTTCACTCTACTTTACTTTTCATTAATTTTTTCATTCTATCTCAAACGCCATGCAAGTACTTAAGAAGCCGTTGCTAGTTTGAGGGCTTCTGTTTCCAACAGTACGAGGCCGCTAAAGAAGATGGCACCAACCTTAAAAAGAAAAGCTTTCGATCAGAAAATTAAAAGAAAAAAAAAACTTTCAATTGAAACTGGTGGGCTGGTTCTGTGAAGGATGATGGGAGAGGTTGGTGTCCAATCAGTGTGTGGTATGGGCCCTCTGTAACTGTAACTGTACCTGTAACTGTTGTACATGTGTCAGTTTTAACCGCGTGATGTGACAGGGAAACAAATGTTTTCCTCTCTTTACGATGAGTCCAATCACGGATTGGGTTGCCCCCGCTTTTTACAGTTTCAAAATTACCGCGGTGTGCCAGTGGGAGCGAAGGTTAAAAAACAAAGGTTTTCCACACGTGTGTAAAAATGAGTGCCCTCACGCAGGATCGAACTACGGACCTTCAGTTTACAAGACTGACGCTCTACCACTGAGCTATAAGGGCGTTCTTGCTTTTACACTGTACAAACTTTATATTAACCTATTTGTTAAAGTCTGTTTCTTGAAGCCTTTTTGGGTTAAGATAGCACTAATAATCCACTAAGACACGAAGGGAGCCAAAAATAGTAAAATATCAATGATAAAGGCTTGTTATAAATGTTTGGGTTTTTTTTTTTTTTTGGTCTAATGGTTCAAAATTCAGTTTTTAACTTTGGATGTTGACTTTTACAACTTACTAGGAACCTTGTTCTTCAAACTCGGAGGCTTTTTGAAAAAGTTGTTCCATTTAAAGTTGTAAAAATTGTTCTGTCCTTTTGGGCAACCAAGACGTGAACTTTTGGGCTTGGAAGAGGGTTGACTTCTTTTTTTGTTTTTATTTTATTTTCTTTGCTCGAATCAGCATCAAGGACATTTTCTCTTTATTAATTGAGGAAAACAGCATACCAAATCCTGTTTTAATTCAGCCGGCACGTTTCCACCAAATCCTCGCAGCCGTTGAAATTGTCAGACCTCATTTTTCCTCAGAATTTTCTTAAACTGCTGCACTTTTTTGTTCAAGCAAATTTGAAAATTCCAGGATCACTGGCATTCCATATAATCCAAGAAGCAAGAGAGAACCAAACTATATTCACAACATAAAAATGGCGGACACAGGACTCACTAGACGAATGAACAAATAGGTTTCTCAGGCACTCACTCATGCAACCATGTTGGACCGGAAAGGTCAGATGTGTAAAATGTATGAATGCACATGTAGAGAGAAGAAGTGCCTGCTTTTGTGCCAACAGCTGAAAGAATTCTTGAAACATTAAATCGTAGTTGAATAATTTACACAACCACCATGGAAAACAGGGGAGCAAGCACAGAAGGGGAAGGAATTTTTCCAAAAGCCTTCAGTTTTTTGTTGGTTCCATTTTCCAGGAGTTGACTATCATGTACAGACAGAAGATTTCAAGGGGCAAGCATTTGTGCCCCTAAAGATCAGCTTGGCCAGCCATTGCATCATCACTGGAAGCATAGTCGTCTTCACTCAGCTCCTCGTCGCTAGATTTCTCCTCCGGGGCAGCGCCTACATCTTCTGGCTTGGCATATTTCTCACAAAATTCTGTACCATAAGAAAATCTTCAGTAACAGTTTTGCCACCATTACCACATAATAACAACTAGCAATTGCCAAAACCATTCTTAGACCAATAAATAAGAAGTTTGTCGACACGCGTTACCTGTGCCTCAAATTTTTCCAACCAGAATAAACAAAGAAGCACATTCTTAGCCCACCAAATACACAATTTTCAGCTTTAACCTACTTCCAAACTCGAAAAATTAGAATTACTAGCCTCTAGCCAAAGACAAACCGAACTGCCAATGGGATAGTTTTACCAGCATCCTGCTTCCATGCATTTCCCCTGGGGATCACAAACTCTTCTAATTGCTTGGATGGTAGAGTTCCATCAAGTGGCAACAGTAATATTCTCAACTTAGTCATCCAATGGCTAGGTTCAACAAAATGGACCTGGATAGTCATATTTATGGTCTATCCACAGGTCAAAAACCATAAACCTGCATCCTCTCTTCATGCAACATAAAGTAGAGCACCACATTTATCTTAAAATACATACACAAACTGAGAGACAACAAAATTTTCAATATAAATAACACCCTGAAAGCAACATGCAAAGATTTAATCTACATGCAACCCTTTCTAAGTTCCACACTCTACAACAGTTACCAAAGATTTAATCTCTCCACTTCCTGGCAACTGTCAAAGTTAAAGTATGGCCAACAGCATTAATACTTAGAAAACCCTAAAGCAAACAACTACTGCTCACCTCCAAAGAAGGATCTATTACTTTGTTATACGCTTGTTTACTTTCCAAGAGCTTTCAGAATAGGTTATCATTACCCTACATGCGTACGACTACGTGAAATTGCAAAGTTTCTAATTCAGAATATGTAATATTAATGTCCCGGCACATTAAAACATACAATCATGGATGAAGCAGGGAAAGTTGTTCTGTTTGACATACAACACAATCACATGTCTAATCCCCTACATTGATGACCTCCAAAGAATTTCAGCCTATGTTACTAGTGAGAAGAGAGATAAATATTCTACCACTCCCTGCACCTCTATGTATCCAGGTTACCAAATCTCGAGAAGGATTACTACCTTTCACTCTTTGCTCATAGGCAGCGCGATCACGCATCATTAGAGCAGCAGCTTCTCCATTCAATGGATCTGATGGATTGGGATACAAAAGAAGTTGTGGAAGAAACACTTCGAAGATATTAACCAGATCTGAAACATGTTTAAAAACTGTCAGCTTCTGAAAGTAGAACCTATGGATGAAAAGAAAATTTAAGGACCTCCAACACAGATAATGGATTAGAAGATAGACAATGCAGTTGCTTACCAAACATGGGGCTCCATGTCTGGTTGATAACATCCAAACAGACTGAGCCAGACCTGAAACTCAGAAGTACAACAGAGTTATTGACTAGTTTGCATATTCTACAAAAGAGCATAATTGTACTCAGACAAGGCAAGTGACTGAGTTTTTGACATCCTGCTAACTCACATCTCATCAACATTTGGGTGGTACATTTTGTTGACAAATCCAATAGATGGAGATTTATAAGGATATGCATCCGGGAGCTCCACCCTTATCCTCCAGAGACCACCCTGATAAGGACCTGCCATATTACATGAAACAATATCCATCAATATAAATAGGAAAAAACCCTTCCTTTTGTTCGAATGCCATACTCCAAAGCAAAAACACCAGGGAAGTTTATCTTCATTGAGAAGAATGAGGGTGGACAACAAACTTCAGCCCATTTACTAACATTGGCATGAAATGATGCTAAACTTGCACATCACATCCCAGTCTAAAATAAATTACAAGTATTTGTATTTAAACTTACATGGTAGATGACTCGATCGAAAAACAAATTAATAGCCAAAACCAGACTATATAACCAACAAATTTAAAGGGTTCAATCGAAACCTATGATGAAGCTCAACAGTTTATGGACAACTCTTGTGCGTAGCCAGCCACTACGATCCAAATCATAAGTAACTCAAAAAAGCCAGCAACAGTTTTTCATACGGTCAACATAGTTGAAATACAGAAATTAACCATAGTAATAAAATAAATAAAAAACAATAACCAGAGAAAAATAAGCTAGAAACTCAACTTTATGCAGAGACACGTACAGATCACTGGGAAAATTAAAGGAACAAAATAGATATGGGTATCAAGATTTACTTTCTTTAGGACCATGGAATTCCACAAAGAACTCTTGCATGCCATCGTTGATCATCTCCACCTTGTAATCACTCATCATCCTAGTTCACGCCCATCAAACCAAAGATTGGAAAAACAAAAACCAAACCAAGAAAACAGGGGGGGGGGAACAAAAATTTCTTAAATAAATCGAGTGAAAATACAGTCTGGAGAACTCACAGTTTCATCAAATCCATCTCTCGACGCTTGCTGGGGGAAGACATTTTTTTTATTTTTTTTTTTTTAATTTCTAGTTTTCCCTTTTCCGGTCGTGGGATTTGTTGAGAGGCTGAGAAAGTTGTGTATAGGTTGGAAGAGATATCGAGCGCTTTCTACAAACAAAAGCGGTTCGGACATCGATGAGTGAGAGGAGGAGTATTTATAGGTGTACGCAACTAGCCGGCTCTTTTCAAGTGAAAAACAACTTGTTGAGGTAAAAGGTCTCCGCAGTTACCGTTGTCCTTTGTTGGGGTCAAAAAGTTAATTGAGATCTTGGAAGATTTTAACACATTACGGCGTTTGTTGGTCTAAAACTTTTACTAATATTTTATAAATCAATAAATTTTATATTTTTACATATATTACTTTTTTTATAAATTTAACAAATTTTAACATTTTTTTAAAATTTTAAAAATATTCTTTAAAATTTTAGTAAACAAACAACCCTCTATCTCACATTTTTTAAACAATATCTGACTAGTGGGATAAAATATTATCAGGCTGTTTGAAATGTTCGAAATTCGAATAAAATATAATTTTAGGTTGAATTCTGATCTGAAATGATGTCAGATGATGATTATTTGTTAGGCTTAATAAAAAAATTCTTAATTTTCCAAATCCTCGTATTTGTCTAGAACTACAGAACGGTCAGTATGATTTTACAAATTCAGATAATGCTTAGCAAGCTAAAATTTCCAGATTTTAAATTTTTTCTAATAAAATTTTGAGAGATTGATTTTTACAGGATGTTTGTTTGATTGTAGATTATTTTTTATTAAAATTTATGAAAAATATAGAAATGATGTAATAGAATTTCTTTGATGAAGAAGGTGAAAAATTTTACGAACAAAAAGATATATTTTAATGTAATTTATTCTGCTGATGTGGGTGGGAGCTGGATGTCATTGAATCTTGTTGTTATTCCATTGTCCTTGTTTTGTCATTTTTTTATGGCCAGTTGTATTTGACAACTTTTATGGGAAGTGGTATTTCCCAACCTCTACTTTCCAATTTTATTGTTGTTTACTGTCTCTCTATTGAAGGTTCAAAGCTTACTTTTACACCAAAAGAGCAAAAAGAATCTAATGCGGAGCCGCCCCGTCGGGAGCTAGCTTAATGGTTGGGAAGTCGCTTTTTATGTTCTTGACACATACCAAATTCGAATTACATAGCAGTAGGATTGGTACTTCTATTATTAAGGTGAGTTTGTTTATTAAAATTTTTAAAATTTTAATATAATAAAATAATTACAATATAATTTTCTTTTATTAAATTATTATTTTTTACTATAATAAATATAAAAAATTCATTCGAAATATCTCTCTTTTCACTTTTTCACTAATTTCAATACCTTAAAATTTTAACCTCTTCAAAATTTTTACACTCAAACGATCTTAAATAAGCTCTAGACTTATCACATATAAAACTATAGGATCGGATCTATGCGCACCACTTAAAGTAAGACACCATGTGGGGCAGGCCTTGGCTAACAGTAACTCCCCTGATGGTTTAGGCTTTTTCTTTTTAATCTAACCGACTAATTGGATTTTGTCCTTCTTAATTTATGTTTTTTTTTAGCTTTACTTCACTTCTAATAGTTTATGGGGTTGGGTCGTAAAGTGGGCATTTAGGTTGCATGAGGGAAAGGCATTTGAAGCTAAAATTAGTTTTACTTGGAATAATTCTTTTGGTAAAAAATATTGTAACCTAAATTATTATGAACTAGCAAAGTTTTGCAAGATATGCCTTTTATTATTTATTATTTATGTATTAAAATTGTCATGGAGGAGCATCTCAATCATTTTGTATATTTTTCTGTCTAACTTAAAGTCTAATTTGGACGGAACATATATTGATGATTTTCGAGAGATAAATGGCTTAAATTACAGTTTTAATAGCTGAGGGGTTGAAGTTGATTCTGTCCATTAATTATAAGGCAAAGTACTATGACATTTCTCCTAATGTTAAAGCTTCTAGATTGAAGCAGGCATGATATACGGGAGCTTTTGAGGTGGAGAAAAAAAAATATCTCTTTTTAGGATTTTTTTTTAAAATTTTTAATTAAACAGCTCAGCCTTTATCATCTGATTTCAAAAGTCAGTGATTAATATCCTTTTTCCTGATAAACTACGACTTATTTAAAGAAAGGAATAACAGTTAGAATTCTAGAATTAGTAATTATCTTAGAAAATATAGAAGATAATAACTCTTTAAATAATAAAAATGTTGGGAGAACAAAAAAAAACTCGTATACAAAAGATTAATGGTGCAAGGAGTTGATCCAATTGTCAAAAAAATATTACTAGTCAAAACGTGTGCTAATTTTACCTCTTCTCTAAACCTGTGGGCGGAGAAATGATTATTTTAGAGGTAAGAAATTTACATTATTACCCATAACCATTATATATTAAAACAAAAAACAAAAAACAAAGATTTGAGTCCCAAATTTTGATCCCACATAATAAAATAATCTCTCAAAAGAATCAATATCTCTCTTCTGATTCAAAATCGTGGTGTAACGTGTATCCCCCCCTGTTCCGGTCACGAAATAGATGAAATAAATCAAAAAATGGATTTTTATTCAAGAATGAAATCTTATTGGAACTGTCCATATCCAGTTCATCCTTCGGAACCATATCACATCCCGGATCTGATGAAATAGGATGAATTGAGACGGTATTTTGTAAATAAGTAATTATCTTGAATATATTAACTATTTCTTTATTTTCCGATCGCCTGGAAGGAACAAAAGAAACATCTTGTTCTTTCTTCAACAATTTCTGATCTCTAGTGGACCTCTCAGTAGGATTCGAACCCAGAGGAAGTTCTGACCATCTGTCAGAGAAAAAAGAACGAATGGATCTTGTAGGATTCCCAAGAAATTCTTCGATTTCTTCCGGAAGCAGATGATTATTCATCTACTTCTCACGTTCCGTAAATAGCCGGATCTCTCCGTCAAATTATTTATTTTTATCAAAATAAATATAAAAAAATATATTCAAATCATATCTCTTTTTATTTTTTCACTAATTTTCATATACTAAAATTTTGAAACTTTTAAAATTTTAGCAGCCAAACATCAGATTTTAAATTGCAAAGTGATCTGGTAAAAAATTATAAAATATCATGGTTTCAGAAAAAAAAAATATTTCAAAAAGTTATTTAAAATTGTAGATGAGTTGGCAAGCAATACTATCAGTTAATTGGTCGATCCTATGTAACTCTCTACAGTAACAAAATTTGTAGTGTCCAAGATTTGATTTATAGTTAAGCCCTCCAATGTAATTAAGCTGGCCCGTCCAAGTTAGGTACATAAGAGTTGAAGTGAATTGTTTCTCCTTATCTTAAAAAAAAAATACAAAATAAAAACTTAAAAGAAAAATATATCAAATAGGAAAGGGTCAGTCGTGGTGGCCCACAAGGAAATAAAAAACAAAGAGATAATTTATGCGCTAGATTGGACATAAGTTCTTAACTTTAGTGTTAGCCTTCTTTATCTTGTCTTCTTGCCTTTCTTTCTCAGTTGCTCCCACCTATTTCCCACGCATTAATTTAATCCTTAGGTGGTGAGCCCTACGTTTTGACGTTAGCTTCTGAGGGTCGTATTAATTTATAAAGCTATATAAAGACAAGGGATGCAACTATAGAATATAATTTTCGGGTGGGAAATTATTTTTTAAAAAAAAAAGGGGTTAACATAGACCTCTACATTTTATTACTTCCAAGCAATAATTAAGATTCTTAGAACTTTGTGGCAAAGTTATCCTAAGAGTATTCTACTTGCTAAAAGCTTTTGAAAATCGTAATCCACTCTCAATGATCTTGTCAACGCAAGAAGAAGAAGAAGAACATGGTATTGGTATATTCTATTATGCTGAAAGATTACTTCCACGAAATCATCTACCTATCCTTTATGGTTTTGGGAGAACTATCTTCAGGTTATACGGTATGTATACGCTCTACGGTATGATGACTAAATTTTAAATACACTAATCTATTTATATTCCATTTTAGGTTCTATTTGTTTTATTGAAAAGTAATTTTTGAATTTTGGTGTATGAAAATTAGTGAAAAAGTAAAGAAATAGAGAATTTAAGTTAATTTTTTTTATATTTATTTTGATAAAAAAAAAAAGACTATTTGCTAGGGAGAAATATATTATTTTGAAGTTATTTTATTATGTCAAATATTTGACAGCCAAACACCTTAATTTCATCAGTAGCAGCTGTTGGGAGCTACTCATTAAGGTCCGGTTGTATGAAACTAGATTTTGGTTCACCGTATATAAAAGGACAAGTTACTTTACAAAAATTGATTCCAAAAAAAAAAAAAAATATCCAGTAAACTACCTTCCAAATCCTTAATTTGCACCTATATATATATGTGTGTGAATTTCTATACTAAAAGAAGCTATATTGATTAACATAATTAGGATGGACCGTCTTACAAGCATTGACAGTGGATTATCGCCCAAAGCAAAAAGGTTGAACGTGTCGAACATGTTGAGAGATTGATTTCTTAGAGGGCAGGGACATCTCGTAGCACACAAATAAAAAAAAGCAAATTAAATAATGAGAGAACTTGCTTGTACCATCAGATTCCACGTTGCTTTTGCGTCTATCTCTCATTCTACGTTCTTTATCTAATTATCTACTTTATCTTGCGTTTCACGTTGCCACCTATTACTTAAGTGCTCAATGGTCCAAATTAAGAATGAAAACGTTTTTTTTTATTTTTTAAAAATATATTTTACACTCAACTTTTCAAGTACGAAGATTTTGATAGTTTATACTTTTAAATTATATATTTTTTTTTATCACGTTACACCAACAAACTATTGATTTCAAATAGTTTACGGCTTGACTTATAACATTACTTTTTGTCAAGATAAAATTAATTAATTTTTTTTTTTTTTTTAATCTTTGAGATTACCATTTTACTCCCATAAAATGTCAAAATGAAAAAAAAAATTGTCGCTTCACTATAAAATTACGATGATTTTGTTAAGGGCATAATCGACATTTCTTATTTTCTTTTTTAAAGGCCATTTTTCCTCTAATTACAATTGTGCAATGTGTTAAGGATGATATTTTTGAGTGTAATGTCTTAAAAATAATATTTTATGATGCAAGATGCAAAATACATGGTTAGTTCGGAAGTGAAAAATTGTATTTTCTCCTGAACTTAAAAGAAACGAACACACCATCATGTGATAATCTGGTAAGCACGCGAGTTTACAATTCAAAACACCAGAGATTGGGGAACCTTTTACAAAAGGGAGCATCACAATGACTTCGTCGTTTAAGGGCTTGATTCTTCCAATTTAAATTTTGAGAAAACCATACAAATCACCTCATAATTTAGGATGGGAAAATGCAATTTGCCCGTTTTAATGAAATCGAAAACCATGCACGTGTAGAGGCCAACACAAGAAAGAACCACCAAAACTTTCAAACATGATACAGAGAATTCACATTATCGAGTACTTGATTCAGAAGTACAAAACTACAACTTCCATTCTAACCTCTATCTTTTCCTCTATCTTCCTTCCCCTATCTAATGGAATAGGTGTGCCCTAGCTGGTAGTAACTGTAGTAAGAGTATTCACAATGCAGCATCCAGATCGACAGTACAGCTTCGCGAACTGACCCTGCAGCAACAAAAATTACTTGATCAAGAATGAAGAAACCCAAAGCTCTGCTTTCATGACCATTGGCATAACTTCTCCTCAAAATTGAGTCAAACATGAGAGTCAGTCTTATCTCACAAAAAACTGAAGGAGAGAGAAGATGTATCCGTGAACACGACCGAAAAAAAGTATTTTACAGAAATTTGACCAGGGGCAAAGTCATGATGTTGTTCACTCTTAAGGGTCAAATCAAACCTCTGATCACAGTGATGAAATCCAATTTCACCCCTTTGCCTACTCAAAATCAATGCATTGCTTATTCTCAGAACATGCTAGAAAACTGAGGCCTGGAATCTTCAATGCTTCGTTCCCAAAACTGTCACTTAAAGATCCAAACTCTGATTCATCATCATCACTGTCAATACTACTTGGGTTCACATGATTCTGATATCTTCTACGCTGGACAAGAAATACATTGAAGTAATAGCTCACCAAGTTTTCCCTTCTCTTCCTTGGAAAGCGCTTGAATGCCTTGTCCCAAAGATTTGACCTTACCATATCTTTAAATCTCTGTTCTTCAACAGCCGTCCACTGAAGCGAAACCTCCTCACCCATACGATCAAATTTCCAATGATAAAATACCGGACCCAGTTCACGCTTCAATTTCATCCTCCTCTCAGCTATATGAAATCTGACACATTCAACAGAACTTGGGAGCCGACAGCTGCAGGAATCCAGCCTTCCCATCCCAATGGGATCTGTTTCAATTGGCGGATGATGCGTTTCATGTTCCAAAGGCCATATACAGGTCCCTAGCCACTTGGAGTCACTCTCTGAAACCACACCAGTCCATTCAGGGACCTCAGCTTGAAGGTGAGAATCCACCCGAACCTGCTTTTGAGGGGAATTATCCCCAACTGAGCTAACTGTTGTATTTGGGACTGATATATCATCAGCAACAGGTTCTTGCTCCTTGGGATCACTATCCAACTCTATCTTGTGCGGGCTAAATTTACTTTGGGTGGCTGAACATGAATTGCAACAAGAACATGCATGACATTTTACCAGAGCAGGAACCCTTTCGCTGCATCTTAACCCCTCTGTGGACTGGTGACTAGGACAACCGCTATCCTCATACATAGAGGGGTGCACCTTTGGCCTCTTCTGCAAGTGGAAACTCTCAAGGTGAAATCGACAAAGTAATATAATTACATACACAACACGCATAGCAGCTATTAAAAATCGTTCATCATGGACCCTTTACTTGATAGCTAAAAGTTACACATATTGAGAATCCATTTACTTCAACTCTCGCTCTTTCTGTCCTATTACCAGCATTTGTTAATGTCCTAGTGACCAAGCAACCAGGACTACTGACTGGTGGCTAAGAAGCACTGGTATCATCATACATATCGGGGTGCATCTTTGGCCTCTTCTGATTCAGACCGTTAACGTAATATGGACCAAGCAATATTTTTTCATACCAAATAGATAGAGCACCTATTAAGAACTCTTCATTATGAAACCTTTTCTTGATAGCTAAGAGGTTAAACATGTTGAGAACTCAATGACTTAAACTTTTGGTCTTTGCATCTCCTATTTTCCCGAGTTTGTTAATGCCCTTGTGCCCATGCAACAAAAACCACTGTAAACACAAGAAGAATTATACTTTATACAAAAGACAGTTGGCAGATCAAAACAATGTCAGTAATTGGAGGCTATTTTTTTTTTTTGATAACGTGGAAATCCCCCAAAGCCGGACCCGTTTGGCCCAACCCTAAAGTACAAACTACGGCCCACTGGACCGACCCCACAACCCAGGGAGCAGATAAGTCAAGAACTCGCCCAGCAGCAGGAAAATTCATCCCACACCCTTGAGACTCGAACTTGGTACGTCGAGCCCCAAGGAAGATGTCCCTCCTAACCACTGAGCTATCGCCCTTGGGGGTAGTAATTGGAGGCTATTGAAAGCCTTTATAATACAGATCAGGAGTTTGAGCCAGTATATATGAAGGCTAGCAAACACTCCCCCTAAATATAGAGACGAAGGAACAGCAAGAGAGAGAGGGCTTGAGATTTTTGGAGACAAATAGGTGCATAAGCGGGGGATTGGGTCCAAGTACATCTGCATTATGCCCTTCCTAACATTTACGTTGTTTGTCAATTTATTCCATGCAGCGGGAAACTGTTTGCTGATATTGTAGATAGGAAAGATTCATGAAATTCTATATTCAGAGGGTACTTTACAACAGGATGTTGTAAGGAAACAATTTTTCTGTGCTGGCAGAAGTGAGGATTGAGGTCGGAGCTTGAGAAGTTTAGCTTTCTTAATTTGTATTTTATTCCTTCACAAACTTGTGGCCATGATTCAGGAAGATGTTTGCAGCTTTATATGGTATTAAAGTTGAGTTAATGGTGAGAGATGTTTTTCGGAGATACATTCTACAGTTGTAACACTGCTAAGTTGACCAAGCATCTCCACCAAACACTACAAAGGCGTTGTTCGGGTTTCCTCCATTGTTTCTCTTATTTATATTAGATGGAGGAAAGGATGGTGCATCATCAATTTAGTGATGAAGTGGCATTATGTGACTAGTCAGAGGATATACGCAATCGTTCTCGCATTTTGATCAAGACAAGAAAGGGCAAGTGTCAGACTTTGAACCGTAAACGGCAACTGTGATTATGGCTTGACCACAGGAGAGCACAATATATTTTCTTCCACATCAAAAGACTTAGAAGCTGATCTCAAATAATCAGGATAAGACTCAATTTGTCCATAATGAATATCAAATTGGTATGGATAGATACAACTTATATCTCTAACCAAATCCAACTATTGCAAGTTATGTTCGTTGACAATGGCTAAAACGATCGAGATGGCGAGATTATTTTACAGAAAAGCATATGCAACCAAAAAAAACTTGGACAATTAGCAACTATAAAGTCAGTCCAGATAAACTATTTTAGATATTGATAAAAAAAAAAAACAATTAGAAATTTGCAAAAGAATACCCATTTTAAGATAAGAGCTTAATAGAAATGTTTCCAAAATCTAGCATGATTCTGACATATCCGTAAAAATCTTATCCTCAACATTTTACGCCATATAGAACTGAATGTTGTGAGATTAGCAATTAATAATGGAAGAGTGAGATTCAAAAGTGCTATATGAAATCAAGGCAATATAAGGGGTTGATAGATGTGCCTAAAATGATTTAAAAGGTGCATGGAAAATCAAAGAATGCACCATGCTGTAAGTTGGAAGAAAAGAACTAGGAGAGGACTCCCAAAATTGAGTTGAGACATAGCATTCAAACAGGTAATGACATTTAATATCATGAAATTTGTACAGAACATAGAGATTCATATGTTTACCAGTGTCTCACGCCAAGGGTAAATGTTCCACAATGACTCCATTCCATGGATTCCTTTTTGGGGAAACATCTTTTATGGTTCTCCTAATGGATTGTTATTCAGTATTAACTAATTTACCACCTTGAAACTTTGGTGTTGCACGTATATCCTGGCCTAATTCACTATGTATGAGGACGATAGTTACAGAGGCCATATCATGTACAAATATGACACTAAGTTAAGAGTCCCAACCAAGTTATTAGATGGGTATGAGGTTGCAGATCGGAGGGTGTAAGATTTAAACCGGTTTGATGGCAAAGCATTAAGTGATGGGATCTTATATTTGATTTTGTTTTGTGATATTCTGCAAGGACTTGAGGCATCA
>CM025852.1:4388063-4564969 GCA_003952965.2 Morella rubra
TGGGCAGCATGCCCAGACACCCGCCGATCTGTTACCGGATATGCCATCTTCCTTGGTGACTCACTTATATCTTGGAAATCCAAGAAGCAAGTTACCGTTAGTAGATCTTCTGCTGAAGCCGAGTATCGGTCGATGGCTATGACATGTTGCGAGTTGAAATGGCTGCGGGCTCTTTTTCTTGACCTTTCCGTGGCTCATTCACAACCAGCACTTTTATTTTGTGACAGTCAAGTTGCCTTACATATCGCAGCAAACCCGGTATTCCATGAGTGCACAAAGCATATAGATATCGACTGTCATCTGGTTAGAGAAATGGTGCATCACAATCTGGTCAAAACTTTACATGTTACAACAGCACATCAATTGGCAGATTTATTGACAAAGCCTCTGGTTTTTGAGAAGTTTGTATTTCTTATTACCAAGCTAGGACTGCTCAATATACACAGTCCAGCTTGAGGGGGGCTATTAGATAGTAGAAAGTTCTGGATGTAAAGCTGTAAAGTTCTAGAAGCTCGGTTCTTAGAACGTAGTTATGTTAGTTAGTTAGTTTTACAGAGACCTTTCGTGTATATAAACACATGTATTCTATTCGGTTCAATACAACAAATCATTTAGTACAAATCATAACAACGTACATTATTGAGTGAATGCAGAGAGATTAAGAACAGATTACTACTCGGTAAGATACTTTGCTGCTTCCAAGAAGATGAAAATATTCTACTTGAAATTATTTTCCAGTCAAAACAAACACAGCCTAATAATTGATTCAAGGAAAACAAGAGAAAACGAAACAAAAAAATAAGCTTTGCGACCCGGATATGCCCCGTTGGCGGATTAATTTTTTTTTTTAATTAAAATGAGAGAGGAAAAAAAAACGAAGGTATAAGGTAATTTTGGAGTAATATCCCTGTTTTAAAGGCAGTCACGTCCAAGCACCACGTTCATTCATATATCATTGAGTCATATCAAAATATGGATATTTTAAAAGGGTAAATACAATCTTAGTCGGTTTACCCGAAAATTAAATAAATTTTTAAACTTTAAACACTACAAAAAAAAATAACCTTTAGCAGCGGTCAGAAACCGCGGCTAAAGGTGACAAAATCGCCGCTATAGCCTATAGCGGCGGTCGGAACCGCCGCTATTGCACAGTCACAATAGGCTATAGCGGCGGTTTTCTTGACCGCTGGTGAAGACCGCTAATCTATAGCGGCAGTCTTTTAGCAGCGTTTGTGACCGCCGCTATAGACTCGAAGCGCAATCTTTTTTTTTTTTTGGCAGCGTTTCTTGAAACGCTGCTATAGGTCTTTTTTCCTATGTTTAAACATCTACAGCAGCGGTCAGGTGACCACTGCTAAAAGTCTGCCAGCATTTTTTTTTTTTTTGTGTAATGTGCCAACATTTTTAAAACACCACTAATTTTTTCCTATATTTTCCTATAATCAATAATTCAAATTTATTTTAATAACCATAATTCATTGGATGTAAAACTTAAAGAACAAGGATAATAAAACAAAATATACTTCATTATTGATTAATAACGTTTTACAACAAACACAAGAATATCTACAAGTAATCTAAAAAATAATAATTTTTAATATAAAATAACAATAAGCAAGGACCAACTAAAATATTCAAATACAACACAATAAGCAAGACCAATTAAAATCTTCCTCCTTCTACACATCAATATCCTCTTGAATTCCTGTAATAGAAAATAAATATCACATGAGAAATACCAAGCCTCCGCTCCATGGACTAAGCCGCACAAAAAATCTCATTTTAAACCATAAAAACACTTTCATTAAATCGGGTTGGGGTACTATCCGGGTCAAAAGAATGTTTCCCAATTTCAGATAATGACCCTCAATTCACACGTCAGGCATTTTTTTTACCTCGAAGAGCAGTTTTTTAGATGGAAGAATTTACAACATACTTGTCGCAGTTCCCTTGCAAAAACAGCCATTTCTCCCTGTTGAGTTGATAGTGTGCTTTGAAGATGATTGAATATCAAAGCCACTTCACCAGCCTCTGGTGCTAAAAACTGGTTCACAAAAAATCTTGAAAGCAGAATGTCCAAATTAATTGTGTTGCAGTATCCCTTCCTGAAGTCATATTGTATATGAAGGAAAGTGTAATTAAGGACGATTTGGTTGTTGACTAATTAAGGACGATTTAGTCTTTCCCGAGTTTAATGTCTATGGAGCTTAAAGAAGTGTTTAATGTCTAAATGTCAAAAACCAAATAAAATTATGAAGGCAGTTAAAAAGGAACAATTTCAAGGTCCCGACTCGGAGTTGAATCAGTTAGACTGTCATTTTCCAGGGCGTTGTCTGGCAGGGATAACTTTGAGAGTGGCGTGGGGGACGTATTCTGTAGGATAGGACCAACTTACAGTGATAAGTACATTGGATGATAGCTATCTTCAATGAACGATCTAGTGCTTTAAATGCGTGGCGTGCGAGAGAGACATGTTGAGTTGAAAGATTTATAAAACTTTGGACAGCCAACGGATGACTTGGAGTGGTGCGCTGTCACCGCCATTACTGATTGTTATCGAGAAAGATTTGTCCTGAAAGCTGCTATGATGTTGGCGGACAATGTGCGTTTCCTGGAGATCGGATTTTTCTTCTCCTTCACGCTTAAGCTTGACGATGACGCTGGAGTGTCTCTTTCTTTGATGGTGTCTGGTAACTTGGGAACCAGACGTTTTGCTAGTCACAAAGAGTCGTATGCAAATTAAAATGTCCAGGTACCAAATAAAAATTGCACAAGCACGCAAGGTTTTAGTCATAAGCACACAAGGTTTTATGCACCCGAAGTTTACCTGCATTAAATACAAAAGGCCAACGTTATTACAAGAGAATCAACAAAATCTGATGTGGGAATCAAGAACTATAAGAGAATAAACTTCAGAGCAATTTTTGTAATGTAGTTTTAACTCCTTGAACCCAAATGTTGTGATTCAATCGACGTCGAATGACATTGGAGGCAGTTGATTAATTAATGCAAGTGGGTTTCTGCAAGTTAGTTGCCAATTTCAACTTCATCATCTTGACCATCATTGCATTGCCAAACTCCTCAATCAATTATCTCATTGCCATCCTCCTCTTCGCTATGACATTTGTCACGCCCCCAAAAATCAGTATGAAAAGAAATAAAAGAAATTTATCTTCTTTATTCGAAATAAAACATATTATAACTATAATGTTTCAAAACATAAACATTAAACAAATTCTCTTAACAGTTTAAAATCCAAAATAATGCTCTCATCTATCCCGCCCGCATGCTTCTAGATTTGATTCTTGAACAATCTCTGAAAATAAGAAAAAAATAACGGAGTGAGTTCGACAACTCAGTAAGCAGAGAATAAAATACATGAATAAAAATATAATCATTTTTCGAAATCAGAAATTTACAGTTATAGATAGTTTTACCAGTAATATAGAAAAATCCCTTTGGCATTAATAGTAAGCCACGTTTACCCCTGTGGTAGGGTTGTGCAACGACTTATCCAGCGGCCAACGGAAATAAGTCAACAGTAAGCGGAGTTCACCCTACTAAGACTTAGCGAGAACACCAAGTGTGCACTAAGGAGAAACCCACACAGAAACCACTCCGAAGAATGGGTGCACTCAGTAATCAGTAAGTTGGTACCAACAGCAGCAGTAATCAGTAACAGAACATTGCCTTGGGGTTTGAAAACGTATAATATATAATAACAGAATTTAGAATTAGAATCAGAAATTATATCAGCAGAATACAGAATCTTTGAAAAAGAATGCAGAACAGTAATATAAACAGATCTCAGTATGTCTTTTAAAATTCCGCACTTGTTTTCAGAATAACATAAGCTTACAATAAAATTATTTTCCACAAAATCGTTTTATGAAAACGTGTTCGTCATTTTGAAGAAAAACAGTATAGTAGCTCCGCTTTACCCAACTTGCTTCGATAATCGAACCGCCCTATAAACCACGTAGCGCAACAATCCAAAAGAACCACAGATAATTGTAAAAATCCAACTATAGCCGAATTGATAGAGAGAGAGAGAGAGAGAGAGAGAGATCTCAAAATGATAATGAAAATCACGTCTGAGAGGTGTGATCGACCTCTAAGCAGAAGGTCCCTCTTATAGGCGAGAGATACTTGAAAACCGTCCAAAATGGAATACAATTTAGCGTCTCCTCAACAACCTCTCATTACTGCCATTAGTCACCCAAAACGCATAGAAACGTCGAGAAATGAATGTTGGAAAGGAAAAGCCTCAAAAATCAAACGAAAAGGTACTAAAACGGATGAGAAATCGAAGAGAGAGAGAGAGAGAGAGAGAGAGAGGAGGAAATTGATGAGAGAGAAACTGAAAGGTTGAAACGGCGGCTAG
Organism: Morella rubra; assembly: GCA_003952965.2. Taxonomy (NCBI): domain Eukaryota; kingdom Viridiplantae; phylum Streptophyta; class Magnoliopsida; order Fagales; family Myricaceae; genus Morella; species Morella rubra. The sequence continues at coordinate 4,392,448 of CM025852.1, forward strand.
GGCTCAGTATTCGGGATTCTAACGTTTGAGGAAGAAGAAGATTGAAACGCAACGTTTCATTTAAAAATCCAAATTAAGCAAAACATGTTTAAATATAATAAAACCTCAGTAATGGCAACCAAACGCGTCAGACGCCTCAGCGGTTCAACTACAAACCTTCTTCCTTTGAACGCGTGGTCTTCTCCTTTTAGGCCCCAGGTCTGGAGTAACACTTAAAATAGAATCATTAAAAAATCGAGTCATAACAAAACCCACAAAATTAGGAAACCAAAGACCCATTAGTTTATGATGTATAGATCTCAAATTAAGTAACTCCACTTCCGAAGAATAGAAACCTACCCTTATTTCCTCTACCGCATCCAATATGAACATCCAAAGAAAGTAGTATAATAACCGAAAACCAGCCGGATTCAATTACCTCTGCTAGGTACCTCATCTCCATTCTCTTGAAGTTGCACTGGAAGAGGTGGCTTTGGGACCGCGGTTTTCTCGGCGATAGGAGTGCCTTCAAAGACGGGCGAAAGACTTGCGGAGGAACGAAAGAACAAGAGACGAAGAGCAAGACCAATCAGCAAACTTCACGAGCACGTGGATCTGCTTATTTCGAAACCCCTGCTTCCAATTCATCTTCATTTCCGGCCCCCGATAACACTTCCTTTGCGCTGAGCTCTCACGCACACTGAGAACTGAGAGGTGAGAGGTGAGAGGTGAGGCTTTGGAATTGAATAGATGCTTAGTTCTTTTTCTGCTGCTTAATGGGTATCTTGAGCAGCTGAGCTGAAACTCCAAAAACACGAATTGATGTGGGAAGTGGGAACAGATCAATTATGAATTTATGATATAACATTTTTCTTTTTCTTTTCTTTTTCTTTTTTTCATAACATTCTTTTTCATTTATGTATGTTTCTCTCTCTCTCCCTACACACACACATTCAGAGCATAGATTAAAGTACAGATTAAAGTGATTATGTCAGTGACTAATCAGTACACACACACACATATATAGAATTGGCATGCAGAGCATATTTTGAAGTGATTATATGTCAGTGACTAATCAATTAATCAGTTGTCTGAACGAGATCTAAAAAGTGACCGATAATATTGCTACTGGCTAAGATGGAAATGTCACAAAATGTCCATACTTTGGGAAATACAATGACTTGTTTAGACTTATTCAAACCGACGACAGAAAGATCCAGCTTTGCAATGTCTCATTTTACAAATGGAGAAAGATACAGTTGTTCTGGTCATTCTTTGCCAAATTTTGGTTCCAATTAATCTTATATAATAACTCCATTACGTTTCAGATAGCATTGAGGGATTTTGGATGCCAAGTTCTAAGGTTGAAAGAGCCCCCTCTGCCTCTACTAGTTTCTGGCTGCTTACCTCAGTGTCTCGAGTTTCTAACTCTTTCCCCTTCCCCATTTGCATTTGAGAAGACCAAAAAAAAGGATTTATAAATATTGAAGCCAGCTTGGGATATGACTTGTTCTTCCGCCCCTAAGCAAATAGTGGGTCTAAGCTTGCCGTAAGTTTGCAAGTGAAAGGTGAACTTTTTCTATTGTGGGATAGTGGCAGCATGATATAGAAAATATTATATTCAAATAGTTTGTGTGCAAAATTTTCATTTTGATCTTTCTTATTTTAGAGCACTACTCTCTTTCTTCTACTTCTGCTTTGCTGGATTTTGATGTAATTTTCATAGAAGCTGAGCTGTCCCTATCCCATCCAATTCTTGTGCATTAATTTTTGGAATAGACCCTTTCCTATGATATTAAAAAAATGTTGGTCCTTAAAATGTCTAAGGAGTCCAGAATATTTATATAATTTCGTATCAGAAGCACGACTAGTTCCATTACTCTTTAGACTGAAATTTTATATAACTAGTTGGGAACAGTACAAAATAGCTGGCACAAGAAAGGCCCATTGGGTCGATATTCGACATTAGGCTTGAAGCCCATTACAACATTTGAAATCATGGATACATGATTCACCCAACAGGCCTAAAGGGTCATAATTGGATGATACTCTCAAATTGCTAGTGGTACAACAAACTTTGCGTCAACTACTGTAAGTCTATGTAAAGTCTATATCACAGCACCTAAGCAAATATATACTCGCCAATACAGCTAGGGGTAATGGCCCCCTCTACTTCAGGTAAAGAAAACTAAAGCAACCATACATAATCAAAATCCAACAATACCAGAAATCACATGACCTTTCTGGGAACTTTCATTCCGAACCCATGTTTCTCCTTCTCGAATCTGTCCAGAAAAAATTGCCCATGGTCAATGATACATTATAAAGAAAGCAATTTCTCATTAAAAAAAAAGAATACATTTGAAGAACCTTGATGTTTTTGTAGGTACACATTTATCCAGCAATTCACATTCAAAGGAATTGATAGCATTCACGTGTTAGAAAGAATCAATAACTTGCAAGCAATAAAAAGTTTCTATATTGGTAGTGCAAACAAAACAAAACAAAAAGTGACAAAAATTGGAGATTTCCGAAAGACAGACCGGACAAAATGATCATGATATCACCCATTGTGTTAATGGTATCACTCTTGGAATAAGATCTGCACTCCTAAGATGATGGGCGGCATGGGTATCAAGAAAATGAAAGACATGAATGGAGCGCTCATTTTCAAAATGGGTTGGATGATGACTTCTTCACAGCATCGACCATGGGTTAACTGTCTCCAAGCAAAGTACCTCAAAAAAGAGACCTTTAGAATCAGAGGTCCAGACCTCTTTATCCTTTTTGGTAGGAGGAGGGAGATGTATCTAAAGAATATTCGCCACCATTGATCTGTCAAAAGTTTTGTTTAACTGATGGGCATTACATGATCTTGCAGAATTAATAATAAATTTGACTAACCAAAGATATGATATTTTGTGTATTCTTAGAACTAGTTTTAACATTGTCTCAGCTATAATTAATTGTAGATGAGCAGCAGGACTTACGTTGGGGCGAGTTTGCCGGAATCCTCATCTACAACCCGCCCAGAAATCTCAATTATATAAAATTTCTCTCTTGTATTTGGTAGTCCTATGCTGGCAAGTAGGTCTAGATCTTTCTGATTAAGCCAACACCAGAGACACGACGTATACGAACGGCAACTAATATATTTGCATAATAAGGCCAAAGATGCCACGTATTACGTAGAAAACACACCAAAAACTGAAGAGAACATTAAAAAAAAAAAAAAAAGCTAAAATATAAGCATGCCCCTATGGTATAAACTTTTCATAAATATGCTCCTAGGGCTTATTTTGTTGCCCCGCTACCCCTGTAGTGATGTACCCATCTCAAAAATACCCCTTCGTCCATAATCCGTCTCCAAACAAACGGAATTTGTTGAACTATCAAAAAATTACACGTCATGGCCAATAGAAAGAGGACACATATAATATTTGCTGACTGTGCATACGTCCCCGTGGTTCCATTCAATCCACACTGTCAAGAAAATTTTTATGCCAAAAATTCCCCTGCAATGTTGTAGGAGTTTGCAGAAGATTAAGAAGATGATGGCCCTTACGGTTTTATCTTTTTGAAAAAGTTTGAATGTGGAGATTTCAATTTAGTGACATTGCAGGGGAATTTTTGGCATAAAAATTTTCTTGACAGTGTGGATTGAATGGAACCACGGGGACGTATGCACAGTCAGCAAATATTATATGTGTCCTCTTTCTATTGGCCATGACGTGTAATTTTTTGATAGTTCAACAAATTCCGTTTGTTTGGAGACGGATTATGGACGAAGGGGTATTTTTGAGATGGGTACATCACTACAGGGGTAGCGGGGCAACAAAATAAGCCCTAGGAGCATATTTATGAAAAGTTTATACATAGGGGCATGCTTATATTTTAGCTTTTTTTTTTTTTTTTTTAATGTCTCTTCAGTTTTTGGTGTGTTTTCTACGTAATACGTGGCATCTTTGGCCTTATTATGCAAATATATTAGTTGCCGTTCGTATACGTCGTGTCTCTGGTGTTGGCTTAATCAGAAAGATCTAGACCTACTTGCCAGCATAGGACTACCAAATACAAGAGAGAAATTTTATATAATTGAGATTTCTGGGCGGGTTGTAGATGAGGATTCCGGCAAACTCGCCCCAACGTAAGTCCTGCTGCTCATCTACAATTAATTATAGCTGAGACAATGTTAAAACTAGTTCTAAGAATACACAAAATATCATATCTTTGGTTAGTCAAATTTATTATTAATTCTGCAAGATCATGTAATGCCCATCAGTTAAACAAAACTTTTGACAGATCAATGGTGGCGAATATTCTTTAGATACATCTCCCTCCTCCTACCAAAAAGGATAAAGAGGTCTGGACCTCTGATTCTAAAGGTCTCTTTTTTGAGGTACTTTGCTTGGAGACAGTTAACCCATGGTCGATGCTGTGAAGAAGTCATCATCCAACCCATTTTGAAAATGAGCGCTCCATTCATGTCTTTCATTTTCTTGATACCCATGCCGCCCATCATCTTAGGAGTGCAGATCTTATTCCAAGAGTGATACCATTAACACAATGGGTGATATCATGATCATTTTGTCCGGTCTGTCTTTCGGAAATCTCCAATTTTTGTCACTTTTTGTTTTGTTTTGTTTGCACTACCAATATAGAAACTTTTTATTGCTTGCAAGTTATTGATTCTTTCTAACACGTGAATGCTATCAATTCCTTTGAATGTGAATTGCTGGATAAATGTGTACCTACAAAAACATCAAGGTTCTTCAAATGTATTCTTTTTTATTTATGAGAATTTGCTTTCTTTATGATGTATCATTGACCATGGGCAATTTTTTCTGGACAGATTCGAGAAGGAGAAACATGGGTTCGGAATGAAAGTTCCCAGAAAGGTCATGTGATTTCTGGTATTGTTGGATTTTGATTATGTATGGTTGCTTTAGTTTTCTTTACCTGAAGTAGAGGGGGCCATTACCCCTAGCTGTATTGGCGAGTATATATTTGCTTAGGTGCTGTGATATAGACTTTACATAGACTTACAGTAGTTGACGCAAAGTTTGTTGTACCACTAGCAATTTGAGAGTATCATCCAATTATGACCCTTTAGGCCTGTTGGGTGAATCATGTATCCATGATTTCAAATGTTGTAATGGGCTTCAAGCCTAATGTCGAATATCGACCCAATGGGCCTTTCTTGTGCCAGCTATTTTGTACTGTTCCCAACTAGTTATATAAAATTTCAGTCTAAAGAGTAATGGAACTAGTCGTGCTTCTGATACGAAATTATATAAATATTCTGGACTCCTTAGACATTTTAAGGACCAACATTTTTTTAATATCATAGGAAAGGGTCTATTCCAAAAATTAATGCACAAGAATTGGATGGGATAGGGACAGCTCAGCTTCTATGAAAATTACATCAAAATCCAGCAAAGCAGAAGTAGAAGAAAGAGAGTAGTGCTCTAAAATAAGAAAGATCAAAATGAAAATTTTGCACACAAACTATTTGAATATAATATTTTCTATATCATGCTGCCACTATCCCACAATAGAAAAAGTTCACCTTTCACTTGCAAACTTACGGCAAGCTTAGACCCACTATTTGCTTAGGGGCGGAAGAACAAGTCATATCCCAAGCTGGCTTCAATATTTATAAATCCTTTTTTTTGGTCTTCTCAAATGCAAATGGGGAAGGGGAAAGAGTTAGAAACTCGAGACACTGAGGTAAGCAGCCAGAAACTAGTAGAGGCAGAGGGGGCTCTTTCAACCTTAGAACTTGGCATCCAAAATCCCTCAATGCTATCTGAAACGTAATGGAGTTATTATATAAGATTAATTGGAACCAAAATTTGGCAAAGAATGACCAGAACAACTGTATCTTTCTCCATTTGTAAAATGAGACATTGCAAAGCTGGATCTTTCTGTCGTCGGTTTGAATAAGTCTAAACAAGTCATTGTATTTCCCAAAGTATGGACATTTTGTGACATTTCCATCTTAGCCAGTAGCAATATTATCGGTCACTTTTTAGATCTCGTTCAGACAACTGATTAATTGATTAGTCACTGACATAATCACTTTAAAATATGCTCTGCATGCCAATTCTATATATGTGTGTGTGTGTACTGATTAGTCACTGACATAATCACTTTAATCTGTACTTTAATCTATGCTCTGAATGTGTGTGTGTAGGGAGAGAGAGAGAAACATACATAAATGAAAAAGAATGTTATGAAAAAAAGAAAAAGAAAAAGAAAAAGAAAAAGAATGTTATATCATAAATTCATAATTGATCTGTTCCCACTTCCCACATCAATTCGTGTTTTTGGAGTTTCAGCTCAGCTGCTCAAGATACCCATTAAGCAGCAGAAAAAGAACTAAGCATCTATTCAATTCCAAAGCCTCACCTCTCACCTCTCACCTCTCAGTTCTCAGTGTGCGTGAGAGCTCAGCGCAAAGGAAGTGTTATCGGGGGCCGGAAATGAAGATGAATTGGAAGCAGGGGTTTCGAAATAAGCAGATCCACGTGCTCGTGAAGTTTGCTGATTGGTCTTGCTCTTCGTCTCTTGTTCTTTCGTTCCTCCGCAAGTCTTTCGCCCGTCTTTGAAGGCACTCCTATCGCCGAGAAAACCGCGGTCCCAAAGCCACCTCTTCCAGTGCAACTTCAAGAGAATGGAGATGAGGTACCTAGCAGAGGTAATTGAATCCGGCTGGTTTTCGGTTATTATACTACTTTCTTTGGATGTTCATATTGGATGCGGTAGAGGAAATAAGGGTAGGTTTCTATTCTTCGGAAGTGGAGTTACTTAATTTGAGATCTATACATCATAAACTAATGGGTCTTTGGTTTCCTAATTTTGTGGGTTTTGTTATGACTCGATTTTTTAATGATTCTATTTTAAGTGTTACTCCAGACCTGGGGCCTAAAAGGAGAAGACCACGCGTTCAAAGGAAGAAGGTTTGTAGTTGAACCGCTGAGGCGTCTGACGCGTTTGGTTGCCATTACTGAGGTTTTATTATATTTAAACATGTTTTGCTTAATTTGGATTTTTAAATGAAACGTTGCGTTTCAATCTTCTTCTTCCAAACGTTAGAATCCCGAATACTGAGCCCTAGCCGCCGTTTCAACCTTTCAGTTTCTCTCTCATCAATTTCTCTCTCTCTCTCTCTCTCTCTCTCTCTCTTCGATTTCTCATCCGTTTTAGTACCTTTTCGTTTGATTTTTGAGGCTTTTCCTTTCCAACATTCATTTCTCGACGTTTCTATGCGTTTTGGGTGACTAATGGCAGTAATGAGAGGTTGTTGAGGAGACGCTAAATTGTATTCCATTTTGGACGGTTTTCAAGTATCTCTCGCCTATAAGAGGGACCTTCTGCTTAGAGGTCGATCACACCTCTCAGACGTGATTTTCATTATCATTTTGAGATCTCTCTCTCTCTCTCTCTCTCTCTCTCTTCAATTCGGCTATAGTTGGATTTTTACAATTATCTGTGGTTCTTTTGGATTGTTGCGCTACGTGGTTTATAGGGCGGTTCGATTATCGAAGCAAGTTGGGTAAGCGGAGCTACTATACTGTTTTTCTTCAAAATGACGAACACGTTTTCATAAAACGATTTTGTGGAAAATAATTTTTATTGCAAGCTTATGTTATTCTGAAAACAAGTGCGGAATTTTAAAAGACATACTGAGATCTGTTTATATTACTGTTCTGCATTCTTTTTCAAAGATTCTGTATTCTGCTGAATATAATTTCTGATTCTGATTCTAATTCTGTTATTATATATTATACATTTTCAAACCCGAGGCAATGTTCTGTGTTACTGATTACTGCTGCTGTTGGTACCAACTTACTGATTACTGAGTGCACCCATTCTTCGGAGTGGTTTCTGTGTGGGTTTCTCCTTAGTGCACACTTGGTGTTCTCGCTAAGTCTTAGTAGGGTGAACTCCGCTTACTGTTGACTTATTTCCGTTGGCCGCTGGATAAGTCGTTGCACAACCCTACCACAGGGGTAAACGTGGCTTACTATTAATGCCAAAGGGATTTTTCTATATTACTGGTAAAACTATCTATAACTGTAAATTTCTGATTTCGAAAAACGATTATATTTTTATTTATGTATTTTATTCTCTGCTTACTGAGTTGTCGAACTCACTCCGTTATTTTTTTCTTATTTTCAGAGATTGTTCAAGAATCAAATCTAGAAGCATGCGGGCGGGATAGATGAGAGCATTATTTTGGATTTTAGAACTGTTAAGAGAATTTGTTTAATGTTTAAACATTATAGTTATAATATGTTTTATTTCGAATAAAGAAGATAAATTTCTTTTATTTCTTTTCATACTGATTTTTGGGGGCGTGACAAATGTCATAGCGAAGAGGAGGATGGCAATGAGATAATTGATTGAGGAGTTTGGCAATGCAATGATGGTCAAGATGATGAAGTTGAAATTGGCAACTAACTTGCAGAAACCCACTTGCATTAATTAATCAACTGCCTCCAATGTCATTCGACGTCGATTGAATCACAACATTTGGGTTCAAGGAGTTAAAACTACATTACAAAAATTGCTCTGAAGTTTATTCTCTTATAGTTCTTGATTCCCACATCAGATTTTGTTGATTCTCTTGTAATAACGTTGGCCTTTTGTATTTAATGCAGGTAAACTTCGGGTGCATAAAACCTTGTGTGCTTATGACTAAAACCTTGCGTGCTTGTGCAATTTTTATTTGGTACCTGGACATTTTAATTTGCATACGACTCTTTGTGACTAGCAAAACGTCTGGTTCCCAAGTTACCAGACACCATCAAAGAAAGAGACACTCCAGCGTCATCGTCAAGCTTAAGCGTGAAGGAGAAGAAAAATCCGATCTCCAGGAAACGCACATTGTCCGCCAACATCATAGCAGCTTTCAGGACAAATCTTTCTCGATAACAATCAGTAATGGCGGTGACAGCGCACCACTCCAAGTCATCCGTTGGCTGTCCAAAGTTTTATAAATCTTTCAACTCAACATGTCTCTCTCGCACGCCACGCATTTAAAGCACTAGATCGTTCATTGAAGATAGCTATCATCCAATGTACTTATCACTGTAAGTTGGTCCTATCCTACAGAATACGTCCCCCACGCCACTCTCAAAGTTATCCCTGCCAGACAACGCCCTGGAAAATGACAGTCTAACTGATTCAACTCCGAGTCGGGACCTTGAAATTGTTCCTTTTTAACTGCCTTCATAATTTTATTTGGTTTTTGACATTTAGACATTAAACACTTCTTTAAGCTCCATAGACATTAAACTCGGGAAAGACTAAATCGTCCTTAATTAGTCAACAACCAAATCGTCCTTAATTACACTTTCCTTCATATACAATATGACTTCAGGAAGGGATACTGCAACACAATTAATTTGGACATTCTGCTTTCAAGATTTTTTGTGAACCAGTTTTTAGCACCAGAGGCTGGTGAAGTGGCTTTGATATTCAATCATCTTCAAAGCACACTATCAACTCAACAGGGAGAAATGGCTGTTTTTGCAAGGGAACTGCGACAAGTATGTTGTAAATTCTTCCATCTAAAAAACTGCTCTTCGAGGTAAAAAAAATGCCTGACGTGTGAATTGAGGGTCATTATCTGAAATTGGGAAACATTCTTTTGACCCGGATAGTACCCCAACCCGATTTAATGAAAGTGTTTTTATGGTTTAAAATGAGATTTTTTGTGCGGCTTAGTCCATGGAGCGGAGGCTTGGTATGGTTCTCATGTGATATTTATTTTCTATTACAGGAATTCAAGAGGATATTGATGTGTAGAAGGAGGAAGATTTTAATTGGTCCTTGCTTATTGTGTTGTATTTGAATATTTTAGTTGGTCCTTGCTTATTGTTATTTTATATTAAAAATTTATTATTTTTTAGATTACTTGTAGATATTCTTGTGTTTGTTGTAAAACGTTATTAATCAATAATGAAGTATATTTTGTTTTATTATCCTTGTTCTTTAAGTTTTCACATCCAATGAATTATGGTTATTAAAATAAATTTGAATTATTGATTATAGGAAAATATAGGAAAAAATTAGTGGTGTTTTAAAAATGTTGGCACATTACACAAAAAAAAAAAATGCTGGCAGACTTTTAGCAGTGGTCACCTGACCGCTGCTGTAGATGTTTAAACATAGGAAAAAAGACCTATAGCAGCGTTTCAAGAAACGCTGCCAAAAAAAAAAAAAGATTGCGCTTCGAGTCTATAGCGGCGGTCACAAACGCTGCTAAAAGACTGCCGCTATAGATTAGCGGTCTTCACCAGCGGTCAAGAAAACCGCCGCTATAGCCTATTGTGACTGTGCAATAGCGGCGGTTCCGACCGCCGCTATAGGCTATAGCGGCGATTTTGTCACCTTTAGCCGCGGTTTCTGACCGCTGCTAAAGGTTATTTTTTTTTGTAGTGTTTAAAGTTTAAAAATTTATTTAATTTTCGGGTAAACCGACTAAGATTGTATTTACCCTTTTAAAATATCCATATTTTGATATGACTCAATGATATATGAATGAACGTGGTGCTTGGACGTGACTGCCTTTAAAACAGGGATATTACTCCAAAATTACCTTATACCTTCGTTTTTTTTTTTTCCTCTCTCATTTTTAATTAAAAAAAAAAATTAATCCGCCAACGGGGCATATCCGGGTCGCAAAGCTTATTTTTTTGTTTCGTTTTCTCTTGTTTTCCTTGAATCAATTATTAGGCTGTGTTTGTTTTGACTGGAAAATAATTTCAAGTAGAATATTTTCATCTTCTTGGAAGCAGCAAAGTATCTTACCGAGTAGTAATCTGTTCTTAATCTCTCTGCATTCACTCAATAATGTACGTTGTTATGATTTGTACTAAATGATTTGTTGTATTGAACCGAATAGAATACATGTGTTTATATACACGAAAGGTCTCTGTAAAACTAACTAACTAACATAACTACGTTCTAAGAACCGAGCTTCTAGAACTTTACAGCTTTACATCCAGAACTTTCTACTATCTAATAGCCCCCCTCAAGCTGGACTGTGTATATTGAGCAGTCCTAGCTTGGTAATAAGAAATACAAACTTCTCAAAAACCAGAGGCTTTGTCAATAAATCTGCCAATTGATGTGCTGTTGTAACATGTAAAGTTTTGACCAGATTGTGATGCACCATTTCTCTAACCAGATGACAGCAGTGGCGGATGCAGTCTTGGATATCTGCCTCCGCCACTGGATGACAGTCGATATCTATATGCTTTGTGCACTCATGGAATACCGGGTTTGCTGCGATATGTAAGGCAACTTGACTGTCACAAAATAAAAGTGCTGGTTGTGAATGAGCCACGGAAAGGTCAAGAAAAAGAGCCCGCAGCCATTTCAACTCGCAACATGTCATAGCCATCGACCGATACTCGGCTTCAGCAGAAGATCTACTAACGGTAACTTGCTTCTTGGATTTCCAAGATATAAGTGAGTCACCAAGGAAGATGGCATATCCGGTAACAGATCGGCGGGTGTCTGGGCATGCTGCCCAATCAGAATCACAAAAGGCCTTCAACTGAATGGTGGATGAACTGGACAAGAAAATGCAGGTTTATTCTCAAGTTGCATATGAGATCATGGAGAAACAATCAGCTGATGTGAAACAGGGGATGTTTTGTAGAAGGAATCTTGTTCCTCGGATAGTTCTTCGGACGTTGTACACGATCTTCTGTGGGTTTTTTGCAGCAATGCTTCCATTCTTCGGAGACATTAATGCTGTTGTAGGAGCAGTTGGCTTCATACCTCTTGATTTCGTCCTCCCAATGCTTCTCTATAACATGACTTACAAGCCTCCAAGATCATCCTTCACCTATTGGGTCAACATCTCTATAATGGTCATCTTCATAGGCACAGGAATCATGGGCTCGTTCTCTTCCGTAAGGCAATTGGTTCTTGATGCCAACAAGTTTAAGCTCTTTAACAGCGATGTGGTTGGTTACCTCACGATGATTCACACACAACGGTTGCTTTTTCTCTCCCCGTGTTTCGCTGACAGTCATGCTCTACTGTCGCTCTCGAATGCATTAATGGGTTCTTTACAAACTTCGGCCTGGGAAATTGTACTATAACTCTATAACTCTGTATCTCTATATCTTTTTTGGCCTATAACTCTATATCTCTCTCTGAAAGATAGGTTTCCTCCCTCATTGTGGTAGTGTAACAGTATGGGCGGCTCAATATAGATGGAGAAATAATTAAGGTGAAAATTCTACAATGAAGTAGATTCAATTTTGATATATACATAACGTCGGATTACATGCATAATATAGAAAATGTTGTTTAAAAAAAATATTGTTTGGGCTTTCTAAGACGCAAAATTTATGACTAAACTCTTGAATTTAAGTTCTGTTACTATATCACCATTTTCTACAGCTAAAACGGATACTATATATATATACTATGAACAATGCATAAATTGAGAAGAATTTGAATCAGCTCTCTCAAACCAACCAAAAAATGTTGAAGAAGATCATGCGGGTTCAGACATGAAAAAATGTAGGAAAAAAAAACAATATAAGAACAACACCGAAGCATAACTTGAGTTTTTTATTTTTTGGAGAAAATATACTTTTCACTCCTGAACTATGAGAGTATTGACACTTTGCACGCCCATTTTTCAATTTCGTAACATTGAGCCCATGAACTTTTAAAATTCGTCGATTTGCACCCCATAGTTGAATTAACCGTTAAGTCTCACGGTAAATACCTACATGTTATCCACGTGATTCACTCCCACTTATTATGCCCATTTTGTCATTTGAAAAAAAAAATACACTCTATAACTCCAATTATGAGGGTACTGACATTTTGCACCCGCAACTATGAGGGTACTGACACTACGTGATTCACTTATGCAAATCATAAAGTTCTTTAAATCATAGTGTTTCGTTGATAGACAGAAGATTTTTTGGAAGAAATTTTTTTTTAATCTAGTTATTTGTTTATTATTTCTTTACTAGTTTGTTTCCTAGATTGTAATTCATCGGTTGGATATTTAGAATTTAGAGCGATTTCATCTTTGACATTTTTTTTAAAACTTTAAAGCGATTCCAATTGCAGAGAGATTCTGTATTTTTTTTCCCCTTTTGGCTGTCAACTTGTTATTGAACCATAAGGCTTAGCACGTGACAGATTTATCGTCGCATATAACAGTGAATTCACTTGTGGGGTGCAAATCAACGAAAATATTACCAAATTGAAAGACGGGGGGTGCAAAGTGTCAGTATTCTCATAGTTGGTGGTGCAAAATGTATTTTTCCCAAAGGCAAAATAGGCATAATAATCATAAGTGAATCATGTGGACGGCATGTAGGTATTTACCGTTATATTTAATGGTTAATTCGGTTATGGGATGCAAATCGACGAATTTTAAATGTTCATGGGCTCAAATGTCACTAAATTGAAAATTGGGGGTGCAAAGTGTACTTTCCTTTTTTTTTAAGATTATTTAATGTATTGATTGGGGTACTATCGGTTTGTACTTTTGAACAGTAATCTAATTAATATTATCTTTTCATCTTATTATTTTAATGCCATCATTACAGTTCACACATTTAAAAAATGAGAAAAAAAAATATGAAAGAATATATCACAAGATAGCCAAATGAGAAGTGAAAGGAGGGCGAATTTTTCTGCTGGACACTAATATTATAGAGAAGATGATAAAATACTTTTATTTTTAAGTAGCATGGAAGTGGTTTTTTTTTTTGCATCTTATTTGAGTTTCTTTCTAAGCTTAGATTTTGTCCTCTGGAGATTTTTCTAGACTTTATGTTTGTCAAAATTGTGTCCGCATTTCAACTCATCAGTGTTTTTTTTTTTGCCGCACTTCATTCTCTCGCTAGGCTTTTTTGGCCGTGTTATTGTTGAATATTGTTTTTGTTTTTCTAATGGAGAAGTGGTTTCACATATTTTTTTAATGTCCGGTTTGAATTAAACATCAAATTTAAAAAGGAAAAGACACAAGATATATTGAATATTGTAGAATCTATATTATTCCATAATTAATACTTCGAATTAGACCGTCTAATCTCCACTGTAAATTGAAGAGAATCCCATTCCTTGATTTGAGGTGAGGGTCTTATTCTGTAGTTTAACCAGGCAGGTAGAGATGGGCTAAAAATAAAGCAGGCCTAAAAAGACCACCTGGAATGGAAACAGCAAAAAAAGTAGTAGCAAACAAATCTGAGGGGCCACAGGCCCAGACTAACTTCCCCATCAAGCGGAATATAAAAATAGCAACTTCCCCAAACTCAAACACTGAATTAGATACAGTGCTCTTTTGGAAATGTGAAATTAGGTCCTTGTAAGCTACCGTGATGTGATATATATGCTTTCAGCTGCCGATATCGATCATATCGATTTCGACCTGCAAATTATTAGAGTAATTGGGCCCCTCAATGAAATTTCAGAAATATTTTTTTTTTGGTGTGTTTTCTACATAATACGTGGCATCTTTGGCCTTATTATGCAATATCAGTTGCCGTTCGTATACGTCGTGTATCTGGTGTTGGCTTTTCGTTGGAAGTAATCATCCAAGGGCAACGTCATTTGCACTGTTCATATATTATATTCTTTCAAACTTCCTTTTCTTTGGGAAACGACACGGAATGGATCGGAAAGCAATGGATTGGTCTACAAGCAACATTTACATAGCCGATTCACACCTACCATACATCCAATGTTCCAATTGAATTAGTCAATTAACACGGTATAGCCAACACATTACGAAGAAAATTTATTAGATTCATCAGTTTTTGTTTATTGAATTTGGATTCAGTCTTCGTATATTGAGTTTTGGACAGATCTCTCGTTCAATTGAGAAATATATTTGATCGGGTTGGGAGTGGAAGATCACTAAAACTATTAAGGTTGGGACGTATAATTTTTTATATTTTGGAAAAAATCGAATTGCATGTTGGATCCTTAAATGAGCTGGTCATAGCGAGGACAAGGTATGTTCAAAACGTGGATTATTCTTTCCTTCACTCTTGACTATATATTAGCTATATGTCTAGATGAGTTATGGAAAAGCACGTTGATCAGTTAAAATAAAGCATATATTAATGAGGACCGCTACCATGGCAAATTAAAACATATAGAATAAAACCTTTTCATGTCTAGGAAGTGCCGAACCTATATTTTTATATATATAATATAGTCTATGTTGATCTCATATCAGATTCTTCTGGACAATAAAAGAACACTTTGATGCCAGCACCGATATTATTGTTCATGTGATTTAACCAAAAAATATATTAAGAAAAGGAATCGAGTTCTATCCGTGTATGTAGGGTCAGACATATAGAGAGTAATTAATTAATATGGGCAGATCGTGGGTCCATCAAATATTGGGAGTTCTTATATATCTTACCGAAAAGCACATTTACAAGCTATATATACAGGGAGTAAATGTTCATTATGATGCTCAGGAAAATGTCCGTCTATAATGGAGGAAAGAGGCAAGTGTGTTTATCCACTTACGTCATCTGATCATGCTTCATGTTCACATCAGTATATATTAGTCTATTTAAATTTTTCATTATTTAATTAGAAAGATCTTAAATATTTAACAATTATAAGCTGCTTTCAACATATATATCTCGAAGACTTTTTAGTTAGGCCGCCTTAAAGCTAGTACTCCGTCAAAAGGAATATATTATTATGCAATTTAATTAAGTTCCCCCTTATTCGCATCATATAAACAAATCTGTTTACTTCGCCTTCGCCTTGTTTTTTTTTTTTTTAGGGACTTTTTTGGTGAGAACTCAAGGTATATACCCATGAGCTCTCACGTTCCTTTTTCCTTTCTTTGAACTTTTTTCTATGCTAATTTGCATAGTCCACTTAATTAGATATTTTGGGTTCGCGGTGGCCTTTAGTTACCAGTTTTCTCGTGGTCAAAACAGGTGATATATTAATATATATTATATTATAGAAGCCTAGTTGTAAAGCCTAATTAGATATAATATTGAATTCGGATAACAACATGGAAGAGTTCTGCACACAACCATCTTGGATTCTTGATCCCCTAAGAGATGGAAGCTCTCACACGGAAACATGTACAGACTTTTAATGGTTCATATGTGGAGGGCGTGTCCGCATCTGTATATAATTAACGCTCCCCCTTTCAGTTTTACCTCTAAAAGTCTTAACCAACGCGTTTGAAGCTTCACCAACCATTTGAAAAGCCAAGAGACTTCTTTACCTTTCTCAAATCTTCTCTTCTTGCTGTAACCAAAGCCCTCTCTCTCTCTCTCTCTCTCTCTCTCTGTGCGCATTTCTTTGTGATCAACAAGCAATGGAAAAAGGTCAAGAGCGCAAGGAGAAGCTATATGCAAGACCCAATTCCCTTGTGTGGGACTGTGGCAGCACTCTCTACGACTCCTTCGAGCTCAACTCTTTTAAACGCCAGCTTGACTCGGCCATAGCTTGTAGAACCTTATCCATGCCACATTTACCCGATCGCCGAGCTCCCGCTCCCGCTCCTGCTCCTCAGCCGCCGGCTTCGGAGTCCAAGAAACCCTCAAAGATATCTCGGTCGCTGAACAAGCTCCTTAGGTCCGTTTTCAAGCCAAAGCCAACTTCCAGTCCTGTGCTGAAACTACAAGACCAACCCAAGGGTGGGTTTTACGTCGTTTACGACAACTCCCAGGAGCTCACTGCGATCCCGGAAGTTCCTGAGATTGATTTTAGTGGGTTTTCACCGGAGATCGGTTCCTTGGTAGGGAGGTCAACCTCGGCGCGGTTTCCAGTCACTTCTATTGGTATTTCATGTGCTTAATTAATAGCTCTTTAGAAGAAACATCCATGTGAGAGATATGTTTCGTGTATATTAGGTGATTCCTTTGTTAATACCATAATGCATATCACTTTTTCTATACAGATCGTCTGTTAACTTAGGCATTACGTACTTCCTTGTGGTCAAACTTTGCCGTATAATTGCATATAAGTCTCAACTCGATCGGAATTTCATATTACTGACCCGCAGGTCATATTGCGTGTTTAGCAATTTCTAAACATTGATCTTTGAGACTTAATAATCTTAGTGAAGATTATTAAGAACTAATTATTTGA
Organism: Morella rubra; assembly: GCA_003952965.2. Taxonomy (NCBI): domain Eukaryota; kingdom Viridiplantae; phylum Streptophyta; class Magnoliopsida; order Fagales; family Myricaceae; genus Morella; species Morella rubra. The sequence continues at coordinate 4,409,560 of CM025852.1, forward strand.
GCGTACGTGTTTGTTGTACGCACTAAGACCTGTTCATCAGGCGGGTCGGATTCGATGTGTTAGAATCTTTTTTCACTAATTTTTAGGCTTTTTCCTGATCTATCCCGATCGCTACATAAAGGCAGCACTAATAATATTGAGACCAATAAGGTCCACTTCAGTGAGGTCGAACTAATTAGTAACCAGTCGAAATGATTGTACTTAGTACTAGGCCATGAGCAAGCCACACCTTGAGATGTTTAAATCTTCAATCATTAGTAGAGATGAGTATTTAGAGAGAGATAGACACAACAGTTGGATTTTATTATGGGGTCTATATATGCTACTCCAAACTTTATATAAGCAGTATTAAATGGTATATGATCCGTTTGTTATGTGTCTCTCTCTTTCGGCACTATACAATTAGGGCAAAAATTTACCGAGGATATTGATCTCATTAATAGCTCTAAAATGAGTTACAATGCCCTCAACTTGGTTCTATTGAAAGGCTCAAGAGAATAAGTTAGACTTTGCAGAAGAAGATGTAGTTTCTTTATTTCAAACCTCATGAGCAATAACAAATATTGTCATATTGTTTCTTCTGCCTTCGGTCTATATGCTGAGATCCCGAGCCATACAACTATACAAGTGGGATAGTCAGCTACAAATTTACAATCCCGATTGACTAATATTCTTTCCTTAATTGTTGGCCTAAATTCTGTCTTCTTGCCTAGAATTAATAATAAGGCAAGACGAGCACGGATGCCGTTCCTTGTCCGGTTTTGAAGACAGTGATCATATCTCGCATTATTAAACCTAAGGCCTATCCAAATCCGGCCCACGGCATCAGACGTTGAATCGAAAATTTTCAGAGGCTTCAAACAAGAGCGTATACCACCTATATACATTTATGTATGCGAATGCACGTAGGAATGAAAAATTCCCAATCTACTCATAAGAGAGTAAACCTGTCAAAAAAAAAAAAAAAAGAATTGGAATACGCAGATGTTTCTTACATTTTTAAAGGATTTACATTAGCCAACGAGGTGCTATGTACTTGGATGATACGACCCCACGTCTGCTTTTCTTGGCTCAAAACCTGCAGCCAGGAGTTGGGGTAGATGGCTGAATAAGTGCCGAGAACAGTCCCAAACTTATCACAGGATCAGAGCTGGAAAGCAGGGACCCACCTACTGGATAGTCGCTGTTCAAGTTGATGACAGTTATTGCCCAATTTCATGGTTAGTATTTTTTTGGAATCAAATAGTTGGTTTCGGTTACATTACTATGAAATTGAAATTTTAAAATTAAAAAATAAAAATTTCAATTTTATTGTGTGGGTTTTTTTTTTAGATTTTTTTTAGACCCTAAAGTATTTTGGGTTAAAATATTACACAAATTGTTTGTTATACATCATAAATTAATAATAAGTAAAACCTAAAATAAATATTTATTCAAAATCTAAAATAAAATTATAATTATAACATTTTAAAATTATGGGCATCAAAAAAATTTGAGCACTATTTTAAAATTACAATGTTTTAAACCCTATCTAAAATAAAATAAATATTCACCAAAATTTAAAGTAAAATTACAAAGTTTTGAGCTATATTTTATTTTGAAAAAAAAAATGAAACTGAAAAATCCAGGCGGAAAAATACTGTAAATTCTGCTTGAATTTTCGGTTACAATTCCAATTCTGAAAAATATATTACGGTTCCGATATATGACGGAATTACGATACTAAAATCGAAATCCAAAATTTTGATATTGACCAAAATTTTTGCCCACCTTTAGTTATTGCAGTCCATGTGGGCTCTTGCAATCTAGGACTTATAAATAAAGTTCCCTTGTATTTTAATTCTTGCATCATTGAGTATACAAGTGTTCTCATGAGCTAAACTTTCCACACTAGATGTAGTCTATGGATCCAAATACTTAAATTTTGTATTTCGTTTTTTTGCTTTCTCCCTCTAATTAATTTATTCTTTCGTTTAGTTTTAATTTTAACACGGCATCAGCCCGTGATTTATTTAGCGGGACAATAATAAGGTAATAACTAAAGGTAGGAAGCTTTTTAATAGCAAAAGGGTCTCAAGATGCAGAAATCTCCTTCCTATTGGGCAATTCAACAGGATCTGAAACCCATGACAAAATGAGTTGGTCTGAGACATTAATGCTTTTTAATAGCAATGCTTCCATTCTTCCGAGACATTAATGCTGTTGTAGGAGCAGTTGGCTTCATACCTCTTGATTTCGTCCTCCCAGTGCTTCTCTAGGACACGACTTACAAGCCTCCAAGATCATCCTTCACCTATTGGGTCAACATCTCTAAAATGGTCATCTTCACAGGCACAGGAATCATGGACTCGTTCTCTTCCGTAAGGCAATTGGTTCTTGATTCTATCCTTCAAGGTGCCTGAGACTTCGTACGTCTTCATTAATGTGAGAAACGTTATGTTTAAAAAAGTGGGCCGTGCGGATTGCAATCTGTTTCAGCCTTCTCCAACCCAATCGACTGGGATGGGAACAGTTCTTTGTTTCCTAGGCCCAGGCTTAAAGCCCATGACTTAACATACGATTCGAGAGAGCACTTGAAACATCTCTGGGTTTCGTGGCCCAAAATCGACGAGCTCTTGGATCCTCCCATGTTTTGCTCTGCTGGACTTTAGACTGGTTTGTACTTCACTGGATCGTCAGGATGGCTAAAAATGCTCAAGCTTTCATTTCTCCTTCCGGTCAGATTGGGTTTGTTCCTCCTCCGTCTGAGGCCACGAAGCATCTCCGGGGCCATATAGCACTTGCTTGTTACCCCTGGGCTCCAAATGTTGCTTCGGAAATTTCCTAGTTGACCTGGTTTCAAAGTCGTACCATTCAAAACCAACCAGCTGCAGCGGAATCCTAATACCATCTTATCCGAAAAAGTACCAAATTATCTATCATCCATCATTGCTTTCCTCCACCAGATTCTTCCATGTCTAGTTGTGGTCCTGATTATGATAAGGTTGTTAAGTCTTTGGACACGTCCCTTTTCAATAGGGTATCTTAGCATCATTTCTTTATTAACCTACCAAGGCAGAATATTTGTTTTTTTTCCTATAAAAAAGAACCTACGTATATGAGGGGTATATAATGTCACTTTTCACATATATGAGTATTCCGAAGTTCTAATCAGTGAAGCCTACTTATACGTGAACATATGAGCGAGGAGAGCTTAGATAGATAGGCAGGTAAGACAATTGTTTAAGACTCCTAATTATGAGTCTTATATTATAGTAAAATTAAAATTTAAAACTTATACTATTTTTTTTTCTTTAAATAATAGCATCATTTCCAATAAAATTATTATGTTAAACATAACATCACAATTGTCTGCTTTATTACTTATTAACTTAACAATTTTATCTAAAGATTATAAAAAGTTATTTAGAACAACTATGTCAAGATAGATTAAAAAATTTAGCAATTTTATCTATTAAAATTGATTTATTCGCTAATTTTGAATACAAAAACATAATCAGTAATTTTGCATAAGGAATCAAATTTATAATTCCATTTATTATTTATTATTTTATTTTTTAAATTAAAGACCTAGTTTTTATGACTTATGTAATGCCCTAAAATTGTTGAGCCACCTTCCACATGAGTATATATATATATATGTGGAAATCATAGCTTTATTTGAACAGAATAGAATTTGCGGAAAGTAAAACAAAGGTAGAAAATTTACAAAAGAAATATGAAGATTACAGACTAAACACGTTGAAGCAAGAGAAGCTTGAAGGTTGAGAGATGGTTGTGAGGTAGAGAGAAAGTAGAGAGATGAAAATATTCTAAACTCTTAGTCCTTCTAACGGAGGAGCTCGGGATTTATAAAAACAAAAAGGGCAAGGAAAAGTCAAAATTATCTTTCTACTGTGGTAGAAGTAAGGGTCTAATTACTATATTGTTACACAGTATTATTTATTTATAAAACGTTGAATTTGGAACCGGAATTCGCCACAGTCATATGGATAGAGCTAAACAGTATGTTTAATATATATATAACCTAGCTACACCCGATGGCACTTTTGCACGTGATGTAGAGTTATGCTCAGGCCTGAGCCTCAGCTGGCCCTCTCGTCAGACCACCTGTCGCTTTGTGTTTGTAAATGTTTAATGCTGGTAGCTAGAAATGAGCCGTGGGTTTTGTCCACTGGTACCTGCAAGTTACGGACGAAGTTTTACACATTTATATCTTGTTGCTCAAATTGGGACCACACAAGACTTTGACTGGCGTGTAATTTCACACAGGGGTCAGGGGACATTGACAGCATTGGTTAATAATTAACTGCACTACTACACTAAAAGAATATTTTCCTCATTTTTCACAACGGTAAACAAAACCACGCAAAACACGAAACAAGGCTGAAGCACACAGAAATAGTTGCTCACTCTCTTTTCTGTCGTACTTCAGCACATGGCTGGCTAGCTTCGGCTTACTTGAAAAGTTCCCCAAACCCCACTATATAATCCTAGGCTCCTAGCTTTTTCTTCGAAGGCACCTCACTCCTCAGGCACTTCGTGAAACCCTATTCCTTGTTTCCGCGCCTGATCCCCTAGACCCACCATGCTATATACCCAACAGCGTGAACCACCCCATGTTGCCATCGTGCCCACTCCAGGGATGGGTCACCTCATCCCACTCGTTGAGCTCGCCAAGCGACTCGTGGTCCAGCACGATTTATTTATCACCTTCATCCTTCCCACAGATGGGTCTTCCACGAAACCTCAAGAAGCCGTCCTTGAAGCCCTACCGGATAGTATATCCTACATCTTTCTTCCTCCAGCGAACTTCGACGACCTCCCTGAGGACGTTAGTATCGAGACCCGGATCTCTCTAAGTCTGAGTCGGTCCCTCCCTGCCCTTCGGGACTCCTTCAAAAACTTATCTGGGTCAACTCGGCTTGTGGCTCTGGTGGTTGATTTATTTGGTACGGATGCCTTTGATGTGGCTAAAGAATTTGGTGTGCCTTCATACATTTTCTTTCCCACGACAGCGATGTGTTTGTCATTTGTATTTTATTTACCAGAGCTCGATGAAAGCTGTTCTTGTGAGTTCAGAGACTTGCCTCAACCGTTCAAATTACCCGGGTGTGTGCCGGTTCATGCGAATGATCTGATGGACCCACTTCAAAATAGGAAGGACGAGGCCTATAGATTGGTTTTACACATCAGCAAAAAGTATCCTCTTGCTTCTGGAATCATGGTTAATAGCTTTTTCGATTTGGAGCCGGGTGCTTTTAAAGCTATGGGGGAAGGAAAAGAGGGCAAGCTGCCACCGATTTACCCAGTTGGACCACTAGTGAAGTCCTCCTCAGATCATGGGACTGATGGGTCTGAGTCTTTGATCTGGTTGGATAAGCAGCCAAAAGAGTCAGTATTATTTGTTTCATTTGGCAGTGGTGGAACCCTTTCACATGACCAGCTGAATGAATTGGCTCTAGGACTTGAAGTGAGTGGGCAGAGATTTCTTTGGGTTGTTAGGAGCCCGAATGAGAAATCTGCAAATGCTACTTACTTTAGTGCCCAAAGCATCAAGGATCCATGGGATTTTCTTCCTAAGGGGTTCTTGGAAAGGACTAAAGGGGTGGGTCTAGTGGTGTCTTCTTGGGCTCCTCAAGTCCAGATCCTGAAGCATGCCTCGACCGGTGGGTTCCTGACCCACTGCGGGTGGAACTCAAGCCTAGAGAGCATTGTGTATGGTGTGCCTTTAATTGCATGGCCACTCTATGCGGAGCAAAGAACGAACTCCGTATTGCTAGCTGATGATTTGAAGGTTGCGTTGAGGGTAAAATACAATGATAACGGCCTGGTGGGACACAAAGACATAGCAAACTACGCAAGAAGCCTAATTGAAGGAGACGAAGGAAAATTGCTTCGAAGCAAAATGAAAGAACTGAAGGATGCAGCTGAAGTGGCTTTGAGCCAAGAAGGGTCGTCCACAAAATCTCTGGCCGAGGTTGCTGAGATATGGAAGAGCCACCAAAAATAATGTATATGCTGACCAGAAATCGATAGGAACGAATAATGTATCCTCTGTATATGCATGTGATGGTCTTGTGGTTCTTGGATGATTGGATCTTTCTTGTGGTCCATACTCCACTTGAATAAAAGGACAACAATTACAGAGGCTACTGCATTGCACCGCTCTTCAAAAAATAAGCATTACACTATCCGACCGCCATGAAAGTCACATGCACTCTGCATTACAGGACCTCGGCAAAAGTCCACTACAAAAAAAAAAAAAAAAAAAAAAAAAAAAGGGGAACTCAAGTGTATGTTTTCTCTTCCGTGAAAGCAAAAAAGGAAACAAAAAGAGTGAAAGAAGCAAGAAGAAATAGAAAAGGAAAAAGGTGCGAGGGTCTTTCCATTTTTAAAGTGAATAGTTGGAAATGACTAGTCACTTGTTTACGGTTCTTTCACGACTCCTCCCCTACCAGCTCCTCTTATAACCTGCTGCATTCTAAGCGGAGAAGGATATCAAGTTCAAAGACTTCAACCAAATTGGTTAGATGACATCTGATTAACATGCACTTTATAACTTTCATTCACTTTTTATCGCTGGAATTAAGAGTAGTTGTTAATTTCTTTCATGTGGGTTCTAAATCAGCTGTTATCATGTCGATGGATAATCCGTTAATGATGTATTTTTGAAAATATTTCTTTTGCAATGTTTAAGAAAATTTTATAAGATATATTTTTTTGGATGTTTTTTAGAACAGTGGGGTTAATAGAAGAAATATTTGAAAGGAGATTTTTTTAAAATTTATTCTCTAGAAGAATATGCGAGTAATAAAATAGGAGTAGTTTTTATGGGTTTTTGTAAAATTATTTTTTTTAGTTTTTGTGTTTTGCTTTTTACAGAAATTGAGATTTTAGGTTGAAAATTTTATTAAAGATTAAAATAATTTTTGCCTGAAAAATCATGTTTAGATTATAAAATATTTTTGAAATCAAACAATATTTTCAAGACTGTTAAACAAACCTAGCCACTTTCCATAAAAAATAAATTCAACAAACAAATTATTTACCCATCTAAAGAAACAAAGAAAATAGTTAGTATTTTCAATTACACCCATTGTAAATGTTTCACTTTTTTTTAATCAGATTCACTAAGTTATCAATTTTGGTAAAAAAAAAGAAGGAAAATTTACAAATACCACACTAGGTTTTAACGACTTTTTAAAAAACTTACTGAGTTTTAAAAAATTTCAAAACGCTCACTAGGTTTATTATTTTAGTATAAAAACTCACTGAACCCAACACCGTTAGACCGGTTTAACGGAAAATTCATCCCGTTCAATCATACTGTGACACGTGTCCTTAAATAAATAAAAAAATTTAAAACTAAATCTAAAATTAATAAAAAACATAATTAATTTTAAAAAAAAAAAATTTGAAAGGATCGGGTCCCGTTAACCGGTCTAACGGTGTTGGGTTCAGTGAATTTTTATACCAAAATAATAAACCTAGTGAGTGTTTTGAAATTTTTTAAAACTCAGTGAATTTTTTAAAAGTCGTTAAAACCTAGTGTGGTATTTGTAAATTTCTCAAAAAAAAAAAAAAAGTGAGATGATCAACGACTGCCATGGATTTCTTCATCAATAATTGAGGAATTTCTTTTTTTGTTTTATTTTATTTTTTTGGCAATGAGTGGTTGCTTTAATGATTGACGTTGATTATATTCTCTTTAAGGTCGATTCGTGAGGGTGGGGTCTAAATCCGATGTACGAATAATTTTAAGAAAATGATAATTTATTCTTGGATTTTGACCACTTTTATTTTTCAGAGAGTGTTCGGTTAAGGAATTTTTTGAAAATTTTTAAGTGATGTTAACTTTATTGATATGCGTGTTTTAGTTATTTTTATGTAATGTTAAGAATGATGTTTGGTTGTAGAATATTTTGTATTCTATAATTCAAAAAAATTTTGAAAATTTTTGTATACGAACGTGCTCTAGTCTCTGAATTTTATTTTTTTTAATTTTAGTCATTATATTTTTGTTTTTTTTTGACGAAAGAGTCATTTCCTCGGGGTCCGTCTGTTTGGAGGGCACACCACATCAGCAATAAGCCACGTGAATATTGCGTTCATATTGCAAAGACAAATAAAACTGTCCGGAGTTCGAGTTCATTGAACCTGGACGCTATTCCCTACCTGGGCTATTAACCATTTTCGTATTCCGCGTGGAGATTTTTAATGGAAGACGCTAAAATCACAGTGTGTATATTGCTACGGTAGAGCTAGCCCGTAATTTTCGTTACCTTCTACTCGGCTGCAGTGTCTGGATATTGGGTGTTTGGAAACAAATATAATTCAAACATTCTAAAGAGCCTAATGCCGGATAAAGGATCTTCTTTGGCTCCAATATGGGTTCTCGGCCTTGATGTGATCTTTTTTCTCCTTCAGCTCTTTGCCATTTGCCTGGTAAGCACGCTTATGACTTATATTAATTTTTCTAGATAATCAATGAGCACTTGAGCTAGGCCAATCAAAAGCTATAGTTCTCAATTTATTAAGTATTACAGGTTGTATTGATCAGGACGTTCTTTCTCCAAAATAATACAGGCTTATTCTCAAGTTGCCTATGAGATCATGGAGAAACAATCAGCTGATGTGAAACGGGGGATGTTTTTCTAGAAGGAATCTTGTTCCTCGGATAGTTCTTCGGACGTTGTACATGATCTTCTGTGGATTTTTTGCGGCAATGCTTCCGTTCTTTGGAGACAATGCTGTTGAAGGAGCAGTTGGCTTCATACCTCTTGATTTCGTCCTCCCAATGCTTCTCTATAACATGACTTACAAGCCTCCAAGATCATCCTTCACCTATTGGGTCAACATCTCTATAATGGTCATCTTCACAGGCACAGGAATCATGGGCTTGTTCTCTTCCGTAAGGCAATTGGTTCTTGATGCCCCCCTAAATTTCAAAAAAATTTAAAATAGTCTTTGTAATGGCCCCAAAATTTTTGGAGAAAAAAAAGTGAGTGAAAGTAAAAAGAATCAAGCCTGAGAAAGAATAGAGCAGTGGTCCCCAATCTTTTTTATTTTCTATCGTTTCAATTCTTCCTTTTTTTCTTTTTTTTTTCACGATCTCTTCTTCCTTTTCTAGGTTTTCTTTCTTTCTACTGTTTTTCTCTGTTTCTACAGTTGCCTCCAGATTTTCTCTAATTTCTCTCTCTTCCTGCCTCTCACAATTTATATTCTACCTTCACAAATTTTCTCTCATTATCTCTCCATATTTTTCATGGTCTCTCTCATTATTTCTTTGTCTCTCTCTCTCTCCTACTATTTTGCCCCATATACAAAAAATCGCAAATTCCTCTTCAAGGTTTGAATTCTCAACATTATTACATTTAATTATTGTTGTCTAATTAAAATATTAATGCTCAGTTTGTACGTGGTAAACAAAGAAAAATTTTGTCTATTGTGATTTTGGCCTTTGTTAATTTGGCTAGATATTAAAATTGTTTTGTGTCTTTATCAATAATTTATGTGCCATATTGCTTACTTTTATGTTGCCAATTTAAGTTGTATATATGGGTAGGTAGAAAAATATTGATTTCTTTTTTAAGAGAAAAGAAATTGATATTTCACAAACTGAAGAAGTAGAAATTGTTCAATGTTAATTGATGACTTTTACTTGTTGAAGGAACGTCGGGTTCAATTAGCATAGTTGATGAAATTTTGACTTTTATTTGTTGGCTTGTTGCTTATTTTGATTATAATGAAAATTTGAATATTTTATTTATTGCCTAGTTTTAGGATTTTTTAATTTCAATCAAAAATTATATTTAACCTCCCTAAGGACAAATCCTAGCTTCTTAACCTGCTCACAATGATCTCACTCTCTGTCTATCTCTTCCTGTGGTTCGCCTGACAGTCTTGCTCTACTGTTGCTCTCGAATGCATTGGGTCGTTCTTTACAAACTTCGTCCTGGGAAATTGTCCCATTTTGGCCTATAACTCTATATATCCTTCTGAAAGATAGGTTTCCTCCCTGAATATTGTGGTCTGTAAGAGTATGGGCGGCTCAATATAGATGGAGAAATAACGTGAAAATTCTACAATGGAGTAGATTCAATTTTGATATATAAATAACGTCGGATTACATGCATAATATAGACAATTTTTTTTAAAAAAATATTGTTTTGGCTTTCTAAGATGCAAAATTTATGATTAAACTCTTAATTTTAAGTTCTGTTACTATATCATCATTTTCTACAGCTATAGCGGATACTATTATATTGAGAAGAATTTGAATCAGCTCTCTCAAACCAAACAAAAAATGTTGAAGAAGATTATGCGGGATCAGACAAAATGTAGGGAAAAAAAAAAAACAATATTAATAACAACACCGAAGCAGAACTTAAGTTCTTTATTTTTTGTTTTTACATTATTTAATGTATTGATCGGGTTACTATTGGTTTATACTTTTGAAAAGTAATCTAATTGATATTTTCTTTTTATCTTATTATTTTAATGCCATAATTGTAGTTCACACATTTAAAAAATGAGAAAAAAAATGAAAGAATATATCTCAAGATAGCTAAGCCAAACGAAAAGTGACAGGATGGTGAATTTTTCTGCTGGACACTAGTATTATAGAGAAGATGATAAAATATTTTTATTTTTCAATTTTTTTTTTATTTTTAAGTAGCATGGAAGTGTTTTTTTTTTTTTTTTTTTGCATCTTATTCGGTTTATTTCTAAGCTTAGACTTTGTCCTCTAAGGTTTTTCTAGACTTTATGTTTATCAAAATTGTGTCCGCATTTCAACACATCAGTCTTTTTTCTCTTTTTTTTTGCCGCACTTCATTCTCTCGCTAGGCTTTTTTGTCCGTGTTATTGTTGAATATTGTTTTTGTTTTTCTAATGGAGAAATGGTTTCATATCTTTCTTTAATGCCCGGTTTGAATTAAACATCAAATCTAAAAAGGAAAAGACACAAGATATATTGAATATTATAGAATCTACATTATTCGAAAAGAATTCGAGATGGTTGAGAGAAAGATAAAAGTTGAGACCGAATGCAATATTCTCATTCAGTGTCTATTTTTATCAAGCAGAGAGCTCCCTTTATACAAGCTTACGCAGTGGGAGAGGAGAAATAAAAATAACCAACTAAACAGCGAAAAGAATAACAGAAAAGATTCTTCCTTCAACCAACGTCAGTCTGTTGTAGGAGGCAAGGCTCCAGTGCTGTAGAATGCAGAGGAGTTGGTTGTGAGCTTGAGTGAGCAGCTGGAGGAGCTGGAGAATTGTTGCTGAGCTGGAGAATGAGATGCCCGGGCTGCTTATGCTCGGGATGCCCGGGTTGGTGCTGCTCAGACGGCCGGGGCTCGGGCTGCTCTAATACCCCCCCACAAGATGGAGAGTAGATATTGGACTCCCATCTTGAGCAGAAGGAACCGAAAGCTTGGAGAGGAGGCTTGGAGGATATCAGCAAAGAAAGAGGGAACAAGGGAACAGTAGCAAGGTGCCATCAGCAATTTTGTCACGAAAGTGACAAAGTTCTATGTGCTTGGTACGCTCATGGAACACCGGGTTGGAGGAAATATGCAGTGCAGCTTTGTTATCACAATGAAGAAGGGCTGGGCTTGGATGAGGAACGTGAAGATCATTGAGAAGATAACGGAGCCAAGTAAGTTCACAGAGGCGGCGGCCATGGAGCGATATTCAGCTTCAGCGCTACGAGAAACAGTGGGCTGTTTTTGGATTTCCAAGAGATGAGTGACTGACCGAGAAGGACACAATAACCAGAAATAGAGCGTCGAGTGTCGGGGCAAGAAGCCCAATCAGAATCACAAAAACCAAGCAGCTGAAGAGGAGAAGCAACAGGAAAATAAAGACCTTGACCAAGAGTACCTTTGACATACCGAAGGATCCTGTGAGCGGCAGCAAGGTGAGGAGCACGGGGCTGAGCCATGAACTGACTAAGAAGATGTACGGAGAAGCATATATCAGGCCGAGTAAGAGTTAAATATAAGAGACGCCCTATAAGTCGACGATAGGAGCCAGGATCATCCAGAAGTGGACCCTCGTCTTTGGATAACTTAACATTCTGGTCCATGGGAATTTTGGCAGGTTTGCAACCAAGAAAACCAACGTCAGTGAGAATGTCGAGAGCATATTTGCGTTGACAAAGCTGAAGACCTTCACAGTTGCGAGCCACTTCAAGACCAAGAAAGAACTTGAGAGGACCAAGCTCTTTGATGTGAAACTGAGAGTGGAGAAAATGCTTGAGGTTGGCAACAGCAAGAGAATCGTTGGAGGCAACAACAATATCATCGACGTAAACAAGGAGAGCTAAAAAGGAGGAACCAGACTTCTTGACAAACAAGCTGTAGTCAGATTTAGAAGCAAGAAATCCATATTGTAAAAGAGCCTGGGAAAATTTCTCATACCACTGGCGAGATGCTTGTTTCAGCCCGTACAAGCTCTTACGAAGAAGACAAACTTGACCGGGTTTGGCAAGATGGTAGCCAAGAGGTGGTGTCATATAAACCTCCTCATGAAGATCACCATGCAAAAATGCATTGTGAACGTCAAATTGGTGAAGAGACCAGCCGTGAATAGATGCTAATGCAAGGAGGGTGCGAACTGTCACCATCTTTGCAACAGGTGAAAAAGTCTCATGGTAATCAAGACCTTCCTGCTGGTTGTAACCTTTGGCGACAAGGCGAGCCTTGTAGCGTTCAATGGAGCCATTGGAGTTGTATTTAATTCGGTAAACCCATTTTGAGCCAATGGCAGATTTTCCTGCAGGAAGATTAGTAAGAATCCAAGTGCCATTGGATTCCAAGGCAGAAAGTTCAAGAGCCATAGCCAATTTCCAATCAGAGGATTTAACTGCTTGAGAATAAGAAGAAGGTTCAACTACTCTGAGAATGGAAGTAGAGAAAGCTTTATGAGCAGGGGATAAACGTGTATAAGAAAGGAAATGATGCAAGGAATAAGGATGAGTAGAAGAAAAATTTACCTTGGAGGCTGAAGGGAGAGGAGCATCGGCAATGGCCTGGTGACACATGTAGTCCTTCAGATGAGCTGGGAGCTGACGAATTCTAGTGGACCTACGAAGAGGAGGTGAGGCTGCTGATGGAGGAGATGAGGGCGAAAAAGGGGCATTAAAAGAAGTAGGAGGTGATGTGGAAGTAGAGGTGGGAAAAGGTGTATCAGAAGTGGGAAACCAAAGTGGGTCGGTGTAAAGTGGTGTGGAAGATTGGTATATAGGAGGAATCTGTGATAGAATATGCGGGAAAGTGGAGGAAGGTGAAGAGGAGGCAGAGAGTAGGTAGGGAAAAATATTTTCATGAAAGTGGACATCACGTGAAATAAAAATCTGGTGAGAATGAAGATCAAGTAATTTGTATCCTTTGATACCGAAAGGGTATCCAAGAAATAAACAACGACGAGCACGAGGGTCAAACTTGGTGCGGTGAGATTTAATGGTTGAAGCAAAACATAAGCATCCAAAAGTGCGAAGATGAGTGTAAGAGGGAGGATGGCCATATAGGAGTTCAAATGGTGTACAGTTTTGTAGCTTAGGAGTGGGAGTACGGTTTAGAAGGTAAGCTGCAGTAAGAATCATATCTGGCCAGTAGGTAAGTGAAAGACCGGACTGAAATTTCAGAGCTCTTGCAATATTGAGAATGTGTTGGTGTTTGCGTTCTGCAATACCATTTTGTTGAGGACTTTCAATGCATGTACGTTGGTGGATAATGCCATTGGTATTGTAGAAATCATTCATGAGAAATTCAGACCCATTGTTTGTGCGGAAGTATTTTATTTTAGCATGAAATTGGGTCATAACCAGAGAATGAAAGGAAAGAATATATGGTCTCGTCTGAGATTTTGTACGCATTATATAGAGCCAAGTACAGCGTGTATAGTCGTCTACCAAGGTGAGAAAATAACGGTCTCCATTATATCCCTCTTGTGAGCAAGGACCCCAAATGTCAGCATGTATAATTTCGAAAGGTTGTGTAGATATGTGGGAACTTGGTGGAAAAGGTAACTTGTGTAATTTAGCTAACGGACAAATATCACAAACAAATGATTTATTTGATGTAAAATTCGGTAATGTGTTTGACAAAAGAGATAAACGAGAATTAGAAACATGTCCAAGGCGATAATGCCATAATTCATGTACGGTAGGAGCAGAGTTGATAGGAACAGAAGAATTAGAGTCAGCTGCCAGCGCATAAGGATGGACAGTAGACATGTTAAAATGATATAGTCCATTGCAGATGTCACCCTTCCCAATCATTCTCCAAGTTGCTAGGTCCTGTATAAAACATTGTTTAGGAAAGAAAAGAAAACAGCAATTTGAAGAGAGAGTAAGTTGCCGAACTGAAAGCAAATTGAAAGAAAAAGTAGGAATGCATAACACATTTGTGAGAGTGATGTGGGAATTTAGTTTGACAGAACCAATGTGAGTAACATCTGCTAAAGCACCATTCGGAAGTTTGACTTTGGTGAAAAGTTTTGTAGGAATATCAGTATAAATAGAGGTGCAACAGATCATATGATCTGTTGCCCCAGTATCTATAATCCAAGGAGAAATGGTTGCTTGAGCAGAAGAAATATCAGAAGCATGAAGACAGAGAGGTATACCAGTCATCTGAAAATTTTCGGAATGGGATGATGAAGGAAGAGATTGAACATTGTTACTGGAGACTGCAGGAGTCTGTGATTGGAGAAGGGCTATTAGCTGTTGAAGTTGGTCCTTTGGAATTGTTACTGAAGAGTCGGCCGAAACTTGGTCTCCTGCTAAAGTGTTGACTTGGTTCACAGAAGTAGCAGGACCTGGAGGTTTTCCATGAAACTTATGGCCAGGAGGGTAGCCATTAAGCTTGTAACATTTTTCTCGCACATGTCCAGCCAATTTGCAATAAGTGCATTGTGATTTATCAAGCTCGGGATGAGCTTTAAAACAGCGATCAAGAGAATGACCTGCTATCTTGCAATGAGTACAAAAATATCTGTCTCTACGTTGGAAACCAGAGGATCTTGCAGAGTCATGAAAATTTTTGACAGCAAGTGCTAGAGAGTCCGCTGGGTTGAGTGGAAGAGAAATCTATTTTCTCTTCTCTTCTTGCTGAACCAAGGCATAAACTTCACTTAAACAAGGCAATGGCTTAATCAAAATAATTTGAGCCTTAATGGAAGTAAAAGAGTCATTTAGCCCCATTAGAAACCTCATCACCCAATCACGTTGCTGGTTTTCAAGCAAAACTTTGAGTGCTCCACAGGAACAAACAGGCGTAGTTTCAAAATTCTGCAATTCATCAAGAAACCCTTTGAGCTTGGAGAAATAAGTGCTGACAGAGTCACTACCTTGAGTAAGAGAATGAATGGCTTGCTTCAATTCATAGATGCGTGGGCCATTGTTCTGGGCGAAACGTTGCTCTAGTTCCAGCCAAAGTTCAGATGCCGTATCAATATAGATGATGCTGTTCTTGATTTCGGGGGACATGGCATTCTGCAACCAAGTAATCACCATGTCGTTGCATTCTAACCAATTCTCAAAAAGAGGATCGGAAGAGTCAGTGGGAATAGTGAAAGTTCCATCAATAAAACCTAGCTTTCGTTTGATACGAAGAGATCGTCGAATGGTGCGAGCCCAAGAGTGGTAGTTGTCGGCTGTAAGGAGGTGAGTAGTAAGCAGAGTGGCTGGGCCATCATTAGGATTAAGAAAATAAGGACTCGTGGAATCCTTTGGGTTGATGACAGCTGAAAAAGGATTTTCATCTGCCATGGAAATAACAGTGGCTATTCTATAGCTTTGATACCATGAAAAGAATTCGAGATGGTTGGGAGAAAGATAAAAGTTGAGACCGAATGCAATATTCTCATTCAGTGTCTATTTTTATCAAGCAGAGAGCTCCCTTTATACAAGCTTACGCAGTGGGAGAGGAGAAATAAAAATAACCAACTAAACAGCGAAAAGAATAACAGAAAAGATTCTTCCTTCAACCAACGTCAGTCTGTTGTAGGAGGCAAGGCTCCAGTGCTGTAGAATGCAGAGGAGTTGGTTGTGAGCTTGAGTGAGCAGCTGGAGGAGCTGGAGAATTGTTGCTGAGCTGGAGAATGAGATGCCCGGGCTGCCTATGCTCGGGATGCCCGGGTTGGTGCTGCTCAGACGGCCGGGGCTCGGGCTGCTCTAATATATTCCATAATAAATATTTCGAATTAGACCGTCTAATCTCCACTGTAAATTGAAGAGAATAGCATTCCTTGATTTGAGGTGAGGGTGTTATTCTGTGGTTTAACCAGGCAGGTAGAGATGGGCCAAGTATAAAGCAGGCCTAAAAGGACCACCTGGAATGGAAACAGTAAAAAAAGTAGTAGCAAACAAATCTAAGGGACCACAGGCCCAGACTAACTTCCCCGTCAAGCGGAATATAAAAATAGCAACTTCCCCAAACTCAAACAGTAAATTAGATACGGTGCTCCTTTGGAAATGGGAAATTAGGTCCTTTTAAGCTACCGTGACGTGATATATAGGTTATGTCAAAATATTTTTAAAAAAAATTTTATAATTATTTTATTATTAATTTTAATATTTTTTTATAAATTTTAATAATATTTTATAAACTTCAATAACTTTTAATAAACTTTTAATAAATTCTAATAATTTTTTATGAATTCCAACAATTTTTAATAAACTTTTTATACTACTTTATAAAAATATAAACATAAAAAATATTTTCAAAATCAAACCAAACATAGCAATCTGAGCTTCCCATATCGATCATATCGATTTGGACCTGCAAATTATTAGACTAATTGGCCCCTCAATGAAATTTCAGGAATGTTTTTTTTTTTTGGGTGTGTTTTCTACATAATACGTGGCATCTTTGGCCTTATTATGCAAATATATTAGTTGCCGTTCGGCGCAGAAAAAAAAAATATTAGTTGCCGTTCGTATACGTCTTGTCTCTGGTGTTGTGTTTTCGTTGGAAGTAATCATGCAAGGGCAACGTCATTTGCACTCTTCATATATTATGAGGTTGTTCGGTTGTGGTGTTTTTTGAGAATTTTTTATGTTTTGAAAATTTTTAGGTGATGTTAATTTTATTGGTATACGTGTTTTAGTTACTTTTATGTAGTGTTAAGAATGATGTTTGATTGTAGAATATTTTGTATTCTGAGAATTCAAAAAAATCCTGAGGATTTTTTTTAACCGTACAAGACTCTATATTCTTTCAAACTTCATTTTCTTTGGAAAATGACACGGAAAGGACCCGGTCCACAAGCAACATTTACACAGCCGATTCACACATACCATACATCCAATATTCCAATGGAATTACTCAATTAACACGGTATAGCCGACACATTACGAAGAAAATTTATTAGATTCATCAGTCTTTGTTTATTGAATTTGGATTCAGTCTTCGTACATTGAGTTTTAGACAAATCTCTCGTTCAATTGAGAAATATATTTGATCGGGTTGGGAGTGGAAGATCACTAAAACTATTAAAGTTGGGACGTATAATTTTTTATATTTTGGAAAAAATCGAATTGCATGTTGGATCCTTAAATGAGCTGGTCATAGCGAGGACAAGGTATGTTCAAAACGTGGATTATTCTTTCCTTCACTCTAGACTATATATTAGCTATATGTCTAGATGAGTTATGGAAAAGCACGTTGATCAGTTCAAAATAAAAGCATATATTAATGAGGACCGCTACCATGGCAAATTAAAACATATAGAATAAAACCTTTTCATGTCTAGGAAGTGCCGAACCTATATTTTTATATATATAATATAGTCTATGTTGATCTCATATCAGATTCTTCTGGACAATAAAAGAACACTTTGATGCCAGCACCGATATTATTGTACATGATGTGTAGCCAACTTGTGATTTTACCAAAAGATATATTAAGAAAAGGAATCGAGTTCTATCCGTGTATGTAGGGTCAGATATATAGAGAGTAATTAATTAATATGGGCATGATCAAGATCGTGGGTCCATCAAATATTGGGAGTTCTTATATATCTTACCGAAATGCACATTTACAATGAAGATAAATGATAATTGGTAGGGATGAAGGAACCAAGGTCAGCCTGCCAATTTCATAATCTATGTACTCATCTGAGTTCTTCAGATTGATCTTCCTTGGCTGATCAACTGTTTTGCTTGTTTTCTCTTTTACAACTTCTTCGACTCGAGTTTGGTCTTGAAGTTGAGGGTCTACTGCTTGTTTCATTTGGCCATTGAATTTTTACTTTTGTTTATATGTCATGTTTATAATTGCTTACATTATTTTTTGTATCTTCAGTGCTATTGGACTTTGTATTAGGTAATGATTTTTTTTTACTAGTTTTTCTTTTTAATTTAAAGTTGGTGAAGGCATCATGATTATTCAAACAATTTGGTAGATGGAACACTTATAATACTGGTCATATATAATTATTTAAAAGGGAAAAGAAAAAAAGTTGTGCTCTGTTTCATTTCAACCACTTTCTTATCATTCTGTTGAGTATTATTTTTGGTTCTTGTTTTTGGTTTCTCAATTTCTAATCTCTTGCTTAAACGATCTTTAGGTGGGTTTGGTCCTGTTTCAATGGAAATGCTTGGATAAGCCAGGTACGTGTTTCTTAAAAAAAAAAAAAAAAAACCGTACGAGTACGGGGTTGGGTTGAGTTCGGGCGGATCCAATAGCAATTAATTCGGGTCGGACAATTCACAGACCGTATAGATCCGACCCGACCCGACCGGCACATGAACACCCCTGATATAGGGAGTAAATGTTCATTATGATGCTCAGGAAAATGTCCGTCTATAATAGAGGAAAGAGGCAAGTGTGTTCATCCGCTTACGTCATCTGATCATGCTTCATGTTCACATCAGTATATATTAGTCTATTTAAATTTTTCAATATTTAATTAGAAAGATCTTAAATATTTAACAATTATAAGCTGTTTTCAACATATATATCTCGAAGACTTTTTAGTTTGGCCGCCTTAAAGCTAGTACTCCGTCAAGAGGAATATATTATTATGCAATTTAATTAAGTTCCCCCTTATTCGCATCATATAAACAAATCTGTTTACTTTAGCTTTCGTCTTGTTTTTTTTTTTTTTGGGGGGGGGGGGGGGGGGCTTTCTGGTGAGAACTCAAGGTATACCCATGAGCTCTCGCGTTCCTTTTTCCTTTCCTTGAACTTTTTTCTATGCTAATTTGCATAATCCACTTAGGTATTTTGGGTTCGCGGTGGTCTTTAGTTACCAGTTTTCTCGTGGTCAGGGGACATTGACAGCATTGGTTAACAAACTACTACACTTAAAGAATATTTTCCTCATTTTTCACAACGGTAAACAAAACCACGCAAAACACGAAATGAAGGCTGAAGCGCACAGAAATAGTTGCTCGCTCTCTTTTCTGTCGTACTTCAGCACATGGCTGACTAGCTTCCACTTAAGCCTCACCACTTGAAAGGTTCCCCAAACCCCACTCACCCTCTATATAATCCTAGGCTCCTAGCTTTTTCTTCAAAAGCACCTCACTCCTCAGGCACTTCGTGAAACCCTATTCCTTGTTTCCGCGCCCTGATCACCTAGACCCACCATGGAATATACCCAACAGCGTGAACCACCCCATGTTGCCATCGTGCCCACTCCAGGGATGGGTCACCTCATCCCACTCGTTGAGCTCGCCAAGCGACTCGTGGTCCAGCACGATTTATTTATCACCTTCATCCTTCCCACAGATGGGTCTTCCACGAAACCTCAAGAAGCCGTCCTTGAAGCCCTACCGGATAGTATTTCCTACATCTTTCTTCCTCCGGCTAACTTCGACGACCTCCCTGAGGACGTTAGTATCGAGACCCGGATCTCTCTGAGTCTGAGTCGGTCCCTCCCTGCCCTTCGGGACTCCTTCAAAAACTTATCTGGGTCAACTCGGCTTGTGGCACTGGTGGTTGATTTATTTGGTACGGATGCCTTTGATGTGGCTAAAGAATTTGGTGTGCCTTCATACATTTTCTTTCCCACGACAGCGATGTGTTTGTCAATTGTATTTTATTTACCAGAGCTTGATGAAAGCTGTTCTTGTGAATTCAGAGACTTGCCTCAACCGTTCAAATTACCCGGGTGTGTGCCGGTTCATGCGAATGATCTGATGGACCCACTTCAAAATAGGAAGGACGAGGCCTATAGATTGGTTTTACACATCAGCAAAAAGTATCCTCTTGCTTCTGGAATCATGGTTAATAGCTTTTTCGATTTGGAGCCGGGTGCTTTTAAAGCTATGGGGGAAGGAAAAGAGGGCAAGCTGCCACCGATTTACCCAGTTGGACCACTAGTGAAGTCCTCCTCAGATCATGGGACTGATGGGTCTGAGTCTTTGATCTGGTTGGATAAGCAGCCAAAAGAGTCAGTATTATTTGTTTCATTTGGCAGTGGTGGAACCCTTTCACATGACCAGCTGAATGAATTGGCTCTAGGACTTGAAGTGAGTGGGCAGAGATTTCTTTGGGTTGTTAGGAGCCCGAATGAGAAATCTGCAAATGCTACTTACTTTAGTGCCCAAAGCATCAAGGATCCATGGGATTTTCTTCCTAAGGGGTTCTTGGAAAGGACTAAAGGGGTGGGTCTAGTGGTGTCTTCTTGGGCTCCTCAAGTCCAGATCCTGAAGCATGCCTCGACCGGTGGGTTCCTGACCCACTGCGGGTGGAACTCAAGCCTGGAAAGCATTGTGCATGGTGTGCCTTTAATTGCATGGCCACTCTATGCGGAGCAAAGAACGAACTCCGTATTGCTAGCTGATGATTTGAAGGTTGCGTTGAGGGTAAAATACAATGATAACGGCCTGGTGGGACACAAAGACATAGCAAACTACGCAAGAAGCCTAATTGAAGGAGACGAAGGGAAATTGCTTCGAAGCAAAATGAAGGAACTGAAGGATGCAGCTGAAGTGGCTTTGAGCCAAGAAGGGTCGTCCACAAAATCTCTGGCCGAGGTTGCTGAGATATGGAAGAGCCACCAAAAATAATGTATCCTCTGTATATGCAGGTGATGGTCTTGTACTGGTTCTTGGATCTTTCTTGTGGTCCATACTGATCTTCTTGAATAAAAAGGACAATCAAATATTACAGAGTCTACTGCAGTGCACCGCTCTTCAAAAAATAAGCATTACACTATCCAACCGCCATGAATGACCACACTCTGCATTACAGGACCTAGGCAAAAGTCCACTACACAAAAAAAAAAAAAAAAAACGATATGGTCAACCACCGCCATGGACTTACTTCTTCATGATCAATAATTGAGGAAATTTTTTTTGTTTCATTTTTATTTTTTTGGCAATGACTAATGAGTGGTTTGCTTTAATGATTGACGTTGATGTTACTCTCTTTAAGGTCCATTCGTGAGGGTGGGGTCAATCTGATGTATGAATAATTTTAATGGATTGTGATTTCTTTTTAATATATATATTTTTAATTTTAAAACTAATTGCCTTTTCTTATTACTGATGCCTCTATTAGGGATAATTTTGTATATTTGGACCAAAAATGTCCCTTTAAATTGACATAACTTCAACTAGTATCGTTAAAAATCCAGTAAACGCACTAGTGTTTGTAGATGAATTTTACTGGGTATTTTTCTTTAGGATAATAAGAAGAAATCTGTTCATTTTAACCCAAATGGCCAAATTATTAGGCTTGTATAGTTTTGGGCCGAAACTGACCCGGTTCAGCTGGTTCGACTGTCGGCCTATTTTGCCCAGAATCGAGTGAGTTGGTTCAGGGGGCCTAAAAGGCCAAACCGCACCGAACTGAGGGTATGCCAGTAATTTTGTCTTCTTGTTTTTTTTTTCTTTTTTTTTTTTTAAGTGTGGGGTGTCACACCCCTTCCCCCTTTTGAAATTTTTCCCCAACCCCCCCTCCTTCGGCCTTCATTTCTTTTGCCCCCTCCCCCCTTTTGAAACCTTAGCTGCCCTCACACCCCGCCGGCATCTCTGCTCTCTTTCTCTCTCTCTCTCTCTCTCTCTCTTGTTCCAGAACTCCACTCTGCTTTCCCCAAAACTCTACTCTTGATTGGAGACGTGTTTTGTGCATTTGGAAGCACAAGGCCAAGTCCAGCAGCTCCAGTTGATCAAGACCAACCTGTTTGCAAACCAGAGACTCCGTGCAAAGTTGATGACGCCATAGAAGACTGGTCGAGCATCATACATTACCTGCAAGGAGCCATCAAGGATATCTAGGCAGCCAAACCCAAGTAAGTTTATGGACACTGAGAAGAAAAATAAGAATCGAAATGTATATCATAGTATTTGTTAATACCTTTGATTGTTGTTAAGATCATATCATTTTAGTTAATTGGATAAAATTCTTAGATATCAACTTACACACATACAAGTCACCAACAAGAAGACACTACCCTTAAAGTCCCCACCATAGAAAAATTTGGGCCCATTTCTAGGCCCAAACTAATCGAACTAGGCCAACCCTTGAACCTAATCGGCCTGACTGGTTCTCCCAAACGATGGTTCGGTTGTCAGTTGGAATTTCCTTAGAATTGAACCAGTCGGTACGGCCCTGGTTTGGGCTCAAAACCGAACCGAGTGGTAGGTTTTCAGCACTTGAAATTATTGCTTGTGTAAAGCGATTCAATTATCTTATACGGCCGGTCGTTTGTGATGGTTTTGAAACCGTTCCTTATATGAAACGCAGCCTCGTTTTTTCACCCAGTTCTGTATTATGCTTTAAGCACTCTACCCATCACCCTAGAGTTTCGGAGTGTGCGGACATGGAGAAATCTTTGGTGACCCTTGAGAAAGGAACTTCCTGCTCTGCATGGAACTACTGTGGCCAGAGACTGGCCACTGGCTCCGACGACGGTAGCCTGGCCATATTCGATTCGCGTGACCCAGCTTCTTCTTCTTCCCTCACCTGCTCCTCCAAGTTTAGGGTTAGTAATGCGTTCGCTCTCATACTTTCTCCTATGTATTCCTTCCTCCTTTACTTGTTTCAAATTGAAAATTTAGTTGCTTTATCAATAGCTTGCATTTTTTGCGTGTGTTGGGTAACTAATAGCATATGTCCTTGATTAAATAAATCCAAAACCCCCTACGGAAGTCGAAGCATATTGTTAACTCAATTGTTGGTTTTCAATACTTAATCTGATTCTAGTGGAGTAGACTGTGCTTGAGTGTAGTGTGAATCACTCTTGAGGCAATTAATGCTGCATGAAAGAGCATACTGGTGTCGTTTTTTGACCGGGTTAAAGTTGATAGTTTTCGAATTGGGGCAACTTATTGATGTGCCACAGAATTGGAATTGGATTCAACTATGCTTAGTATAGAACATGTAACTGGAATTTGGAGGATAATACTTTTTAGACTGCCATCAGCACCACGTCAATAGATGCTGGGTATCCTTTGGATTTGGTGAATGTTTTGCAAGCATGGATTCCTATCTGTGGCTCACTTTTGCAGATTTTCATTAGGTTATATTTGCCGCTGGTTTTGGGTGAGATTATCGAAACTAGAAAATTCTTTTGAACCTCTGCTGCAGAAAGTTAGGTTCTGTTTGATTACTCCTGATATACACGACTTATCCCATGGAACATTTTTGTAGGTACATGAGGCCAGCATTGTCAAGGTTGTTTGGGTTCCTCCAGAGTATGGTGATGCAGTTGCATGCATTTTCACAGATGGAACCATTGCACTGTGGGAGGAGGTCGTGGAAGGTGTCCTGCAACTTTATTATCTTTAAATTGCCAAAGTGTCGTGGTTATATGCCAAGACCCTTAAGCTGTTGGATGCATAACTAGGAAGTTTAAAACTTTAAATCCAACAATGAGGTTGAAAGTTGAACACATTTGTTGTTGTTTGCCTTTTAGATTCTCTAGATGCACAACCTCTACAATGGAAGCTGTGCAAAAGCTTTAAAAGCAATACCACTAAAGTGTTGGATATCCAATTTGGTCTCTCTCTGAGAAGTTTGAAAATGGTGAGATTCAAGAGCTATTGCAGAGTTGCTTAGTCATAATTTAATGCTTATAATGTATCAGTTGATTTTAAGTGGTGATGATGCTTGTGTGACTGTTGTGCAATTCATTTGATCTGACTCAACATCTCTTTTGACTTGCATTAAGTCCATTCCTCCTCAACACATTTTATAAGTATTGGTGTGCTGTGGGGATGGACCATTATGACTGTTCAATGTTAATGTAATTTTACAAATTAGCAATAGCTGTGATTATCTCAAGTGAGAAAGAATCTGTAACTCCATTGGCACAAGCCTTCTGTTTTATTTTTCTTCGAAGTGCCATCATGGCATTTTGATAGTAATCTACATTGCTCGAATGTATGATATAGGTTGCTGCATATTCAGATGGCAATGTGAAAATATATGAGCTTCTGGATTGCTTGGAGCTGAAGAATTGGCAACTTCAGGTGATAATCTTACTCAATTGAAACAATATCTTAATCATTTGAAGCTAATTTTGTTGTTAACATTGCTAATGAGTGAAGTTTGGTGCAATCTTGAAAACCACACTATGCATTGTAATTGTAAAAGTGATACCAGCAATTGAATCTGTGCTTACTCAAACTTGTTATGTGACTGTTTTTTTTGCCTGACTCTGCCCTTTTTTAAATTCTGTTTTTTATTTGTTGAGTTGGTCCCATTTGTGCACGTGACTATTTCAACTTTTTTGTAGTACTTACATTTGAGAACCATTTGTAGACTTTATCTTTTTATCCTCAACATCATGTTCTTCCTTTGGCCAGGCTGAATTTCAGAATGTTAGTGAGTCGGTCTCTACATTTAGCAAGGCTTTGTGCTTATCTGCATCTATCTCTTGGAATCCACAAAGAGGTGAAAGCCAGGGATCTAGTTTCGTTTTGGGTTTCAATTCAGATACACCCCAACTGAATTCATCCAAGGTATACTCTTTTACTCTGGCTTTCTCTCTTGTTCATTTCCCTTGCTCTGGGTATTATCGATACTTGGGCATGCGTCTCATCTCATCGCCTCATACTTGAAAGGATCTCGTTGACTTTCAAGTATCGTAAATGTGAGTTTGAAGTCCCACTCCCTAGGCATAACCTAACCTTGACCATTTGGATGGTATGGTAATGCAAAGACTTTGTATTCCTCAGCAACAGGGTTAAGTTTCTGTTTCTTTCTTGATTTAAGTGATTCATGTAACCAGACTCCCTGACTATGTTGTATTCAGTCTCGAGCACTGCATTGTTTCCTAATGGTTTTGACACAAGCACAACCTGGTTTGTGAATTTGCGATTTCTTCACTTTGCTACTGGAATCAATCTCTCCTATCTTCGGTTGGCCTTTCCTGTTAACTGCCACCATAATAAAAGCAACGCTAACAAAAGCACAAAATAGTAATAATAATTGAAAAATGCAGATCCTTCTTATTATGGAAGCGGCTCATGATCATTTGGTTCATTATTTTTCCCTTTCCCTCAAAACAGAAAAATTGAAGTGCGCTTTTGGTATCAACTTTTGGAGAAATATTATTCCACATTATACAAACAGGCCTTTATGAGTTCTTTATTTGGTGAAATTTTGGGGAAAACTAGGAATCAACCTAAAGTGGTTGAACTGTTGACATTAATTTGATCATTAATTGCAAATAAGATTCCTGCAGGTATGGGAATTTGACCAGGCTCACCAAAGATGGCTTCCGGTTGCAGAGATGGCTCTGCCTGGGGACAAAGGTGATCAGGTTAATGCTGTCACATGGGCACCAAACATTGGCAGGTAATGTACTTTCTAATTTCTATTGGATCTTCATATTTTGTTTGGCAGTCTGAACTTCCTGAGATAGACTACTTTGTACTGAATTATGCTTTCCAAATATACTTGAAATGATTGAATGTGAGTGCTAGTTCAAACAACTTGGTTCAGGTTGTCTTTGTGTCTGATGCTGCTAAGGTTTTGTTGATAGGCAGAAAGATTAGTCCTTGCAATTCTATTTTCATTGACAGTTTTACCGGTATGGTGTTCTTTCAGACCATATGAAGTAATAGCTGTCGCTACTCAAAGGGGCATTGCCATATGGCATCTGGGTTTGGACCCTGACCCAGATGGAAGGCTCTCAGCAGAGAGAGTCGCATTGCTCTCCAGTCACGAAGGCGAGGTATTAATAAGCATCGTTTTGCTGTTTACATTATTATTCGTTAGCACAAATTTGAAGGCTATAGGTGTAGTTCCATGAAAATATGCAATTGTAGAAGAACATGGTGGTGTCGGGCAGAAATATGCTTATACCTTTTTGTTTTTTTACGGAGTTCGGAGCAAATCCTTGTCTCTGAAAGGAAGTTATGCAAAAGATGATTGCAGTTATTTTAATCATAGGAATTTCATGAAAAAAGAGGACGAAAATGTAGGATTATACAAAGCAACACCAGGAAGAAATTTCCATCTGAGACTCCTAGGACAACTTGTTGGACCTTATTTTGTTTACGGAGAAGAGGAGGTAGTAGCATTGAATCTTTGTTCAATTCTGTGATCAGGTGTGGCAGATGGAGTGGGACATGAGTGGAATGACGTTGGCAACCACAGGAAGCGATGGGGTGGTACGGTTGTGGCAGTCTAATCTGAATGGCGTTTGGCACGAACAGGCTGCATTTGAGCCCACTCCTTAGCCGCGGCATATTCTCATTTATTTCCTTCTTGTTGGGGTGTCCCTATTTCCTGTATTCATAACGAAGAAATCACTCCTGCCAACAAGTAGTAGTAAGGAATCAGATTTTCAAATGCCATGTTTCTTCTTCTGTTAGAGCTTAGTTTCTGCTAGCAACGAGGGGCAGCTTATATTTACATTTGTGATCCTCCCTAAAACTTTAGAGAAGCCATGAATCCCATTAATATTTCTGAGGGACCTGCGGTTTTTGTTTTATTACAATAAACTTAAAAGAATAATGGGTAACTCATACCTGTACCAAGGAATTCTATTTCTCTTCTTGCAGTTTGATAAAAAAGACGTGGCAAAAAACATCTTAATTGTGGTCAAACAATACTCACACTTGAGTCAAGAATGTGTTGTAGCTACGTCTTCGACACTATCAGGCATCGACTATAATTGCTCTTCACTATTACTTGCAGAAGTAAACTGGTTAAATTAAAATGACTATAAGTCTATAAACGGTCTTGACAATTACTTGAGCAGTTTTTAATTTGGTTTGAAGTAGAGAATACATCAATATATTAGCTTTTAATCCCCAATGGTTGTCTAAAAAAAGTGGCAAGATAATATAAGCTAATATGGCGGGGATCAAGCGTTATTGTAAAAGGGCTGGACACCCATAAGCTTGTCAGACCATCGGCCTTTTTTTATTCCTTTTTTTGAGCAAAATATTATCGGATTAATTTCACCGCCTACTTCGTTTTCATAGCATACATATTAATTCTTTATTCCAACTCCTCTCTTTCTCACCAACGAGGTCAAAGTTGCCTCGACGACCAC
The DNA here is from genome assembly GCA_003952965.2 of Morella rubra. Taxonomy (NCBI): domain Eukaryota; kingdom Viridiplantae; phylum Streptophyta; class Magnoliopsida; order Fagales; family Myricaceae; genus Morella; species Morella rubra. The sequence continues at coordinate 4,437,037 of CM025852.1, forward strand.
AACATCCTGAAACTACTTCTTCTCAGCCTTCTGGAACTACGTACATCATTTGACTCCCAGTCCCAGCAGGATCCCAACCTGGTGAGTTTGGTTCTGTTCTTTCTTCTTGTCTCCTTCTCGTTTCCATTTAATGCCAACATATGTTTTTTCTTCGCTTTATGACGGTTATCTGTGCGGCCTTTTTTGGTTTTTCAATATATACCATTCCTGCTCAGATTTAACTCGAGCTAGTAGTATGGCCGATCTGTGTATGTTTTTGGCTGTGTCTGCATTGAGTTTGCCTTGGATTTTACCAATGTGGGCCTCTTGATATTGCAAATAGAGTAACAACAATTGATGTTTTTAGATGTAAATGCAATCCCCAATGTTTGTGATTTTCGGTGTTCTTTTTTAATTATGATTGAGCTGTTAAGAATAAAAGAGAAAAAGTCTTGTGGAGATTATAGACTAGCAAAGTAAACTCAAAGAATTGAGGAGGACAAATTGGTGTGTCTCAAAGATATTGGAAAGCATCAACATTTTCACACAAATGAGAGAATTAATACAAAAGGCAAGTTGATATGTCTGTCAAATATTGAAGAACATCTACATTACTCGATCTCTAATTTTTATCTTGTGTCTCAACATCTCTAATTTTTATCTTGTGTCTCAACAAGAGAATTTTTGAGTAATAAATTCTTTTGTGTAAGTGTAAGATTTGAGTGTACTTGGCTTTAGTTATTTGAAATGGCTTTTTTTTTTTTTTTTTGCTTCTACTCTTGATTTTGATTTTGAACTAGAATTTCACTTGAGTTTGAACACAGGCTCGTTGGGTGATTGGCGTTAAGCAAACTAAAATTTTATTTTATTATTATTACAAAAATTTCTCTTTTCACTTTTCACAAACTCTTTTTCTACTTTTTCATTCTCTCTCTTCACCTTTTTACCAACTCCTAAGGTTATGTTTGGTTCGGTTTTGAAAATATTTTTTGTGTTTTTTTTTTGGAGGTTAGTGTAGATTCTCTTGGATTAGTGAAAAATTTGTTAAATGTTGTTGAAGTTTGTAAAAAGTTTGTTAAAAGTTTGAGTTTGTAAAAAGTATTGAAATTGATGAAAAAATGTGAAATTTTTTTGAAATTTTTTGAGACTAAACCAAAATAACCTAAAATTTTGTTCCCAAACACCATGTAAATTTGTAGTTGAGCGTGATGCCTCTAAAATTTGAACTGTGCAATTTGTACTCGAGTTGCATGTACCTCACAACATTAGCATGCTCATCTCTTGAGTGACCTATGTGCTAGAGAAATTGGTAGCTGTTATAAGCCGCAGTTCTGGTAATGCTGCTGGTTTGAATAAGTAATGTTTGATTGTAAAAATTTTATAGTATTGGAGTTAGTAAAAAAAAAGAGAGAGATGATTTGAATGAATTTTTATATTTATTTGGAGTGAAAAGTGATGATTTATTGAAGAGAGAATTTTGAAGAAGTTATTTTATTGAGGTGAAAATTTTAGGAGTTCGAAATTTTTACTCTCAAGAGTCTCTCTAGATTAAACTGGAGGACGCTTGTACTCATTGTGCAAGAGTCTGAGTTACTGGATGTTTTGAATATATTGGTTATTGGCTTGTCAAAAAGCTTCTCGAGAAAGGATATATCATTTTTTTAATATTTATAATAATTTTATTTTAAGGGATATTTTTATCATTTTGCATATGTACTTGTCAAATCAAACTAAGACACTAATTGATTGTTTTAAAATATTGAAATAAAATATTTTAGAACTTAGGATCTATTAATTTTTACCTATAATACGAATTAATATGAACTTAATTAATACCATGTTATTCAAAACCAATTTTGATTTAGAAAAAATTTTAAATTTTAAATTTATTTTCTGAAAAGTAATAGAACTTTTATCTTGACTTAAAATTTTTTTTCCTTTGTTTCAGATGCTTATAAAAAAAATAAAAAATAAAACAAATTGCAAAATTTATTGTACAAACAAACGAGCAGAACCAATTGTTTATTCCTGATACTCCTCCTTGTCCTTAGCCTTCTGGAACTACATCATAGACTCCCAGTCCCAGGATCCCAATCTGGTGAGTTTGGTGCTGTTCTTTGTTTTTGTCTCCTAATTCTTGTTTACATTCTATGCCAACCAACATATGTTTTTTCTATATATAACTGCTGAAATTTAACTCGAGCTAGTAGTATGGCCGATCTGTGCGTGTTTTGGCTGTCTTTGTGAACTAGAATTTCACTCGAGCCCGAACACAGGCTCGTTGGGTCATTGGAGTTGAGCTTGATCCCTGCTTGAACTGTGCAGTTTGTACTCGAGTTCCGTTTACCTATCAACATTAGCGGGCTAATCTCTTGAGTTGGGGGCAAGGAGTGACCTATGTGCGAAATAAATTGGTAGTTGTTATAAGCCGTAGTTCTGGTCTGGTAATGCTGCTGATTTGAATCGAAAGAGAATTAGATCAAAATGGAGGACGATTCTAGTCATCGTAGAAGAGTCTGCGTTACTGGAGGTTCTGGATATATTGGTTCTTGGCTTGTCAAACAGCTTCTGGAGGAAGGATATACTGTCCATGCGACTCTGAGGAACTTGGGTCTCTCTCTCTCTCTCTCTCACACACACACACACACACTCTGAGTGTGTGTACGCACGCCTGGGTATCTCTCTGATGGTCTTTGATTTAACATGAAACTGCAGGAGATGCATCCAAAGTGGATTTCCTAAAGTCCTTGCCTAAGGCCAACGACAGGCTAGTGCTATCCCAAGCCGATATTTACAACCCCGCCGAGTTCGAACAAGCAATTAAAGACTGTCATTATGTCTTTCATGTGGCCACCCCGATGCTACATAACGCCCAAAGCTCCCAGGTCTGTCAATTTAACAAAGATGTTACTTATTTTACGCATACACGTTACAGAATTTAATTTGGCGAACAAGAGTATGATAATCCCGAAACACAGTACAAGGATACAGTTGAAGCTGCTATTGCCGCGGTTAGAATTATTGCTGACGCGTGCATTCGATCACAAACCGTAAAGCGACTCATCTACACTGCCTCTGTAATGGCTTCGTCGCCATTGACAGAAGATGGAGTTTGTTTCAAGTCCTGCATCGATGAATCTTGTTGGACACCGCTTGATGTCTCATTCACTTATGCCAACGATTTTTTGCTGGTACGTACTTCTGCAATATCATGTTCGACTTTGACTTGAGATACTTTTCTAAGAAACTCACTGAATCCTATATATGATTGACTTGATAACTTATATGTGACTATTTAAGAACGAGAACACTAGAATTTGTTCCTACCATGATCATTACCCAAAATGTACCGAGTGTTTGATCTATATATGAAGATCTTGGAACAGTGAATATCTATTTTCTTTTCTGGGTATGTGTTGTAGGGATACATTAAATCAAAGACATTAGCAGAGAAAGAGGTGCTGAAATATAATGATGTTGATAATGGCAGACTCGAAGTTGTGACACTTGTCTGTGGCCTAGTGGGAGGTGAAACTCTTCTTCCATATGTACCTGGAAGTATGGAGACAATTGTATCACCGATCACAGGCAATTTGGACTTCCTAAACTCATTAAAGCTTTTGCAAGAACTTCTGGGTTCGATTCCTCTCATACACATCGAAGACGTTTGCCGAGCACATATCTTCTGCATGGAAAAACCATCAATGAAAGGAAGATTCCTTTGTTCTGCCACCAATCCAACCATCAGAGAAATCGCAACATACTTGCAAGAAAAGTTCCCGGAATATCATGAGATAGCAATACAGTAAGGCTTTTTATTTACAGTAGAATTGCTGGCATTTTTTGTCCGTTTCGTTTGAAAGAGAAATTTGATCACCCATGTTACTTTAGAAAAAAAAAGAAAAAGAAAATCACCAATCAAGAGGGGTCATAAGACTCATTCTTAAGTTAACCAAGGCGGCTTTTCTTTGACTCTGAGACTCTTTTTCAGATTCATGGAAGGAGCAGATGACAGAATTGGATGCGATTCTACAAAATTGACAGAAATGGGGTTTGTGTACACGTACGATGAGGAGATGATATTAGATGGAAGTGTGGAATGTGGAAGGCGATTGGAAGCCATACCCTAAAGAATTCGTTCCCAGTTCTGGGCGATTGGGAGCCATACTTTGGACGTATAAATATGGATAACGGTTAGGATTCATCAATCTAACCAAATTATAGTACAAACTTCAATGTACATTCGACGTTCCACAAGTTCCTGAACTGGCGTGTCCATGAGCGTATTTCTAAATCAGCTAGTTCTTTGTTTGCTTTTGTCTCTTGTGATTTTAGTTATGTTAATTAAAGTGTTAATATGGAAGCGTACCATCTTATTCGAGAAACTGTTTTTATGATTAATTCTAAAAGTCATCTCGATGTTTATGAATACTATTCAAATTTAGTTTGGATCTACGATGGACTGATACTCTAGTTGTTTTATATGTTTATGAATTAAGGTAATAGTAGTTGATTAAAAAAAAAATTTGCAGAAGAGCTGCAACCTATGTTACTTCCTTTTCGGTTGTCAAGGACAACGATTGACACCGGGGTACCTTAACCTTTTAAATGGAGATTACATAGATACTGATCATTTCTCTGCCATTTGGATCCATCGGAGAATTTACGGAGGGAATTGGGTTTTAAATTTTCAGAAACCACAGGATTATATATATATAGACTGTTCCCCAGTTCCCAGTTCAGCTAGCTAGCCGGTCCGATTAGAGGTGCTAAAATTAGTGGATAAAAAAAAAGTAGTGGGGAGTCACATCTACAATTATTATGTTATTTTTTATTTGATTTGGCGTAATTCAATCACGTTCGCTTCCCAACAATTAGCTGACCAGATATGATTTTTTATAGAACCAATAGCTATAGTAGTACTGATCTAGAAGTAGCATTGTCTTTGGCTGAAATACATCTGTAATTTATGTCGGGGACTGAAAGTGAAACTCCCTTAACTAATCATTACAGGGATCAGATAAGACAGGAAAAGAAGCAAAAAAAAAAAAAAAAAAACAAGTGGGTGAAAAAGGTTGTAAACCCATAAGCTTTTTGGGCCATCGGAGAATCATTTGTTAAATACACTTATAATCCCGTCCCCCACACTCTGCATATATCAGTTTTTCACCAAGTTCTAGATCTCCCTCACCAGCATGACAAAGGATGCAGCATGTCACGCGCGTGTTTTAAAAATAAATAAAAAGTATAATATATTTAATAATTTTTTTTATTTTTTTATTTAATTTATTTTTTTTTAATTTTAATTTTATTTTTTTAACCTGACATATATTGACATACGATCCCTTTAGAAATCTAAATAGAAATTAGACTGAAAGTGTGATTTCCAAACAGAATCTAAACTCAAGAAGTAACTTTTCAATTCTAGAAATTTAGGCATGTTCTTAAAATCTCATAAGCAATAAGTTTTAAATTTCTTATAAAATAAAGAGAAAAGAGAATACATCACAGTAGACTTCATATCTATCTATGAGCACAGATTAAATTGGATCTCATAACTTTTAATTTGTCTAATTATATTTCAAAAGTTTTAAAAGACATCGATCCTTAAACTACATAAAAAATTATTGAAATGCCCCTATAAGAAAAAAATTATTAAAAATTGAAATTTTTTTTATAAATAAAAATATAGGAATTATATTACATTTGTATATTTACTTTTAATTTCATTTATTTTTCTAATTTTGTTTGGAGGAGTATTTCGGCTAATCCATATTACTTTCGATCAAATTTAACGGTCAAATCGAATAAAGTGCAATAATTGATTCGTTTTTAAAACTTTCTGATATAATAAAATAAATAAATTAGATCATATATCCCAAAAAAATAATTTTTGTGGAGATAAATATTGGGTTGAGACCCGCATTTGGACCGGACGTCACTGCAGGAAGCCAGCCAGCCAGGATTACGGCCCCTTATCAGGCCCAAGACAAAGACAATGAAGCCAGCCAGCCCGCCTTTTTAGTTAACAATCTTACGGTCCTGAAGGCTGAAGTCTGAACTGGTTGACTTTTATGAGTGATAACAATTTGAATGGCCCATGCTCTCCAACCGCCTGCCATATACCGCACCAATCTTCTTCTAATGGCTCAGAATCTTAGCGCTCGAGAGAAATATTTCAGCTTTGTTGCAGGAAGATGATTGCGATTCCTATGCTTCGATCTCTTTGTAAAACTCCAACCTTTATGGTCCCTTCGACTTCTCTGGGTTCTTCTCCTTTCTTGCAAAACCCGCTAAAATACCCATTTGGAAAAGGCAGGGATTCCAAATGCTACCGAGGGAGGAGGCTTGATAAGAGAAGGGGAGGTACTGTTGTTTGTAATGCATTGCTTCCAGTTGATCCATGGGCACCCAACATTAATTCAGAGAGCATCGCTTCACAGCTTTTTGCTTTTTCTTTGTTTCCCTACATTGGTTTCTTGTACTTCATCACCAAATCCAAGTCTGCCCCAAAGCTCACCCTGTTTGGGTTCTACTTCTTGCTCGTCTTTGTGGGCGCTACCAGTGAGTTCTCAGACTCATTTCCGGTGTATCTGTGTTATTTTTGGCTTGTGCTATTTGGAGGCACAAATATGATTCCACTGTGAGGTTTAATTTTGGATGGGATAGTATATGTCGCAATTCTTACAATTGTGAAATTAGCATTTGTTAGGTCATTTCGTGGTACCTTTTGCTCCTCGTGTTTGTTTAAGCTTCCTAGAGTAGTCAAAGTAGGTTGGACATAGGTCTAATATCTCTTGCAATCCTGAGAAACTTATCTGCTTGCCCGCAAGTTGAACAACCACAACAGCTTAAATTGTTCGAGAATTGGGAAATTTTGTTTCGCGGTGAAGACTTTTGAGTGCCAAGATTCGTCTCCTTGGTTCAAATTCTTCAAACATTAATCTTGTCTAAATGTAGTTGCTTTTTTGTCTCACGTTGTGATTTAGCCAAATGGCCATGTCAATTATGTCATCTGCATGCAGAGGGCCAGAAAATGGCTAGACTATTGGGGATATGGCCAGCATCTCTGTCTCCAAACTTATAATACAGTGGCATGATGAAGCAACATTGCCACTGTCTTAGCACTGGCATTAACTTAGCACAAGCCACTAATACGTTATGTCACATGTAAATGTATGATTTTGGCGAACAGAATAGTGATACCTTTTCCCTCTTCTTGTCACTTATTTTTCTTACTGTCCACAGATTTGTTTCAACTCTACTAATTTCCTTATTATTGTTCTTTCTTGCCTGGCCGCATACTTTTTGAACAGTTCCTGCTGGAATTTATGGTAACTTCTCTTACCACTGACTCATATTTAATGTAATTCTATGATGAAGTTCACTTATAGATGCCTAACTGGAAACTCTGATTATGTGAGACAGCAAAGGTGCATTATGGTACCTCCTTGTCGAATGTGGACTGGTTACATGGTGGAGCTGAGTCACTTCTTACTCTAACCAACTTATTTATTGTGTTGGGGTTGAGAGAAGCCCTAAGGAGAGCTCAAGATTCAAAAAGAAACACATCCACTACTGTTTCAGGGTTGGAAGAGGACAGGAGTTCCATCTAGGACAAGGGGGAAGCTTCACTTTTCATTAGTGTTGTTGTCACTCTCATTCACTTTTTAAAGCTACAACTTGCCTTTCTGGCAGATTTGGCTCCTCGTCTTGTTCTTTCTACTCCGTCCCGATTAGATTCAGGATATTTTCCACAGCTGTGCTTAGTTGTCACCACTAGAAGTACAGTTATGGAATGTATCCTTCTGCTGTTGATTCAGACTTTTTCTCGAGTAAAGATGAGTTTCCGACATAAGATTTTACTTCTCCCATCCATCTTCCTTGCCGGTGTATGTCATGTATTCTCATTGATGGTTTGATGTGTTTTTTTTAGTTTTCTCAAAGCCATTGGTGGAAGATTCCTTTGGAGGATGAATCAAGTTACATAAAAATGTTCCTATGCAAATTAGAATGACAACCCCTTACGCTTTCATGGCTGGTCTCCTTGCTTTCTTGCGAGATTTTTGGAGATGTCAGTGGATCGATTACTTGATGACTCTAAATTCAATTTATTGGTATACTGCAACCCATTAAGAACTACAGTACAGCAGAAATTGGGAGAAAAATGTTAATGCTCTAATAAGTACTGATATCTATACCATAGCTAAAATTACATTGACTATATATCGTATAAGCATCCCCTCCTTCATAATACCAAGCTGGATTCAACAGGTCTAAGCATATTGCATCCCAAATGGTGTTCTTATTCTTTTTGTTGGAGCGTAAGCGCAACTAAGAGAAGAACGCTAGGGAGTCAAATGGGAAATTTGGGTCAATTTCCACTGGATCAAGTGAGAAATCCAGATCTAGAGTCGGAGAACAAGTGGCTGAAGTGTTGGCTGAGATCATTTCAGTGAGATCAGATTCCGAGCGATGCACGTTGTGAAGCCCTCCAAAGTTGGTCTTCTGGAATGGACACCCAGATAAGTAATTTGATTCAGGGGTAGCCGGAGATAAAAAGGGTTTAGAACTGCCTAAGGGAGTGTTATGCTCAAGTGCCGAAAGTGAAAAGCTACTATTTGCACTGTTCATGCATCCGATTGAAGTTGAAGGAAAAGAGAATGGATATGCGCCCATCTCTGTATTGTCGAAGTCCTCAGTCTGAATCCTCAAACTGCTTCGAATGTTTGCAAGGATGTCTAGTGGTTGCTCTTGTTGATTATCATGGGTATGATTGTTTTGTTTCTCTTCTTGCTTTTCTGGTGAGGGTGGTACTGGAACCAGATTGTTAGCGTGGGAACAGGTGTGTCTTCCCCGGTAGGTAATTTCGAATACGCTGGGATCCTCATCTGATCTCTGCACTTGCTTTGTCGCCCAACAGTTTTGACTGATACGAAAGGTGCATCTGTAATAGCTTCTGCAAATTTAGCAACATCTGTTAATAGATTTTCTCTAGAGGAAAAGACAAATGTCTAATATGCTTCTGGTTGACCAAAAGAAAAGAGAACAAAAAGATTTGGGAACTTTGAAAAGCTTTCTGGGATGAAACTATAATCATACTGCATGCTTGTGCTGCGGCACACGTGTTATAGGTGTGTATACTAACAGATGATTAGTAGGATGAGTACGGATGACACTTTTCAAGCAGATGAGGAAAAGACCGTCACCTGGGATGTTTGGCTCCAAGGATGTCCTTCTGACCGTATTTTCTCCAACTAAAGCCATCATCATGAGGTCCTTCTAACCCAGTTTCAGAGTTCACTCTCACTTGGTCCGTCCATCTAGGCAATACCTTTCTGTATTCCAATGGCAAAAAATGTTGCAAGAAGCATTAGTTTTCAGTTACCTACAGTTTCATCACAGTAATGAAGGACTAACGAGGCTCTAAATTCACCTCTTCTTGGAGACATCGTTAAGGTCCTGATGTTCCTTGAGACCCTTGTCAAATTCATCGCTCGCAAGACTTCCGTTGGCAGAAATTGGAGATCCGGGTGGACCTCCTGATACTCCTGCACTGTGGGGCTGTCCCATTGACCCGCTCCATCTCAGAATCAAAAGAGTCTTCTCATATGAAGCCAGTATCCTCTGTAACAGTATTTCCGCGGTCTCTGGGGATGAAGACGCTGTACTAAATTGGACCCTCAACTGCTTCGCAAGCTCCATTCCATGAATTAGTTCATTAATCAGTGTCTTCTGCTCCCAGCTCCAACCGTTCTCCATCTTCTGCAATGCCGTCGATAGGAACTACAAGCAATAGACTATGCAGTTCCTAAAACAATGCGAAACTGATCGGCTAGTTCATCTGGGTATGCTCAGGAGGTAAGTATTTTTCCTGAGAGAATGACTCATATCCCTGCTGAATGGATGTTGTCAAGAACCAATTGGCAGCAAAAGCAAAAGCCAGAGGTATATAAAACGCCCAAATGGTGAATTAGAAGATACAAGCATGGAAGCAGCCAGAACGAGAATGTGTTTCTGGAGGATTTGATTGACAAAGGAGCTTAGTAGTAGCTGAGTAGCAGAAAGAGTTGATAGGAGTGCTGGTGTACGCTGATAGAGCGCAGAGAAGGAGGGTCTTGCAGTTAAAGAAGTTGGAGCCTCACATTTATAGGAATCCCTTCTGCGTTGAGAAAAAAAGGAAAAAAGGAAAAATAAAAAATTGAAAAGAAAGGGGATATTGAAAGGTCAAAAGTCGAAGTTTGACCGAGTAGCAGGGTTTTTTTTTTTTTTTTCCTGCATAGACCAGTCTTTGGTAATTAGGCAGTACGAAGTGAGGAGGTCAAAATTTGACCCATTCAACTTCAATTACGTCTAAAAGGGTCTCTCTCGTTCTTCTCTCTCTCTTCCTCTGATTTGTCCTCCAGGGCGTGGCATGATTGAGATTGAGAAAGCCTCTGGAAGTCAGAGTTCGGGTTTGAGAAGTAGACCAAAAATTTTCAAACCTTATTCCGCGTTCTTGCTTGATATTGCTTGGGCTCTATTCGGAGTAGGTGCAATAGAAGTGTCTTCAACCCCACTCTTACGTCCGATGATGATGTTTAGGTTCTGCTTCTCCTAGTCAAATGATACTCTCGTTAAGATTGTTGTTCAAAAAAGTTTCCATAAACAGTACCAATTTTCAAGTCATATCAGGACAAGGAGAAAATATCTCAGTGAACAGAGTACCTCTTTTTTTTTCTCCACCTTTTTCCCTTTAGCATCAATTAACGTATACTTTCAACCATGACCATGGCATGACAATTATAGCAGACAGGGATCACAAAAGACACTAAACTATATGAGAAAAGGAAACCTTAAACTATACCCGCAATTTTTTAATCTTTCCATGTTCTATTCATCCAGCTATTCAAGTAACCCTCCCATGTCTTTTGAGTCTAAAATTTCAACAACTCCTAAATTACTAGCTAAAAGGAGTCATAGATTGACCTGAAAAATGTAAATAGATTGATTAAGTAATTCTTTTCTATTTATTAATTTTTGTTATGCAAGTTCATCAATTAACAACAATAAAGAACACAATATTTCATTTATTTAGGATTATTTATCTTTGATGGGCCATAATATGACTGGCCCAGCCCATCAAAAATACACTAGCCCAGTTGTAGTCCTGCCCTAGTCCATAAACGAACCCAAGGCCCACGGCCCGAACAAATACGAATTAATCCCTCCATGCTTTCCCGCTCGGCTACTCCAGGAGTCCTAATGCTCACGGTATTAAATTCCCCTTATAACTCTAACCCCCTTCCATATAAATAGCTAGGTACTCCCCTTCATATTTTCTCAAGCTTAATTACTTCTCTAATATTAAAACTCTACTTGAGATCTAACTTAGGCATCAGAGTCTTCACTTCCGATGCTGCCCCTCTCCTTGTTTCCTTTCATGTCTACTCGGCTTCGACTCTTGGTGATTTTGGCATCATCAATCCTTATTTCAATTTTAAAATGGTTGAATTTGACTCACTTATATTTTAAAGTGGCAAGATTATATTTTCAAGTTTAAAAGTATTTAATTTGACTCACTTATATTTTAAAGAGGCAAGATTATATCTTCAAGTTTACAAGGTATTAAATTTGACTCAATTTATTTTTTAAGGGGGCAAGATTAGATTTTTAGGTTTGAAATCGGATTTGAGGTGACTTACTATTTTTTTTTTCTGGTCAACTTTGAAATTGAGGCTAAGATGGTCATTTAAGCTTTAGGAACATACACTTCAAACCCACGACTCATAGTTTTTTAAACAAAAAAAAAAAAAAAAATCATTTTTGGTCTTTCAACTTTACACTTTTTTTATAATAGGTGATTGGGTCTTAAAACTAAAAATTTTAGTTCAAGGTCTTCACCATTTCCACAATTCATCGATAGATTTAAAAACTAAAAATGTTAGTCCTTGACTTTTAGGCTTTTAAAAAAAGAGTTTTCCAGTCAGCCATTTGTCTAGCCCATTAACATCGAAAGGTTTATTAAATTTAGTTAGTCATCCAGTAACGCTCTCACCTATCTAATAAGTTATATTGACCACATTTGAAGCTAAAGGTGAATAAAATGGATAGAATTAGAATAAGTCATTTCGGTTCTGAGTCCAATACTCACTAGAACTCAAAATTTCATTTCATAATGAAATTGGAATTTTCAGAAACGGAATCTGAAAATTCCAATTCTATTAATGGGCCTAAAGGCCCAGATTTTACTTTGACCCAAAATTTTGGTCCAAAAAATGGATTGTAGAAGGAGCTTACAACTAAATAATAAGAAAACAAAAGGTAAGCAAAATAACCGGCTTGTCGGCTTAGGAGAAATAAAGTTCTTACAAAAGGATAACTTCTAATAACTAAAGTGAAAACATGCCAACTAATCTATATATGGTATATTGTCTACGGGCACATGGGCCATGAAAAGATGACACTGGTCAAACAAGCCAATCATGTAATGGAAATTCCTATCTCCCTTGCGGCATTGGAGCGAGAATCCAATTGAATAGAGCACTATTACCGCAAAAGCTCATCAAGGAGATCAACATCATAGGCAATGAGTGAAAAACAACTTTAAGTTCCAACTCGTTTGTATAGGAGATCAACAGTAAATTAATATGTTCCAAATAGTTTCCCTGCAGATAAGGTATCTCCCGTTGTGTACTAGAATACATATTTGATAAATCCAACCAAAAATCACTGCTAAGATTTATCTCTTGGCATATATGCTTCAAGTGTAAGAGACCAACTTATTAATCTTTCAATCCAAACCATAATTAATCATATCCCATTAATGGCATAAAGTCCGCATAACAACCACCATCCTCACACGGCCACACCATTGCCAATAGTAATAGATATCTAAGTCAATTGGGGTATGATCAACATACATATATAAAACAGTTTCAGAAAAAAAGCACAATCATGACGTGAACTTGTAGAGAGAACCACTAAGAGCAAGATAACAATGGCATTTATAGAATACAACATTTACAAAATACAACATTTTACAAAATTAAAATTAACAAACCCCACCTCAAGAGAGAGTTGGTGAGAGATTCGGCCACCAAAGCTCAATTGAATTCAGCAACCCGCGAAAGAGAGAGAGAGAGATTTCGGGACGGACGACAATGCACGACAGAGGCCGGACTCAGTGGGGGGTTGGGGGGCATTGGGAGTTGGGACGGCATGAAGCTTTGATGAAGAAGACTTTAGAAGAGAGACTGAAGTCTCTCACGTGACCTAGGTCATTTTGACCTAGGTAACCTTTTTTTTTTTTTTTTCCTCTTTTTATTTATTTTACACCAGGCCTCAAATGGCACCTTTTGAGCTTTGAATTAATTTTTTTTTTTTTAAAAAAAAACTTTAAGAACCGGAAATTCTAGCATTTTTGTCAAAATTTTTGGTTCTGATTCCAATTCCGGAATTTCCCAAAAATGGGATTTGGTTCCAGTACCGGAATCGGGATTGGAATTTTCAGTTTCCACCGAAAAAAATTCTCACCCTTATTTGAAGCCATGTCACCCACTATCCCCCCTAGATAACAAAACGATATCGTTCAAACATGCATGACTCGAGCTCATTCCTTCCCTATACTACTCTTTGTTTTCTCAGTCCTTCTCTATACTACTCACTTCTTCATTTTTATTTTTATTTTGGCTACTCACTTCTTCATTCATTAGAAAAGTTAACATGCCTGATTTTTACAGGAATGAACCTTTTGCCGTTAGTAGGCTTAACACAAAATTGACCGGAGGATTTTGTTTTTAAAAAACCTCAAAGTGAAGGACTAAAATTTATAGTTTTAGAATTAAATGACCTATTATAAAAACGGTGTAAAATTTAAAGATTAAAAATAATTTTTTTCTTAAAAAAATTATGTGTTTTAAAGTGATAAGAGACGTGTATAGTTTCTAGAGTTATATGATGATTCTAATTTCTACCCTCGTCTTCCTCCTCAACTGCTTACTCTTGGATCTCATTTTCTCTCTCAGACTCAGAAACACTTGCCTCGCAGGGGCGAAGCTTGGGGCCACAGCCCCAAACCCCCATAAAATTACAATTTTGTTTTTTAAATTTACCACTATTTTTTTTGGCATTAACCCCCAAAACATTTTAATATTCTATTTTTATCCCCGAGAGCCAAATTCTGGCTTCGGCCCTGATCCTTCCTCGCTGTTGGCCACTTCCCTTTCATTTCCTTGTCGTATATCTCTCACATGACTTTCTTCTTTTATTTTGTAAATTTCCGCATGCTTTGCAGCGTGCCAGTGGTAAATCATAATCTTAATTCGGGTGATTTTGCAACTTTTTTAAAGAATCCCCGTCGGAAATAGCGTAGACTCTTTTAAAATTACTAAACAATCGTCGGAGTTTATAAAAAAATATTAAAATTAATAAAAAAATGACTGATAATATTTTTTACTATCTAAACAAGAGCATATTCTAAAATTTATATTAAGCAAACATAAATGGGCCACAAAATTTTTACCAGTATTTTAAGTTGATAATTTTTATCCCTAACTTTTGTTTATATTTTAATAATATTATCCTCATTTTTTAATTTTAAAATATTTACAAAAATTACAATCCTCTTTTTTATTAAGGTGCGTTTGCAGATCAAAATTTTAACATAATAAAATTTTTAATATAATTTTCATTTTTATTAAATTATTATTTTTTATTATAATAAATATTAAAAATAACCTATTTCTTCACTTTTTTTTTTTTATCAACCCCAAAAGGTTAAACAGTTGTCTAACGCCGTATTTTAGTAAAGGCTCTAACAGCACCAATGCATCTAGCCGGCAGAAATAGAAAACTGTTTTCAAAAACATAATCCAAACGCACTCCTCGCTTTACTGGCAGTCTTTCGAAGAAAGGCGCTGAGAAAAGGACAGTTTTGACTTTTCAACGGGCAAAGAAAAGGAAAACTGTTTCCGAAAACAGCATCCAAACGCACTCCTAGCACTCTCTCTCTCTCACAGGTAACATGAGTAAATGGTAAGCGAATACTGCCTACCGCTCTCATGAATCTGGCATCGTGTGGACATAGTTTTTACCTCTTGTCCTGGCCGATGGCGGTTGAAATGTCCACCTGATCACTAAGCGAAAACCAGGGTAGAATTTCAACCAAAACAGGCACGGACCGTTACTACTGATCTGTACATGAGTTGACGGAAGATTCTTTTTATTTATCTATTTAATTTTCTTTTGATCTGAAATATAAATTTTATCATATTTAGTTTCCCAAATTATCAAAAGTAAAAATATTTGGTCCTTAATTTAATAATTTGAGAGGTTCAGTAAGATGAATTAATTGATCATTTAAGAACTCAAAATGAAATTTAACTCATAATTCAAGGATGAAAAGTGTTTTTCTAAAAATATACGATTGTTGTACGGACATCCTCTTTGGCTCTCCACATTTTATGTTCCGGCGTTGGACTCAATCAACTTATTGGAACTTATAATTAGCCAGCCGTATGTTCAATGGGTTGTTTATGCCTTGTGTTTTTTTTATAATTTCTCTATTTTTTTTTCTCTTTTTTAGCTAATTAGGAGAAAAATCCTATGCCAAAATTGAATGACAATTTTAGCTCTCCACACGTTACTAGACTGACAAGTTTGAATTAGTAATTTGTTTTCAGACACGCTAAGATTGAGCAGAACCTGAACTCTCATATATTTACCGCGTCCACTCTACCAAGTTTAGATTTCAATCCACTCACAATGATCTGACTGATAGACCGCAGACGCCCAATTTTCTCTCACTGAATAGACCCCGGAAACCGCGTTTTCGTGGAAAATACAAGACAATATATCCTCTCCTGGGTTTAATTCATTAGGACGCCTCTAGATCCTCACGTAGTAGTCCCTTTTGTCGCCCCCCCATGGTCTCTGCCTTTGGCCGCAGAAGATCGACAGAACTTCTTTTTGTCTTGTTTGTTGATCAGCTGATATTTTGATTCCTTTACTGCTTGCTATTTTAGCTTATTCGATCTGAGCTTTCAGGGAGATTTGTTTTTTTTTTTTTTTTTTTTCCAGGGCAATTTTTTGAGCAGGACCTGCAGTTGAGAACATTTGATCTAGGATAGATATATCCCTCCCTAGAGGGAAGCGGTGCCAATTAAGCTATGAGTCATTGGCTTCTGCAGTCTCGGTGAAGAATAGGACAATAATGCCTCGTTAAGAATTTTACATTTATAGCTTTGGAAATCTATTATTTGAGGTTAATGTCCGGGTGTTTTAAGGGCCAGACCCCACGTCGTGTAACAGCCATAAAGCTTTACCCCCAAATCGACCAGTTGGAGCAGACTTCTTCTGACGGCATGAACACAGACCAGCATGACTGATGTGTGAGCTTGGATCAAACGTTTGTTTCGACTCATTTTTGCACAGTTCCAACCCAAGTTTGTTTGTTTATAGAAATTGGAAGGTGGTGAAATTTTAGATATTAGCGTCGGTAAAAAAGTGAAGATAATTTATAAGAGTCGGTAAAAAAAATGAAGAGATAAAAACTTTGAATGAATATTATAATAAAAAAGAATTATTTGATAGGAAGAGATATTATTTTTTAGTTTTTTAATCCAACTCGAAATTTTAAGATGCTAATATTTTGACAAACAAACACTACCTTATTTGGTATCCTCGAGATTCTGAGGACTGATTCCTTCGGTCTTGAACCGATTAGTATTCATCGAAAAACATCAGCAATCCTTATAAGCTGAAACTTTCTGCAGAGAATAAAATCGAAAAAAGCCGCAATAATCTTTATAGTACTTTCTTAGATCACATTTAAGCTTAGTCAAAACTCTAGTTAGTTCACATATACCGAGTGAGTTCATTGATTAATTAAAAGGTTATAAAAGAAAGGGAAAAATTAAGGAAAACATTAGAAAATCAATCTTGAACATGGGAAACGACAACATATTCCTGTACATGAGTCTTATAAAGATGCATTTATCGCGAGCTTCGGAGGATGAAAGTGAGAGACAGTCGGTTGGTGTTTAAATTGATTAGAGGTGGGCATTTTGTCTGTCGATACCAAAATTCCGGTTCTGGTACTGATTTCGCCCACTACCTACCACCCGAAACCGGAGCTGGAGGCGATAGGCTATATGTGCAAATAGTGGTACAGGTAATTCCACCGAAACAATGCAGAATTCCAATACATTTTTTTGTTGTTTTTTAACGCACAGTTTTGGACTAGACCAAAACTGTGCGTTTTGGTCTAGGGTTGCACAGTGTTAACCCTCCCCCCTGACAATCTCATCTCCTTTCTAATCTATCGCTTCTCTCAGTCTCTCGCCTCCTCCGCTCTCCTCTCCATCTCTGACGAGCCTCTCTCTCTCTCTCTCTCTCTCTCTCTCTCTCTCTCACACTCACTGTCACTGAGCCTTTCTCTTTGTGACCTTTGTCTCAGTCTCTCGACTCTCAGTTCTCACAGTCACTCTCTTAGCTCTCTCTGATCTCCACAGTCCCACAGAGTGACAAGCACAGCCATAGCTCGCTGTCGGCGTCGTCTCTCTCTCTCTCTAGTCTGCTCCCTCACTCCTCGCAAATGATCTAAGTTATTAGTTGTTATTCTTTACATTACTTGTTAATGACTAATTTTTTCTTGATTAGTGCAAGTGGTGTGTTGTGTACTATGTGCCGTGTGTGGTCAATGGTGGAGATCGGTGACAGTTTGTGGATCACAAACTTGAGGTAAATTATAATTAGTTCTTTATTTAATTATTTCTTATAGTTCATTAGTTAATTTAAAATTTTAGAGTATAGGTTGTGAAATTGAGTTGGAAATGGAGGATGGGCTGATATTTGGATTTGGAGTTTTAAAATATAGGTTGTGAATTTGTTATGTCACGTCCCGTGTTCATACTTACCCTCTAGGCTTACTTAAAGTATTAGTATGCACACAAGGCGGGGATTACAGCACGAAATTTAACTTGCTGATGGAGCACTAAATTGCACTTGAATTAACTTAGTGGAAGACTTGTGATTAAAAATGGTATGTTATAAGGAAAGTCGTTAAAACTTTAAAAGTCGTAAACTGGTGTAGAATCTTGAACGAAAGAGGTGAAATTGTACAAAATATTAAATCAGGATAATTGCACTTTATTTAGTAAAATCTTTAGTGATGACTTAGGTTGGAAACTGATTGATATTGAAAATGATTAAAATGTGATTAAAAGAAATTAATAAACTTGTAGAAGAAATCAACGTAAAGAAATACATATATTTTCCTTTAAACAAACATGGTTTAATACAAAAGGGGTCCTTCGGGAGGACTACAAGAGAATAGGTCTACAGTATACAAAAGTGGAAGCTTCCTAGTATATACAACCGTGATTTCCACAAAATAAAAGCATTTGAAATACAATATGGGTAAAATCAAATAAAAAGAAAACGGAACCAGCCTACTCCTCGCCACAGTCTCACCTTATGTTAAAAGAAATCGAGTACAAGCAAACAATACAAAAGACGGGATGAGTCATACGGACTCAGTAAGGTTGGGGAGGAGACATGACAATCATAAAAAGAAAGAGTATGTGGAGACATGACAATACATAACATATGACAATTATGACAATAACATATTAATAAATGTAACATATGATAATATGATACGTGATGGAGTATGCGTGCTTTCATACAATCAAGACATATATCGATGCACATGCAATGAGATGATGCTGTGTACCCATTTCTCATCCATTCCTTTGGAGTTGAGGTATTTCCGCCGTCTGCTCTGTTCACTCCCAGAGTTAGGTTGTGCGTCCCTCTTTCCTCCAGGCCTTATCCCTTGCCACTTACACGAGGACTCTTTCATGGTAAGCAGTTTGCCCCATTAGGAGCCCACCCTTTTCTCATAGCGGTGGGTTGCACTCTCCCCTTAGTGAACTGTACTGTCACTCATAATTACGGAATACACCTCGGGTAGTTCGGTTTCTATTTTTCGGTCTTGGTCCACTCAATGCTTCATAAATGCTATCATAGATGCTCAATCATTTCATAATTAATGCAGTACTTAATAGTAGTTCATCATTCCTTCATAAACCCGTAGTTCATCCATAACGCAAAACCAAAGGATGCATAATGTCACAAAATAAATGATAAAGTTTGTTTTAATGAATCATTCTTTTCTTTAAGCAGTATAACTTTGTCTCCCTATATGCTTCCTTGTTTTTATTTATCTACTAATCTTAGTATTATTATTACCAAGTCCCTTATTAGATTTTTATCTCTTTTCTTAATTTACAGAATTTAAATAACTTAAAAGGGCAACTAGTTAATTAACAAAAATCTTAATATTTTTATTATCTTATCCAAATTAATAGTTGGGCCTAATGGGTCCAAGAAGACCCTAATGGGTCATTATTTATCACAATCTCATTAAGGAAAGCATTTTAGATTTTGAGGGGGTATTGAACCCGTGATTGATCTTAACGGGCCAGATGATTTGAGCTCCTTAGAAATATAGTTTTGGGCTCAAATTTTTACCATTTCATCCATCTTTAATGCTTAATCCCAGTCATAAACCCAGTTTTCTTGTTTGGACCCTCTTACCCTCCATTTTCTGAGAAATACCAAAACTGTCCCTAACTGCTCCTAGGGGCAGTTCTGACATTTTTCTTTATCCTTTTTCCTTGAAATTTTTAGGGTACGGCCAGGAATCTCTAAACTTCATGACTGGAAAGTTTCATGCATAGATGATTCATATTTTACATAAAATAACAAAGAGCATGCTCGGGTGCCATAATTGTCAAAAGAAATGCATGCATGTTGTATTTTTGTTCTTTTCTCAACTCTAAGTGTACATTTAAGCTATTTTGCAACCAAATGACACAAAACCATGTCCAGATAAAGATCCAAAACCAACAGCAACCGTTACAGCCCTTTGGCTTCCATTCTTTTTCATTTTCTTAGAACACAAGCTCGTGCATATGTTCCCTTTTGTATCTTCTTGCTGTGATCAACGTGATATGGATGCTCTTCAAACTGTCCCATTTTCTGTGACATATAGCTGGTGCGGGTGGGTATTTGCCCTCGTAGTTGCTTTGCCTGTAAAGACAGTGATGTCCTATTACCGTACCCCTGTTCATTTGGTAGATACAGATACATGGTATACCCTATTATTTAGGATTATGAATATCATATTGGTTCATCTCCGGTGTCACATGAGCTTCTTTTCTTATAGTGCAACTAATCTATTCTTCTTGCCTGCAGACTGAGGATGAAATTCTGATACATAATCAGGCAGTTAAAGAGAGTTGGATGATTGTGGATAAGTTAGAAGTCGGCTCAATGAGAAACCTCAGGTATGGCTGGAAGAGCAGAAAACTATTCCTCAAGAGTTGCCCTCAGGAACCGGCATACCTAAGGTCCAATCTAATGTAAAATCATGTTCCACTTCAAAGCCAAATCTCTCTAGGAACACAAGAAGACGACGGGGGAGGCGAAAAGCTGGCTCAAAGAGGTGGAGCAAGAGATCTTTAGTTAGCTATTGCGAGACTTGGGAGTCCTTTTTTTCATTTTATTTATGACAGGATCGAAAGCCAAAATATTCGAGAAGGATGTTAGCAGCCTCTGTTGCTCTTTAGCATTTGTGTATGCTGCCTATTCTGCCGTATATTCTCTCTCTCTCTAGAGCAATGATTTCAAAATGTATTTATTTTTTCTAATCAATTTCAAAATGTATATGCCCGCAAAACACTTTCTTTCTAGTGTGAGCATTGCCACTCATTGGGCCTTGATCCCCCTTGATTTGTTTTTTGTTCGGTTTGTAGTCGTTGTTTTGTCTCTCCTTTTCTTCCTGTTGTTTGGATTGTTTGGGTTTTAATGGTATGGTTCCGCTTTGTTTCAAAAAAAAAAAAAAAAAAAAAAAAAAACTCATTTACACTTCTGATTGTTGCATCGAGTTACGTGTTTTTTATTTTTTTTTCTTCCAAGTTTTGTGGATCATTTTCTTTATTTTGAGGGGAAGTTGGATATGGGTAAGGGGCAATCCCCTTGGGAAAAATGTATTGCTCGGATGCCTTCTGACATGAAGTTGGCTGTTTAATTTATTCCCGGGATGCCCGAAATGCCTTTGCTCTACCTAGTGGGCTTGGGCTTATGTGAAATTCCTTCCTGTCATTATCCATCCCTTCAAGATTTACGCTTGATCTCGAGTCTCTGAGGGAAAGAAAGGAAATCGCTCATCCCTGAGAGCATGATGTTTGTTGGCCTGATGGCTTGCCCTGCCAATCATTAACTCAGGCCACGTTACTTCTTTTGGACCCCAAAGGAAATATGTTGAAGTACTTCAATTCTGTTCGCCTATTAATCTTGCAAATAAACAACCTCATCTATCTTTACTCCCCCAAAATACCTAAGCAAATTTGCATGTGAATTGTCAACAACGTTCTTAACCTTTGAGTTGAAGATATTCTCTTCAAAAGAAAAGGACAAACCTCCAACTTCTGATTCAAACTTTTCGAAGCTTCTAACAATTTTGCTGACATATGCGTAGTAGCTCTTATAAGTCTCTAGCCGGGTGGATCAGCATGCAGAGTTTGAGCTGTGGGGTGAGGGAGAGATGGCTATGTCTATGTCTATCACATCCCTTCTTTGGTTGAGTCGTGAACTGCTGGCTTGCATTGATAATGTAACAGAAATTTAAAAAAAATTCATGCGCTGACCAAAGTGAAAAGGGAGAAAGGAAAAATAATACGACACTGGGGCATTACTAAGCATTTGGTCCTTCAGAATAACCAAATGCAGGACAACTCCATTGAACGTTACTAATTCTGTTGTTTTTCAATCATGTACAGCCGTTCCAGATTCAAGTAATTTTGTGTGCTGGAACTCGAAATAGCTTATGCTTTGCCTAAGCCTCAAAAGCAATTCATCCCACCTCTCTACTTTTAGTAATTTCTCCTTGCATGTGCTTCCGCAACTGCTCCAAAGCTACATGTAGATCCTGCAAATTTGGATACACTGTATCCCCAGCCACAAACTCCCTGACTGTACCACCAACCTCAATAACGCTACAACCTACCTCTTTATTTACTCCATTCCTTCTCATCAACCCCTTAATTTCCTCAACATCCCTCCACCTCTCTTCTGTGGCATACAAATTTCTCAACATGATATAGTTTCCCTCATTTTGTGGCTCCGTTTTGACTGCTTTCTTTAGTACTCTCTCAGCCCTCGTTATATCATTAGAGCATCCACATGCAAATAGAAAAGAACTCAAGATTTTCCCATTAACTGTGTGAGGCATGCTCTCAATCAACTGCTCAGCTTCATCCAAGCAGCCAGCCCTCCCGAGAAGATCTATCATACAACCATAGTGTTCAACCTTTGGGGTAAGTCCAAATTCCTTCATTGCTTTAAACCAATTCTTTCCTTCCTCCACTAGACCACTATGGTTACAAGCAGACAAAACACTGAGAAAAGTTATTTCATTTGGTTTATTTCTTCCACTTTGCATTTCAGTGAATATCTCCAGTGCTTCCTTGCCACAGCCATTGACTGCAAACCCATATATCAATGCATTCCAAGAAGCTGTTTCTTTTCCAGGCATCTCGTCAAAAAGTCTTTTGGCTTTTGTAATTTCGCCACATTTTGCATACATATCTACAAGTGCAGTGCAGCCGTTCGTTGCCCTATCAAGCTTCCTCTTCCGGACAAACCTGTGAACCCAGCCCCCCAAATCCAAAGCCCCCAGATCAGCAATAGCAGGAAGAATGCTCACGAGAGTCACTTCATCTGGTTCAAATGATGCAGTTGCCTGCATTTCCTGAAATAATCTCAATGCTTCATCAGGTTGCTTGTTTCGGCAATATCCACCAATCATTGCATTCCATGAAAATACATTCTTCTCTGGCATGGCATCAAAAAGCAACCTAGCAGATTCAACATCACCATTATGGCAGTACCCGTAAATCATGCTAGTCAAGGACACGACATTTTTGTCTGGCATCTCATCAAACAATTTTTGAGCCGAGGCCATCTCTCCGAATTTGACATAACCATCAATCATTGCATTAAACACAACCAAGTCTTTCTCAGGCATCTGACCAAAAAGCAACCTCGCATTATCCATATCCCCAGACCTCACATAACCACAGATGAGAGCAGTCCACGACACGTCACTTCTTGCCGTCATTTCATCAAACAACATTCTGGCACAATGCATCTCCCCGTACCTTGAGTACATATCGACCATCGCCGTTGATACGTGCAAACTTGAGCAAAACCCAATCTTGAAAACATGAACATGCACCTCTTGACCTTCCCAAATGGCCACGTTCAAACCACAAGACTTGGTCAACATTATGAAGGTGTAATCATTGGGAACGAAACTAGTGTCCCTTCAAAGATTCCTATAAAGAGTAAAAGACTCAACGAATTGGCGCATACCCACGTGTGCTTTGATCATGGAATTACAAAGACACGCGTCATCTGCGTCGGGCCATCGAAAACGCGACGAGCGTGGTGGATGCCAGCAAGTGGATCAGCTGAGGCAAAGAGAGCGAGCGAGGCGCAGGCAGTAATGAACTTTGTTAGAAGATTAACGTTGGTTTCAAGGGCGTTCCGGAGCATAAAGGCATGGATTTGGACGATAGAAGCTAAGGTGTTTCTTTGTTGGAGGAGCTGTAAGCATCTTCTCTCTGCAGAGCTCCAAAGGAATCGCTGCTCAACCACCCCCATTAGCGGTATTTCGGATATATTTCTCAAGTTTGATCTTGCTCCTCTCCCTTCAACGATGCTGAACCCATACCTGAATCATTAAAGAGCTATCAGTTATCAACACAGACAAAATAGGATATTAAACATGCGCGGCACAAACTTACACTATTGTACATAACATATTTTTGGTGCTCTATGTTCACTAGCGGTGCCTAAGATTCGAATCCCAAGCCAATCCTCAGCCCAACTGGCATATGATATTGCTGCCTGTATGGTGGCCCAGATTATTGCAGGAGCCTGATTCCTAGCACAATACAGCACCATAGTGCTCATATGAGAAATCCCACACCTGCACTATATCCATACCACTTGGGTTGGTGGTGAGGGATGAGGCATTTAGCAAAGCCAATGTCTACCCACAGAGGTAACTTTTTAGCGCACTCATGATTGTATAAAAAAGTATTGACATGTGTATTTGTACTCGCAAAATTGAATGAGCACTCGACATTTCATCTAAACGCAAAAAAAATCTTCAGACACATGTTTCTTTCCAGAATTGCATTCAATGCTGAACGATCTTAATACCCTAAAAGTTTCCAACCATTTCTTTATGCCCCCAGTGGTTTGCACAACTCTTGTATTCTATGCAGGCAGCAGACAAAATGTCTCATCATTTTGAACAGATGATGTTGAAATAATATACAATATCACGAGAGAAAAAGTACCTCCATAACTTCCTGGTGGAAATGTAGGGATAGGACCATAAGGTCCGTGAGCACTTGCAGGAACACCATAGTAATGGGGCATCCCAGAATGGGGTATTGGGGATCCATACCTACTAGACACTCCATATGGCAGAGGAGAGCAGTGGTGGAGCTAGGATTAAAATCTAAGGAGGTCAAAATTTAAAGGCAAAATGACAAGAAATTTTTTTTTCCTTCATAATGCAAAAAATTTTCTTAGAGTTATAATATCGAAAATTAAAGAATAAAAACATTAAAAATATTAGAATACATGTACGTACCATAATATGTACTGCGACTGAGATGTGACAATTGCATCCTACGATTTTGCATCTTCTAAAAATGTTGTAAAATGGCTTCGTTCTCAATAGTTTTAGTCTTAACCATCTTCTTTTTGGTCTAATTACATTGCATTGCATTTCCAAATCCAAATTCCAATCTAATTACATTGCATTCAATTGACATTACAATCAAATTAATTAAAAATGATACTACCAAAAAAAATCCCCACTTTCACAAAATGTCAAAATCCCTAATTCCGAAATAATTGCAGTGTATAAAAATTAAAATTGTTTACCTATTGTGATTCTGTGAGAGAGAGGTGAGAAAATTCGAAGTTAAAAGAAAAAAATCTGCAGTTAATAGTTATATACCTGGTGAGTGGTGGCTGGTGCGGCGGTGGAGCACGAGCAATTGAGAAAGAAGCTGGTGGCTGGTGCGATGGTGGGCAACGGGCAACGGCTGAGAGAGAAGCTGTGAGAGAGAGGGAGAGCAAATTCGAAGAGAGAGAGAGAGAGAGAGGAATTTTTTCAAAACAAGGTGAAACGCATCGTTTCACCGTGCGTTTCACCTCTGTTGTAATTTTTTTTTTTTTTTTAAGCAGAGGGTGAAACAACACCATTTCACCCTCTGCGTATTAAAAAATAAAGGGCTTGGGCCTAACGGGCCCAGCCATGCAGAATAAAACTTTTGGATTAGGGCCACTGGGCTCTAGTTGGCCTGGGCCTATAGGGGTCAAGCCTAGGCCAACTTATGAAAAACAAAAAAAAAAGCACATGTAATTTTTTTTTTAGGCGGTGCAATGGGTGGCGACCACCCTGGTCCGCTACCCCTTGCATCCACCACTGAGGAGGAGCCCCAACACCTCCAAAATAAAATGGAGGGGTGTTATAAGGGCTAAAAGGAGGAGGCTGCAAGTGAAGAAGAAGATCAAAATAAATGCAATATGAGATTTTTTTAAAAAAAAAGGTAATATCATTGTTCGCCGCTTAACTATGGTTCAATTGCAATTGCGCCCCCCAACTATCAAAACTACAATTTACGTCCTCTAAGTTTCAAATATTCTCAATGTTCACCCTCCGTCCAAATCAGCCGTTAAGTCTGACGGAGACACCTGAAAAATGACCGAAATGTCCTCAAAAACAATTTCAAAAAATAAAGAAATATTTGAGAAATAAATTAAAAATATATATAGATTATAGAAATAGAATTTCAATAGTTTTATTTAAAAAAAAAATTACCTTTTTTTAATATCATTTTTTTAATGAATTTTTTTTAATTTTTTAAGTAATTTTGTCTTGGAGGGTCATTTTGGTCATTGCATGTGCATCGATATATGTTTTGATTGTATGAAAGCACACATACTCCATCACGTATCATATTATCATATGTTACATTTATTGATATGTTATTGTCATAATTGTCATATGTTACGTATTGTCTTGTCTCTACATACTCTTTTCTTTTATGATTGTCATGTCCCTTCCCTGACCTTACTGATTCTGTATGACTCACACCGTCTTTTGTATTGTTTGTTTATACTCAATTTCTTTTAGCAGGAAGTGAGACTGTGATGAGGAGTAGGTTGGTTCCGTTTTCTTTTTATCATTGAGTTGTTTGACTTGTAAACCAAGAAAATAACTTAGTTCACCGACCATACTCATTTTAAATTCACTTTGCAGCATCAGCAAATTTACGAGCAAGTTTATCAACAGTGGCATCGAAGACTATGTCATCAACATAGATTTGGGTTACAGTGATGTTTGTCTCATTGTTCTTAACGAACAATGTTTGATCAACTCCTCCTCTCGAGAATCTATGATCTAGGAGATAAGACGTCAACCGATCATACCAAGCTCCCGATACTTGTTTAAGCCCATAAAGAGTTTTTTTCAAGCGATACACATGATCAGGATACTGTGGATCTACAAACTCTTTGGGTTATTCAACATACGCTTCTTCTTGTAGGAAATCATTTAAGAAGACATTTTTGACATCCATCTGATACAACTTAAAATTCATGAAGCAAGAGATAACAAGTAAAATACGTATTGACTCTAATCGAGCGACTAGAGCAAAAGTCTCGTCAAAATCAATACCTTCCACTTGTGTATATCCTTGAACAACTAACTTGGCCTTGTTGTGAGTGATGGCACCATCCTCATCGGTCTTGTTTTTGAAGATCCACTTAGTACCGATGACATTTGTATTTGCAGGTCTACAAACTAAATATCACACATCATTTCAAACAAATTGATTTAATTCTTCATGTATGGCATTAATCCAGAAATAATCTTGAAAAGCTTCTTCTCCCTTCTTAGGTTCAATTTGAGACACATAATTAATGTAAGTTAAATAAATCAACACTTTTCTTCTCAGTCTCGTCCCCTAATTGGGATCACCAATTATGTTCTCTATAAGGTGATTTAATTTAACCCTAGAGGATGGTTTCTTGCTATAAGGGACTTCAGAATCAGAGAAAACATCGATGTCTCCTGCAGGCTCACATGCAATTTCAATAGAAGAATGTTCTTCATTCTCGTTATCTTTAAAATCAACTGAAGCATCATCCATAACAATATTAATGGACTCCATAACAGTAAGTGTACGAGTATTATAGACTCGAAGGGCTCTACTGTTTGAAGAGTAACCTAAGAAAATTCCTTTGTCACTCTTTGTATCAAATATAACAGTGTTTTCTCTATCTATAAGAATATCACAAGTACTGTCAAAAATCTTGAAGTACTTAACAGCAGATTTCTTACCTTTCCATAATTCATATAGAGTCTTGTTCATACTTGGTCTGAAGTAAACTCGGTTCACAATGTGACAAACAGTGTTAATGGTTTCACCCCAAAAATAAAGAGCCGCATTTTTGTTGTAAATCATAGCTCGAGTCATTTCTTGAAGAACACGATTCTTACGTTCTACTATATTCTACTGAAGTGTGATTGTACCAGAAAACTTTTGATGAATACCTGCATTGGAACAAAAATCAAGGAAGTTAAAATTTTCAAATTCCTCACCATATTCAATCATAATTCTAATAATGGAATAACCATTTTCATTCATCAATCTTTTGAACAAAGTCTCAGCTCTTTCAAAAGCATCAGACTTTTCTCTCAAAAGATCCACCCAAGTGAATCTTGAAAAGTCACCTACCTCCACCATAATGTACTTCTTGCTACTTAGACTTTTCAGTTCTAGATGGTCCCATGAGATCCATATGTAACGATTCTAGTGGTCTCTTAGTCAGTACATCACTAATTCTTTTATGAAATGATTTTATTTGCTTAACAAGCTGACATGGTCCACACACTCGATCTTTAATATTTTCTAGTTTAGGCAAGCATATTATGAGTCCAAGGATTAAGGCAACCCAAGAGGGGGGTGAATTGGGTTTCCAAACTTTTCTGCTTTTAACCCCAAAACCGTGTTTGCAAAGTAAAGTCTAATTTAGTACAAGTATATTAAAACAACAAGTAAATAAGTGCTAAATGTAAAGAGTAGGAATAGAGAAGCAAACACGTGATTTTTAGGTGGTTCGGCAAACCCGCTACATCCACCCCTCAAGCTCCTTTACCGAGCCTTGAGATTTTTCCACTATCTTCAAATAGCATACACTCTAGCTTCCGGGTGCTAGAGAACCGTACAAGTGTTTTCCCAGGCTTAACACTCAAACCCACCCAAGTGGTTTTTCGGGCTCACCACTCACAACCTAACCAAGCTTGAGATATACCCTCTCTAAGCTTCTTCTTTAGTGAACAACCTCACTAAAGGAATCACCTCTTTTAGATATGAAGATTGAAGAATAAACTCTCTCAAAGAGTGGATATGAAATTGGAAATCTCTATCTCTTGATTCACACAAAGACAAGGATATGAAAGTGTGTTTTGTGTGAATGATATGAGAAATATAGAATATGAAGGTTTGGAATATTTCTCAAGTGATCTAAATGATATGTGGTCGTTATGTATTTTTTTTGGACGTTATGAAGGTGTATTTATAGGCCTCATATGAAAATTAGCCGTTTATAGCCGTTGGAGTCGTCTGTTAAAACGAGCCGGTCGACTGCTGCATGAACCGGTCGACCGTTTCAAGTTACCATTACTCAACGGTCATATTGTCAGAAGCTCAACGGATCTATTTCAAAACAACCGGTCGACCGTTATACCAAGCGGTCGAAGACCGTCGACCGCTTCACCAGCCGGTCGACCTCCTCAACTTAAACACATGATCTGGTTCAATTAAAACCACGTTTTTGACCTCTTTGAAACACCCAATTTTAAAGACTTACTTCCCATAAGTATAAGAAAGGTTTGAGAGTTTGATTGGGTGTTTTGAAACCTTTAAAAACATTTTAATCTTTCAAATAAAAGGTAAAACGGTTTATGCATGTTTTGAAAGATATGCAAGTGTGATTCATAATCCTTGTCAAAAGTGAAATTAAGAGTTACAAGGTTATACCCTAAGTTCTTGAATCTTCACTTTTGAGCTCTTTGCATCTTCTTGATCTTCTTTTCTTCAAGTCTTTGGCTCTTTAATCAAAACGTCTTTGTCTTTGAATATGTCCATTTTATAAATTTGATCCATTTATTGAAATCATCAAAATCTCAATTGTGCACAAAAGACAACACATATAACTAGTTCTTTCCTAGAGATTTTAGACAAATCTCTGTAATTCACATGCCCGAGTCTTTGATGTCATAACTCAGATTCATCAATTTTGAAACTGCTACATTTCAAGTTAGTATGTGGACTAATACCATAGCAATTATCAGACATGCGAGTACCTTGCATAAGACACTTACTATCAGTATCAAATACAGAACAAGAATTCTTACCAAAGCATACCTCAAATTTAGAATCACAAATCTAACTGATACTCAACAGATTTGCCTTCAAACCAGCAACAAACAAAACGTTCTTGAAAGGAGGCATACCATAAACTTCAACTGTACCTTTTCCAATGATAGGTGCTTTACCACTATCATCAAACGTCACGAAACCAGCTTTGTGATATTTAAGAGTAGTTAACAACGTTTTGTCACCACACATATGTCTAGAACAAGCACTATCCAAATATCACTATGAATGACATCTAGCTTGAAAAGCTATAACAAAATTGAAACATTTCACCACATCTTTCTTGATCCAAACCTTTTCTCGAACATCAGACTTTTTGGACAATTGCTGGAATTTCTTGTTTAACAACAATGTATGCTCAGTTAAAACTTTAACTTGATGAGCTAAATTTTCATGATTGTCATTAAACAAAGATTGATGCAAAGATTTATCTTGTCTATTAAATTAAAAACATCTTGGTTTGATGTGACCAACCTTTCCACAAAAATGACATGTGGGAACAAATTTTTGTGGTGTGTGAATCCTAGCATTTTTCTTCTGTGACCTAGAATCAACAAATTTAAAAGCAATTGTTTACCTTTGCTTACCTATGGAGCGGATCCGTTCACTTCTGGAAGTTTTCCTAGTATAGAAACTGGAACATATACCGTCTTTGAAGTTGAAACACCCTTAGACTCAGTGTAGCCTAGGCCTTTCTTGTCTCCAGTTGGAATTCTAAGACTCAACATATGATCAAGCTTCTTTATTCCACTAGAAAACTGTTGAAGTTAACTATTAGACTTTTCTAGTACACACTTCAGCATTTTCACTTCAGCTTCAAGTTCCACATTTTTTGCACTGACTTTCTCAAACTTACTCGTAAGTTCACCTTTTTCATTTTCCACTTCGTGTATTTTCTTGAGGAATGACTTGTTTGTCGTTTGAAGTTTCAGACTTTCCTCGAAACAATTTGTTATAAGCTTCTTGAAGACTTTCTTCAACATTGCCATCATCATCTAAATCCTCAAAATCATTATCAATCTCCTGCAAAACAAAACCATCAGTACTAGCTACAAAAGCCATGAAATTTACCTGTTTTTCTTCTGAAAAATTGTCATAATCACTGCTATCTTCTGACTCATCATCACTCAGTGAAGCATTCATAGCTTTTCTTTTTGACTTGAGGTATATTGAACATTTTGATCTGATATGACCAAACCCTTAGCATTCAAAACACTTCAACTTTTTACTCTTGGAGTCGTTAGACATATGTTTGTACTTTTTATCCTTTCTAAATCTATTAGAACTATCCTGATTCTTTTCAGAGTTCTTGTTGAATTGTCGCTAACCATCTTTCAGTTTCAAGAATTTCTTGAATTGTTCGACAAACACAGTGAACTGAGCATCATCAAGAACTTCTTCATCTGAATCAGCTGAGACCTCTTCTTTGATTGATCTCAATGCAATGGATTTTTTCTTTTTAGGCTGGGGCAGTGACAACTCATAGGTCTGCAAAGATCCTACCAATTCTTCAAACTTTACTGAGTCAAGATCCTTGTTTTCTTCAATAGCAGTAACTTTGGATCTGAATCTTTCAGATAGAGATCTCATAACTTTCTTGACTACTCGATATTCTCGAATCTTTTCACCCAGATTATAGCTCAAATTGACTATGTCATTCAGCTTTGCATATAATTCATCGAAGGTTTCATCTTCTTTCATTTGAATCTCTTCAAACTTTGTGGTCAACATTTGAAGTTTTGAATTCTTCACCGTTTTGGTTCCTTTATGAGTAGTTTCCAGAATATCCGAAGCTGCCTTAGATGTCTCACACATAGATATACGCTTAAATTCATCAGCAGACACAGCCATAAAAATAGAATGTAAACTTTATTATTATAATTACATTCATTGATTTCACCGGTAGACCAGGTATCGATATCTTTTAGAGTGTTTTAACACCTTCAGCATCAGATACAGGTGCAGACCACCCTTTAACACAAGATCTCCAAATCCGTTCATCAAGTGATTTCAGAAAGATTTTTATGCGAACTTTCTAATACGTATAATTATTTTCATCAAAATATGGAGGCACAAACAATGACTGACTTTTGTCCATCTAGACTAAAGGTTAAAGAATGAGTTTAAACTCTAATATCAATTGAAAAACCTAGTTTAGGTGAATAAGTGAAACCCCAAAATAAAATTATTTAATACTAATTTTAAAACAAGTTATACAATTGATCAATCTAGATATATCAAATCTCTAACACATGTATCAAAACATTAAATCAACTTGTAAAACAATTAAACAAACACACAAGGAGACAAGAGATTTGATAACGAAGTGGAAAATCTTTGAAAAACTATTCAAAGAAAAAACTACTTCGGGCTAACAGCCACTTGAAATCCACTAAGAAGAAAATCTTACAACAGTGATTCAGACATGAGCAACCCCAGTTGCTTGACTCTGACAACCCTGATGTAATAATCTAAGCACCCCTGCTCAGACCCGCTCCAAGCGACATTCATCTAAACACCTAGAGGTTCTTCTTGAAGATTTCCACGAACACTCTTGTTCTTCAGCCCGCCTTCAACAACATGAAGGTTACATAGCAGTTTGATGAAAAATTGAGAAAAACTAGTCAAACTTGAAGCATAAATCTTCTGGGGTTTTCTCTCAAGAAAGAGGCACATATATGTTAAATAGAAGCCTCAATACCCTTATGGATGACTTCCCTCGAACCTAGTAGAGTTTCCCAAGGTTTCACAAAGAAAGTTCTGAAATTCAGTGATTTCTAAAATTCACCAGAAGTCCGAGAGTCAAACGCGATGTCTCTATCTAAATTCTTTGTTGGTCGTTCAAGCGTAAGTCAAACGTGATGTCTCTATCTGAATTCTTTATAGGGCGCTCGAGCGTGAGTCAGCTTTGAACACGAACTTAGAAACCAACTTTTGAACAACATGTGACACAAACTTACAACTCGATCACGATATATTTTGACACAGAATAATGGCAACACAAAAATGCCCTAACAATGTTCATAGCACGTAATACTCGTGCAAAGTCCTTTGCCTATCCTAGTACATATTCTGCAAGGAAGAATGAAGGGGGCTGTTATATCCATGTTGGTTGTGGTAGCCATGGTTCAGTTGATGGCAAGGCCAAGCGAGGCCATCACATGCAGCGAAGTTGCTGGGGATTTGGCCCTCTATGTTCTCTATCTTACTGGAAAGGGTGAACCTTTGACTGAATGCTGCAACGGCGTAAGAAATATCATGGAAAATTGTCCAACCCTCATAAATAAGTGGACTACATGTGAATGTGTTAAACAAGCTGCCAGTCACGTATAGAGTTTAAAGGAGGACTTAGTTGCGGCTTTCCTTGAAAAGTGTAACGTTGAAATGGATATTTCAATCTCTTCGAACACCAACTGTGAGAAGTGAGTCCCTCGATTAGTTATTTTTCTAGTTCTGCAGTAAACAGAAAAGTCTAAAACGTCTGAATGGAGTTTTTGGGTTTTTTTTTTCCTCTAGCGAACAGGTTTATGTTCTCCTTATATGATTAATCTTACTTATAACTCTGGGCAGTGATTTAATCCTTTGTTTGGTTTCTAATTTCTTTTTTCCTGGGTACAGCATTCACTGAGAAGGGAGCAATCAAGGCTAGAAATAAAAGCGAGGCATGTTGTGCTTTGTAGCCGTCTATGTTTTTTAATCTTACTTAGCCATATATTATGTTGTTGAAATAAGTAATATTGTGCGCGGTTGTGCCCGCGAGAGTCTCTCTGATAAAATACACCTCGTTTTACTAGGTTCTTTTCATTTCAAAAGCTTGAACCACGCTGAATGAATTGAGGTATTTGTCTATTTGATGAGCACTTTGATTTCTCCCTAATCTCTCTCTTTCTATGATACTTCTTATTACAAGTCCCTCCTCTCCTCCGAGACTTATCCCGTGCCACCTGCACCAGGACCTTTTCATAGTAGGCGCTTTACCTCATTAGAAGCCTGTCCTTTCTCATAGCAATGAGTTGCACTCTCTCTTAGTGAACGATACTGTCACCCATAATTACGGAAGACACTTTGGGTAGTTCAATTTCCATTTCCCGGTTTTTTCTTTTTCTTTTTCGGCTTTTCCTTCTCTCGCTCTTTTCTTTTTCTTTTCCTGTCTCTCTCTTTCTCTCCCTCTCTCACCTGCGCTACCCTCCTCTCTCTCTTTCTCCTTCACGATTTTTCTTCTCTCAAAGTGGTGTGTGCGTGTGTTAAGAAAAAGGAAGCTTTTGTATCTCTTGCATGCAATGATTCCCTAGAAGATAGGCTAGGGACCTATTTGCAATATTTGAAAGTTTGTAATGATGATGGAGTAGTTAGCTTGGAGAAGAAAAAAAAAAGTAATTAGGGAGGGGCGATACGGGTAGATTGAATAAGCCATTTTTCACAAAAGCTATTTTGTCTTCTAGCTAGATATAAATGCACTAAGATTGGAGGAGATTTACTACATGGCCGGCCAACTCTCTCTTACTACTGGGCTTGGCTTGGTTGGGCTTAGTCTAGGTGGGTTTTAGGCCAAGGTTTGGCCCAATAAAGAGAGGTGGGTCCAAATAGGTGGCCCATGTCCTAATGGTCCAATTCAAGGTGCTTAAGATGAAAATAAAAATTAATAAATAACTAGAAATAATTATTGAAGTAAATTAACCTACCATTGGTCACAAAAGTCCAAGACATGAGGAGAAAATGGAAACTAATAAAAGAAATGAGTTAACTTAGACATTTGTTGCAATTTAGATACCTAATATAACTAGGTAGATAAGACAAGACAAAATTTAAATTTTTAAAACAAAACTAAGTACTTAGTTAATTAATCAATTTAAAACAAATGGAGGGCAAAATAACAAGAAATAATGACATTGGTAAAGGAGGGTATTTTAAATTATCATTCAAAGCTAAATTATAAAAATATGACATAAACGCTAATTTAATAAAAATAATTAGAAATAAAATTTGATGCATTTCCTAAAAGATAAACCACAAATAGAAACTATAAAAATATTTAACAAAACAAGGAAATTTTATCCAAGGAAATTCAAGTCTAATAAAAGATGAGTAATTAAGGAAGTATTCTTCACTTACTAATTTAAAAACGTTTTTCAAAAAGGTTCCATCGAGGTAGGGGTATCACATGTTATTGTCATTTTGGAGTGTTGTGGATGTGAATCTGTTTAGTGATTTGAATTTGGATTTGTGTATTCGTGTTTGGTTTATGTTTTGTTTTTAACAAATTTATTCAGTTTTAAAATGATGATTTATTAGTGTTTAATGTTTGGTATATGTTTTGTTTTTGAAAAATGTTTTGAGGTTTAAAACTTATGAAGTTTTTTTCAAACTTTTTTGTTTTTCTCAGATGGATCCATTTATTTTTTCTACTACACTAGATAATATGATTCCTTTGATTGACTCATTGACACCACGCACCTCCGTAGGAGCTGATGCTTTCTCCCCTATTATTGGTAAGGAACTGGCTCCTCAAGTTGGGGGTGATGTTGATGAGTCAGTACCACCTCTCCCAAAGAGGAGGAAAATTTCTCAACCATCTCCCATGTGAGATTATTTCACAAAGGAATAAAAAGAGACTAATTGGGAGAAGCCAATGGTAAAATGTAATTATTGTAATCATGCAGTTGAGACTCACCACAGGAATCAAGGGAACTCCAGTATGAGGTTTCACTTA
This sequence comes from Morella rubra, assembly GCA_003952965.2. NCBI lineage: Eukaryota > Viridiplantae > Streptophyta > Magnoliopsida > Fagales > Myricaceae > Morella > Morella rubra. Next base: position 4,472,305 of record CM025852.1, read on the forward strand.
AAGGGTTATTTAGCTTATCAATAGAAGCAAAGTAAGTTAGACTTCTCTCAAAAGAAGTTCACTCACGATGCAAGTTCAAAATTGGTGAAGGGAGATGAAGATAGATACATATGATGAGAAGAAAGTTAGGAGGGTCATCGCTCAATTCATAATCGTCAATGAGTTGCCATTTAGGGTGGTGACCAAGAATGGGTTCAAAGATATGATTTATACCCTTAAGCCCCGATTTAAGATGCCCTTTCGATACATAGTGATGAAAGATTATATGAGTCTTTATCTTGATAAGAAGAATAAGTTGAGGAATATCATTTTGGGAACGGATCCTAGGGTTTGCTTTACAACTGACACGTGGACTTCTGTTCAAATTATGACTATATGTCTGTGACTGGCCTTTTTATTGATTCTAAGTGGGTGTTGCACAAAAGGATCTTTGGATTTCGTAAAGTCACAAATCACAGAGGGGTTGCAATTGGAAAGGAGTTGGAGGATTGTCGGCATGAATGGAGGATTGATGTTGCAATTGACCAATTTAAAAGGAGACAAGTGGTACTTACTGGTGGTAAGGTGGGGGGAGTTGTTTGTGGGCATAACTTTACACATATGAAATGTTGTGCACATATCTTAAACTTGATTGTGCAAGACAGTTTGAATAGATGATTCGGTAATTAGGATTAGAAATTGTGTGAAGTATGTTAAGTCATCTCCCTAACGGTTTGATTATTTGAGGATGTGTCTGAGTAAGAGGAAGCTTCCTATTGATGGATTCTTGCAACTTGATATACCTACAAGGTAAAATTTGACGTATATTATATTGGAATCTACAGAAAAGTATGAAGATGTTTTTAAAGATATGTTGGAGTTGGATGATAAGTCACAATTTTTGGATTTCTTAACTGATGACGAGCATGGGAAGAAGGGGTTAGAGCCTCTAACTACAGATGATTTGGGGGCATGTGAGGCATTTTATAAGCTTTTTAAAGTTGTTTTATGATGTCACAGTAAAAATATCTGCTTCAAAAATTGTTACCGCAAACTTATTTTTTGAGCAGTTGGCTTTGATTCACAACCAATTGACCAAATTTGTTGAAAGTGGGGATGCATCGTTAGTGGATATGGCGAAGAGGATGTAATTAAAGTATAATAAATATTAGGGTAATCTGAGAAAGGTGAATAGGCTATTGTTTGTGCAGCAGCACTTGATCACCAATTTAAGTTGATTTGGTTGCGTTTTTGGTTCTCTAAGACATTGGGTAAGAAGGAGGGTCAAGAGATGATTGATTTGATTAGAAGTACGTTGGATCGATTGTTTACAAAGTATAATGTTTTTTTGGTTCTGAGAATACTTCAGGGCATCAATGGACTGATAGTGAAAGCACTAGTGTTGGTGGTTCTAGTTCTAGTAGAAGTGGTACAGAAGCACAATTGTGTAATGAATTTCATTCTTTCATGGAGGAGGAGAATTTCTGAGAAAGTAAGTATGAGGTGGATAGATATCTGATGGAGGCTCCTGAGCCTAAGACTGAGGGTTTTGATATTCTGGCTTGGTGGAAAATGAATCAATTTAAGTTTCCTATACTTGCTCGGATTGCTCAAGATGTACTTGTCATCCCAATTACAATTATGTCATCTGAGTCGGTCTTCAGCACAGGAGGACGTGCATTGGATGTTTTTCGAAGCTCTTTGTCTTCGAAAACAATGGAAGGTCTCATATGTGCTTAGAATTGGTTGCAATCCGTGGACATTCATGAAGATGATGAATCTAAGATTGGTGATGGAACAGAATATTTGGAAAATTATAATATGAAAAAAAAAAAGTAATGCAATCTTTGTTTAGTTTATTTTAAGGCATAAATGCACCTCCTACCCCTGTGGTATGCTAATGTTGCAAAAAAATCTCTGCGGTACAAAAAGTTATCTTTGTATCTCTGAGGTATGCTTTCTGATGCAAAAAAATCCCTCCATCAGTCTCCGTTTGAAAAATTAACGTGAGGTGGTGACGTGGCAGACATCTAACACATCAGCACAAATCAAAATGCGTCATGTGTCCTCTGGGCCCACGAGCTTCACATTATATCCCCAGTCAGCTTATCCCGAATTACATTTTGTGTTTTTAATGACATGGCATTGGTGTTAAGTGGCTATTGACTGGGTATATGATGTGGAGCTCGTGGGCCCAGAGAACACATGGCGCGCGAGAAAGAGCAGTCCACTACTCTTGCTGATACAGTCGACAAAACATGAAACCAAATGAAACGGAAGCAAGATGAACGAGAGAGGGAGAGAAGAGAGAAGAGGGAGGGGGGGGGGGCGGGGTGTTGTAAGAACTGATTGAAGAAATAAGCTTATGCAACAAGAATTTTCAATATAGGGAAAGAAATTCTACTAATTAGCTTGCGGAGATCAAATGAATGGAACATTAATTAGGAGTTGACCCTATGCTCGTTTCGTTTCTCGGAGAATATTTCACCATGTCTCATTATCCAAAACCGCTCTATTTCTTCTGGTTTTTGCCCTGGAATCCGACCTGCTATCAAATCCCACCTGCTAAATTCATAATACGTTATTGACTTACTTTTTTTTTTTTAAGTACGTTATTGACTTACTTAATTATAGTGCTCCATAGTTAATTGCTAGGGGGAGAAAATATCACACTGATGTTTCCTGCAAATGTGCAATGGGAGATCATATTTGACTAAATATGAGAGAATATATGTTACAGGTAGGGACTGCTTCTTACGAGTTACGTGTGAAGGAGCGAATTTCACTCTCAGCAGTTTCTTTCTCTTTCAGACTTTCTTCCTGACAGTTCAGTTACATATTCCTCCAAAACTTCCGACTCCCATGTAAAATAAAAGTTAAAATTCTTTAATTTATGGAGTTTGTCGTATCAGTAACCACAAATGGGTGTAATCTCCATTAAAGCTTCAGTTAATCGGCTTCTATTTCTAGTATGTACTACAGCATCCAAGCTCATGACTCACACGTACAAGGCATGCGTCACGTGTAACAAAATTCTGGGATTATCTTACCTACCACTTTATTCTGTGGAAGTTCCATGTACAACATAAATTAATCAGATGATTTATCTTGTCCTATTTCTTATTTTAGAAATTAAGGATGACTAGGCGTAGTTATCCTGGCACTAGCAACCTTAATTTAATTGCATAGCGGATCCAAGGGGAGCCAACAGGGGCAGCTTCTCCTTCCTTTTTTTTATTGTGTGTTTTGCCCTTAGGCCCGCCCCCCTAAATGTTTGGATTTTTCTTGTAAGATCTATATATAAGTGTGGAACATCATTTAATTGGTTGTGTTAAATTAATTAAATAGAAATAATTAATTAATGTTACGGGTACTGTTGTCATGTGTGGTGCACTGCTCTGCGAAACTCAACTCGCTGCACTCTGCCTTAACCTTGATCTTTGTAGGTGAGCAAATCTGACCCAGTGCTCAATGAAATCATTGCAATTTCAAGAGACAGAAAAGAAGATTTTTTAATTAGTCCTCTTAATCTCTTTGCCCTAAGGTTTTTTTTTTTTTTTTACATCGTCTACTTCAAGGTAGCAACGCCCAGGAAGAGCGTTTGATCAATAAACACAGTAGGATCCAATGGCCACTTCTCAGTCTCAGCTAATAATACGATACGTATATTTTCATATTTTTAATGCTTTTAGTCATTAATTTTCAATATTTTAACTCTAAGACACTTTTTACATTAGATAAGAAGAAAAAAAATTGTCATTTCACCTTAGTAATTTACCTCCCTTAAAATCCTGGTTCGGGAGGTACTCGATTTTAGAGAAAGCTTATTTGAAGGCTCAATTCCTGCATCTTTCCAGAATTTGCAGAAACTGAAGTTCCTTGGCCTTTCTGGGAATAATTTCATTGGAACGATTCCGAGAGTTCTCGGGCAACTTTCTTCCATGGAGACTATGATTATTGGATACAATGAGTTTGAAGGGGAGATTCCAACGGAGTTCGGCAACCTTACCAATCTCCAGTATATGTTCCTTGGCGGTTGGCAGCCTCAGTGGCCAGAAGGGGAAGAAGGGAAACGGTTCCGCGCGAAGGAGAAGAACTGGTTTCAAACGGGTCTGAGTAGCCAAAACGAGTCCGGGTCGCTTCAAAACGGGTCGGCTCTCATTAAATAACATGGCGTGATTCTCAGCTCCCGAATTATCTTCTTTTCATCTCAGCCGTAGCTTCACATGGCTTCATACAATTGTGCTTTGCACAATAACTGGACCCGCATTTATCATGAGCTTCGGAGGATGAAAGTGAGAGACAACAGTCGGTTGGTGTTTAAATTGATGGAAGTAAAGAGGTGAAGTTTTTGCCGATTAGTTTGTAGATGTTTCTCAACACACACGCGAGAGAGAGAGAGAGAGAGAGAGAGAGAGTCCACCATTCTTGAAACTTGAAACCGAATGAAACGTAAGGAAGACGAACGAGAGAGGAGAGAGAGGAGGGGAAATGTGGAATATATGACAGAACTGATTGAAGAAATAAGCTAACAGAACAAACTTTATATGCAACAAGAATTTTTTATATAGGGAAAGAAATTCTACTAAACTTGCGGAGATCAAATGAATGGAACATTAGGAGTTGACCCTATGCTCGTTTCGTTTCTCGGAGAATATTTCACCATGTCTCATTATCCAAAACCGCTCTATTTCTTCTGGTTTTCGCCCTGGAATCCGACCTGCTATCAAATCCCACCTGCTAAATTCATAATACGTTATTGACTTACTTAATTATAGTGCTCTATAGTTAATTGCTAGCTAGGGGGAGAAAATATCACACTAATGTTTCCTGCAAACGTGCAATCGAGATCATATTGGGCTGAAATAAGTGAAGCATGAGAGAATATATGTTATAGGTAGGGACTGCTTCTTAATTGTGAAGGAGCGAATTTCACACTCAGCAGTTTCTTTCTTTCTCTTTCAGACTTTCTTGCATACAGTTGAGTTACATCCTCCAAAACCTCGGACTCCCATGTCAAATGAAAGTTAAAATTCTTTAACTCATGGAGCTTGTCATATCAGTAACCACAAATGGGTGTAATCTCCATTAAAGCTCCAGTTAATCCACTTCTATTTCTAGTAGTAGTACTACAACATCCAAACTCATGAGTCACACGTACAAAGCATGCGTCACGTGTAACAAAATTCTGGGATTATCTTACCTACCACTTTATTCTGTGGATGTTCCATGTACAACATAAATCAGATGATTATCTTCTCCTGTTTCTTATTTTATAAATGCTGACTAGGCGTAGTTGTCCTGGCACTAGCAACCTTAATTAATTACAGCTACGAGTGATTTTCTACTTTATTTATATCTTAAAAACAGTCTTTTAATTATTCCACGACATAATGACAGATCTGATGGGTCTTTCCCTTCTGTATAAATCTTCCTTGGGGCTTTGAGCTTATTACTGATCGGGCTAAATATAAGTTTTTTTCGCTGCTACGTTAGAATAGTGATCCCATTAATTTTTCTGTCTTTTTCAAAGGCCACTTAAAGTTTAGATATTGTACCTACAAGTTAGCTCCAACAGATGAAGAGAAAGTGAAAGGACATAAGTGATTTTAAAAGAACATGATGATCTGCCTAGTTCCATTACAGATTGCATTAGTTGCAACAATGGCAAATTTCTACATGTGTAAGGAGATATGACTCCCCCCAGAAAACACCCAAAAGAAAAACAGAAAGGAAAAGGGGGTATGGGTTCCAAAGAGGATGTTGGGTTATGTCATGCCTCGGTGAATGCACTATAAAGGGGTTGGCGTAAAGAAGAAAAAGGTGCCGGAAGGGGCTGCGAGAGGGTGGGGGGCGACCCCAGAGGGGGGAGGGGGAATAATGAGATGACATATTGCTGGGAGTAATTTAACAAAAAGATCGGTGAATGTGATATCCAATGTAGTAAATTATTAAGCCACTGCCAAGCAGTACATCATGTTCATTTGAGATTCACTTGAATAATAACGTACTCTGGCCTCTTCTATATACGGTCACATGATGATGCCGAAAAGAGTGCTATAGTGCAATTATTCCTCTTGACAGTTTCGTTTTTACGATCATTCTAATCCTCCCTCACCCCCCACCTTCTTTCTTTGTTGTAATCACTCGGTCGTGGCCCTCGAGGGCTCCTTACTTCAAAAGAATCCAAAATCATCGTCCCCACAAGGCCACCACATGCCCTATATGGTCCCCGGTCCCCACGGTAGCTCAGGGGAACCAACTGAGAAGAAATATTGGATGGCGGAAAATCAACTAACATGATTGGGCTAACATGTAAAACTTTATCAGATGTACTCAGTGCAGGTGTGTAATCTGTTTGCATGGTGTAGAAGTAGAACCCAAATCCAACAACTGAAACAATGCTAAAAATGGTAAGAAGTAAACTGGAATTTTGGGAACCAAAATTCTCTACCTGTCTCCAACAAGTCTGTACATCCTGCAGATGAGATCCTCTTCTTGTTCAGTCATTTTTATGAATTCCCACTCAATACTGCTGACTTCTGCATCCACAAACAAGAAAAGATCAGAGCGATTCACGGATCATATATTTTGTCTTCTTCTTTTTTTGCTTGGTATGAATTGGAGTTAATAGTACTCTCTCTGGAGCCATGGACTTAATTTGAAATGATAGAGATTAATAGTTTTCCGAATCCAATCATTAATTTTCTCAGGTAACAAAACGCCACCATAGAAAAAGCAAAACGGAAGTTAGAAAGCCACGAAATATGGAACAAGAAAATACAGCACCTTCTGATGCGGAGCTCCTGGTCTTGGCTTGTTTTCGGGGTCGACGTTTATCCATTCGTTCTGAAATCAATATTCAATAACGCGCGCGCGCGCGCCAGACGCAGATCCGAGAGCGAAAGCGAGAGAGAGAGACAGAGATGGAGATCAAATAATTACCCAGAGGAAAAAGAATCAAATAGTTATGCAAAACAAACAGAAGTACGCGCCTAATGAAATGATGGCTGAGAGAGACAGAGAGACAGAGAGATAAAGAGAGGCTGGTAAGCACGCACACATAAACTTCATAAAAAGATAAACCTTGAAAATCTGAGAAAGAATTTCTGAAGTAGTTAAAAACGATAAGATTTAAAAGTTAAAAAAAAAATATGAGAGAGAGAGAGAGAGAGGTGTGATCTCTGGACGAGTTGCAAGGATCGTGTGGAGAATGAGAATCGGTGCTTTGTGCTGGCGAGGGTATAACATAGTTTGCGATGCTGCATGGAATGACTGGTGCGACCGAACAGGCATATGAGTTGACTTGTAGTTATCGTACGTCCTTCCAGCATATGTCTTCTCGTCAGAGATTGGATTGGATTTCGGCAACTCATGCCTAGCTTGAGCCTGTATGATTGTCCTTTTTCGCTGTACTTTTTTGTTTTTTAGGGCTAGCTGGCTTACAATGCCTTGAGTCACTTTTGTTCAGGTTTAGCTACATTCAAGATTTGAACCCGCGGTCCACGACTTCAGATTCCAGTTTAAGTTGGAAGATACAAGAGAAACCTATTCCCAAAAAGGGAAACTAAAAACTCTAATAAAACCTTAGATCGCAAACTCTGGGGTTCTTGATCAGGGGATAAGACAAGAAGATCTTAACAAGCTCAATCCATAAAAATAGATAAAGCACCATCCATATATAGTACCAATATATAGCTAGCTAATTAGATTGAAGTCATGAGCACTAATAATAGGAATTTAATTAATGAGACTTGGTCAGATTCGGGCTACCAATATATAGCCCCACTTCTAGTACTTAAAAAGTTCATGAGATATATATGGTAGGTAATTGCATGCTCTAGCTAGCTAGGGTTTGAGAAAGGTTAGTCCAAGACAGATGATCTTGATCTTAGCATTTTATAAGCTAGCTGCATGTAAGTTTGTTTGACATGATGCACAATCTAGCTTAGCTATTTAATGGAAAAATACAAATTAGACGGCATCAATTTGGGTTTAATTGGCTTGAGTTAGGTAGGTAGACGATCCTCAATCAACCGTTAAAAAAGTTGGAAAGAAATCATGATATATAACTACAAATTAACATATATAATTAAGGCCGCTGAGTCTGCTTATAGTTTGTCTCCCAATGATTGGTCCCCAGTCTACAAATCATAGCTGTACTTACCTTTATGTATACTAGGACGTGGTGGGGGCTAATTTCTATGATCAAGTGACGAAGAAAAAAAAATATTAAAAGGGCCATGATATTTATCCTTCTTTCCAATCTCTTTCACTCCACCCAAAAGCCCAAGCTGCCCAACCAGACCGAGATGACAAAACAGAAGTGCAAAGAGAAAAAGAGAAATAGGAGTTAATTAAAAACAGCCGAGCCGGCCTTAAATTGGCTGGCAAGTTCTGCAAGTAGCGATGGGAAAAACATGTGTCTATGGCAGGGCAGTAGCTAGCTAGAGGTTGAAGACAACCAATAGCCAAGCTAAGCTAATTAACCACATCGATATATATATATAGATGAACTTTTGGCAGAATACTATGTACGTACGCTTGTGAACGATGACGTTAATAGTACTTTATTTGTCTTCCACCCTACCCCAGTAGACACCTTAATTTTTTCGGCTAGGTTAATGCTGGTTTTGTCCGGTTAGACCGTTTTCAATGCATTTTTTTAACATCCTAATTAAAATTTACATATATAGTCATATAGTATTGGACATTACTGTGTCGTTATTTAGATTAATCTACTATTTCTGCCACTTTCATCCAGAGACTTGTCTGATCAACCGTTGTTGTTTAATTTAGAGATCGATTGGTCTGGATTTTCTTCTTGTTTTTACTTGAGTATAAAATTTCCTCATGATATGGATTATGGAGCATCCAATATTTAAGAAGAGGTTTACTTCGTGGTATCGCAGCTTTATCCTAGACCTCCAGCCTATTGTCCAATATTGTACACCTTTTTCACAAGTACGTTAGTAGTTCTGGCAATAGCCCGAATTGGTGTCTGTCTTGGGTTTGGGCCTGGAAATACGTTGACCTCTTAGGCTCTTATATGTCTCCTATGCCCAATTTGGGTGCCTTGTAGCAAAGTTGAGTCTCATACAGGACAGTACAAGCCCACGACCGCGAATGAATTATATGCACGTCCAATCCAACCATGAAACCGGGCTATTTTTTTTTTTTCCAGTCTAAAGAAATAAATGCAAGCAACCAAGAAAAAAAAAATAGCAATTGGATATCGCTAAATCTAACGGCTTTAAAGTCAGTCTTCCTCCTCTTTGATAACTATTGATCAATGCCAATGAGACGTACACATCTTGATAGCTCTCTACATTATTCTCGACGATGCATCAAGAGGAAGTATAAATCTTTGATGTGATAATGAAACAAAGAGCCACTTGGATATAGAAATTAACCACAAATATAAAGTTGGAACTTATTCGGTTGGTGAATATTTAAGAGAAAAAAGCAACCACATTTTCCTTTTGCTTTCCGCGAGGTTCGACCGACTACGTACTGATTCGGTCGATCATGGGGGGGGGGGGGGGTTCTTTTCTTTGAGCAGGAGGGTGGGGTATTGGGTATCGGATTCTTAGAAGGATCTTTATAGTATGAGTTTAGTCACACGTGCACAGTTTGACACTGTCCACACCGCCGCCGCCCACCAAAATTCCTTGAAATGGAAATTATAATGCAACTTGGACGAGGTACGTACTGCATATAGAAAAGAGTATCTATTCCTTGTGGGCATGAAAATAAAAGAAAAGAAGACTGAGCTCAAGAAGAAGGATAAGAGTCCCCGCAAAAACAAAGTGGAATGATTACAAGAACTACAAGAGCCTGACCAGCAGTGACAGCGACAGTAGCAGCGGAAGCGACTGCGATTAATAAAAGATATACAGAACTAAACCCAAGCCATAGCTATCATAATGCTCGTTAATTAGACGATGCGAGACAATCTGGTTGAATCAATTTAAGGGTACGTATGTGAAAGAACAGGCTTGAGTGTGAATTAATTTTGGTACAGACTAGTTGAGTGGGAACCAAAACACAATGAACAGTTTCCTTCCTTCTCTTTTTGAGTAAGTAAAATTTCTGGATCTTAGCGATTTTAAGTAAACGTGAGCTTCAATGAGATAATTGATGGAAACCGGGAAATACGAGAACGTTGTTATCTTACTTCAATAGACCAAGTATAGATGGACGCGGCAACGCCCTGATGAACATCGACATTTGGGCTTCATTTGAAGGTGTGCTTTTTCAGAGTCTAGCTGTGGTGATGACAATCAAAAAGAAAACGTACGACAAGGATCTGGCTGCAGGCTAGTTTTTACAATCCTTCTAAACCAAATTGGATCCATGAATCTAATACAAGAGAACTCGACTCGTTACGTTCTCACAGTCAATCAAATATAAGAACCAACACCTAATAGTTTGTTTAAAAAAAACAAAAAAACCCACTGTTGTGATTTGTGAAGACTGGGCGCTCTGTAGCTCACCCGGGCTAACACTATGTCAACATTGAAATGCCTAAACTGGCTAAGCTCCATACACATATGGGTCCCTATATCAGCTAGCCTACGTCCAGCCATAGGTGCAGGCGGGCCAGGCCTAGGCCCGACCATCTTTGTATGAAGATATTCGACTTGCAGTACGTATTGTTAACCTGAATTTGTTCAATCGAAAACTCTACACAAACTAAAACCTTGATACTCCCCCACCCACATGGAAAATCGAAATTGAATCGCCACTGCTGAATAACAGATTGCTTGTTTGAAAGGAAATTGTAGCTTGAAATCTTGTGGCCATGCACAAACACTTTAGCTAGGGAGACAGACAGACAGAGACGGTCCACGAGTCCAATATGTACGGTGTGAATAAGATATCCGTTTCTCAATTTCTCGTGTGGGGTTCGCCTGGTTCAGGAATTAGATTCACAGAAAAATACCAGATAGGATTTGTCTAGATGGGCATACTCTTCCTTACCATCTATTGCATTTTCAATGGACCGAGAACAAATTCGTTTGGATAGAAAATTGTGCAATTCGAAGAAAAGGGGAAAAAACGATACGGCACATAGCTTTCATCGAATTTTTTGGACCATTTTGCAAAAGCAGATTCTAAAGTTGAATAATTTAGAAGATTGAATGGATTCCCACTTCCACGAAGCTTATATAAGAGCTCCTGCTTGTCCTGCCTTTCGGTACCAAACAATCCCAAGAGAAAACCCCCAGAAGAAAGTGATCCCCCCTTGCCTCACTTGCCATGGACTCAATGCAGTGCAACAGGCCCGCAGACGAAATCTACCAGCGAAGATACCACGACAACTCACTTAGCCACAAGGTAGCCGAGATGGTTGGTTGGCAAAGGAAACCAACTCACCAAGGACATTACCCTTCAGAATATACAACGGTCAGCAGCCAGACGCAGTGCTATGGCCAAACCCCTGCCTATTATATAGATTCCGCTGCAAGCAAACCCTGTCCTCCGCACTATATTCAAACCCCGACTTCCTACCCAGACCACATCACGGCCAGACTTCAAACTCACTTCTATGGCCAAACCGATGCGTCTAACCTCCCTGCGATCGTCCATGGCCAACCCTATGGCCAACCCTATGGTCACCACACAGGCTACTATGCATCTAATGGCATGGCTTGCCCTGGGAAGACTCAGAAAAAACACAAGAAGAAGCAGATGAGTCACCACCAGAAGTCCAAGGATAGGCATAGGAGCTGCAGCGATAGTGATGACAGCAGCGACAGTGACTAAGGACTGTATCAAGGCAAGTGCTTCATATCCAAACGCTGCTTTGATTCCTCAGTAATTATCTATTCACCTAGGTTTTGCTTGCATTAGCAAACGGCAACGAAATCTGTGTTACTAGAACAAGATCACTTTCAAAATAATGCACCTTAGAATACAGTACTACTATACTAAACTTTTCAGTCTAATTTCTTGCAGAAGCAGAAGGAAAAGGAGCAGTCATCTTATACCAGCTCAAATCATGAAGATGCCTAGCAATAAAACTGATAAGTGGATAAGACTAATAAGAATAAGAGCCCCAATCACACAGCTTCATGATCAGTATTCCGGGTCCTATGAAAGCATATCCGTATTGTTTGTGTGTGTTTAATAATAAGTCTATTTGCTGACAAAAGAATGCTGTAATCACCACTTTCACAACCTATATATCAACTTCCATATGATTCCACTATTACCTATTCATGGTTTGGTTTGAGCTTGAACTAACTCCGACAAACCTGAAACAATAGCTAGCAGTAATTTTGGAAGTCGCAGGAAAGAGGTTGCTGCAATTTTACTAGAGTTGGCACATGAACTGAAGGGCCAAACATAAAGACTGTCAGAGATAATCTGACAGAGCTCAAATTTAATGACTTTGAGACTATTTGTGACACTTGTCATACCAACTCACATTTGACAGGGAAATTTTGGTCCTTGGATACATATATAATACCTCCATAGAAACTCCATATATGATGATGTAGACCACATGCATTTGGGCTAGGGTATGGAGGTAAATCGGTACTATGCTACAGTTGCCACATCTTTCTGCCAGAATTTTTATATTTTAGTTGATAAAGAAACCATATACTCGTAACGAAACAGCAGACTAAAACCATACAGATATAATATGAAGAGTCAGTATTACATTAGGCATGAAGCGATAACTTCAGGGGATGAACAAAACTAAACGAAGAAAAATATATACAAAATGATACAAGTGTACAGCTTTTGACATTGTACTCAAAAGCTCTTTTGCAATAGAAGCACTCACCTTGCTGCAATTAACCTAGACACAAATGCTGCAATGGCCTGGACAGCAAGATCTTCAGCTTCATCTTGTGTTGACCCCTTGGTTTGGAGGTGCTTCTTTGCAATCTTGAACGAGTGGTCACCACCATCAATCACATGCAAACCAATAAGAGACTTCATCTTTTTGCGGACTGCTTCCAGCTTTTCCACAGGACACAGTGTGTCTTTGCTACCCTTTACGAAAAACAAGATCACAACATCTAAACCGCATAAGCAAAAGAGCGAATAAAATACAAAGAAGCATACTGGATATGCTAAAAGAAACCTATGGCAATGATAATAGATAACCAATAATAACTGAAAAAATGATGATCTTTGGTATGCTAGTCAGAGAACGTAATATATAGGAGTACTCCAATCACTAAATATCCTAGACAGTTGCTTGAAAAGCACATAGTTTGAGGTCTAGGATCTATAGTCACAGGCATATACGTAACATAATTGGTGGATAGAAACTAATGTAACCCTCCATTTCTAAAGTAGTCTGACCCTTGTAGAAGACATTACCTGTACAAACATTATAGGAACTGTAACTTGCAACAGTGTTTGGTCTCGCAGTGCTCCATTCATCCCCTGTATTATAAGCCAACTATGTTAAGACTGCATTGGTATGATATTTATTGTTATAGTGCTCCTGTCGGGTTGATATCATAGGTGTAAACTAACACCCCCGGTGGGAGGAAGTGGTCATTTTAAACCCAAGACACGCCTGATCCAACCATGCCAATTTGACCAAGAGGGCAAGTCATTAAAATTGTAGCCGAAGTGGAAAGACGAATACTCGAATAGATCATCCAATGACAAGGCCCCAAGTTTTGGCAAGTCTATTAATCTAGTGATAAAAGTTCCACAAACTCAGAGATACTCGTCAGAGTTACATTGCTCAGAAAAGTGCAAAGGGGAACACCAACAAAAAAAACAAAAGCGGTATATTTTACATGCTAAAAGTATCTACTAACTGCTACCAATTTTATGATTCCAAAAACCCGAAATTTCCAAGAGAGGCACAGGGCACAATTTTATGAAGAGCACATTAAAATTTAAAAGAACTAGTATCGACTGATCATAATTAATAAGTGCATCAAAAAAGTGTCAAAAAAAATCCAGATACTTGTACCACAAGTTCAAACCACTGGATAATGAATAGGATTCCCCTTTGCAGAATGTAGCTAATAGGACTGTCAGCCTATGTTACAAGTTTATATACAGGCATTCTTGCATTAATATTGACTGTAATGGCAGGATAATTGTATAACTCACCACTTACTCTCCAATTTATATTATAATGTGACCAATTGAGTGATTACAAATTATAACTAGCTTTCAGCTAGATTTCGCCTTGCAGTTATATAACTTACCTAACCATCCAACAGTATATGATAGTAGTGCATGTAAATAACAAATAAGACTAAGAGAATCTACAAAGTTCACATATTAAAGAATAGCAAACCTTTAGTGGGTATCCCAAGCAAACTATTGCTGAAGCAGAAATGTTTTCATTGCAAGCTATCATACAGCTGACTCTACAAACAGAACGTAAAATTCATAAATTGATGATATACAGCAGAAAATACAGAACGAATCCAGTATTGACGCGAAAATTCCACTTGCTCCCTCAATATCAAAATTGCATTGCCTGGAAGCACAATATAGCATGCTAGATACATGGGGCATTTTCTGCACACAATACACTCCTCAAAGACACAAGACTCAATCCACATACACACACCAAATCGAGCCCTTCCCCAACCTTTGCATTCCTTTTCCTTTGTCTGTCCTAAGGACTTCAACCTTATACTATAAGTATGGAACTTGAACGTTTAAGTTATGCATACCTCTACAATTCCTACATAATGCCAACTGCATGTAAGAGGTAAGCACAATAGGTTATCAAAACCAATATTCCTCACTGCAATCCATAATAGTTGATTCATTGACAATTTTTGTTTTTCTATTTTATAGACTTGGAGAGGTATCAATCAACTTTTTGCATGCACGTGCAACAAAATGCATCCATAATGATGACCCCAAACTGATTGACTTGCGCAGGTGTAATGACGACAATGCTATGTAACTCACTCCCTTTTGTAAACTTAGAACCTCTATTGGAACATAAACATTTGGTAATTTACAAGTCAAATAATTTTGGCACTACCTTGAACCCATGGATTTCCCTGCCAAAATCAGCGGATGCCCAGGGTACTTAGCAACAGTCTTTTTAACAATATCCGAGTGAAACTCAACCAACTTTTCTGCCTTGGGAGGAGCCTTCCGTTTCCCACCAGAAATGTCTGCCAAGAGTTGAGCCGTTATATTTGAACAATACATTTTAGAATGCATCTTGCTTCGGCCTTCGTGCATTACTTATAAAATATCAGCCAGAGAACTACAAGTGCCCCGAACATGTTAACTACAAGAAATAAGTCAACCCATAGAAAACTAAAATTAAAAAGGTCACACAGTAATTGACTAAGAAACTCACAAGGGTAGTCAAAGGTAACTACTTCAACAGCATTCAGGGCCTTGCCCAACATATCCTTCCATCTGCATAAAAATCAAGTAGCTTGAACTTCCCAAGACTCTAACTCATTCATATCAACTACGTAATCAACTATTATCTGCTACATACAACTTCTACAGAGAATTGAAGAGTGACCTAATCATCCAATCGGAGGAGGAAGGAGCTCCGGCACCATGAGCGAAGACAACCACAGGAGATAACTTGTCGACTGTGGATGGTGATGACAATGACGTGTCATTCCCACCGTCTTTGTTCTGGTACGAAGCCATTTCCTCTATTCAGGATGAAAACGACAAAATCCCAAACATTTGTAACCCTAGGACACCCTAACAAACCCCCAATACACAGTTTTCGCGCCAAATGTTGGCACCGAGGAAAATCCCGAAGAAAGTTGCCTTGTACTTTGCGCCCCTGACCGCCACAATGCTCCCACAGGGCCACACTGCGTGCATTAAATTTGGGCTTAGTCAGCTAAGCCCAACCTTGGGCCCAAAAGATCATAAATAACCCAGTGCGAATGACAGACACTTGGATCTGGAAAAAGGAGGCCCAATGGAGCCCAACCTAGATCAATGTTGTTCAGACTATGGAGGTTATTCGAACTTCGACGGACAGAATTGGCATCATTTAGGCCCGCAATGGTCCTATGATTATGTTATACAACTTTGCCATCCTCGTTGCTTCCAGTGAAGGATAGAAAATGATTGAGAGAGGAAAATCGATTAGAACTCCGACTGTTTAAGCATATATAACCCAGCCGAAGATATGCCATTTGCTGTAGAGATTGAGAGGAGAGGATAAAAGGTCGAGATGCCCAGCGTTCGAACCTGCTTTATTCTTTGTTTAGAAAAAGATTATGGTCTTGTCGAGGTTCTTAAGAACCAACCCGCTTTTGCTTATTGGGTAGACCACGGCAGTCCAAAAGGGAAAGGATTTAGTACTCATAAGGTACGGATACGAATTTATGCAAATGGACTGACCAATTTCGTTCCGCAAATACAGCCACCTACATTGGTCCACGTCGTTTAATGAAGGGAGCCAGCTCACAGCTCGGCTCGGCTCCAATTAGACCCAACAGCAAAAATCTCGTTTTACATCTATTTCTTCTCCAAATCTCAATAATTTTTAGAAACTCTAAAATTTAATTCCCCAAATTTTTGTAATTCCATAAATTTCACGAAACAGCTCCCTACATCTTAGGCGCCCTCTCTCTAATCTCTCTAGAATCGAAACTCTAGCTTCAAATCTTATGCTTTGTTGTTTTCCCTGATCTTTTTAATCAGATCCATCTCCTTCTTTACGTAGAGATTGTCCGTATTGTGAGAGAAAAGCTCAGCTTGACGAAATGGAGACTGTCAGCTTATACTGTACAGGGATAAATATAAAGTTGGTTCCTATAGTTACATCAATCATAACTTTAGTCCCTTCAGGACCCTTCAAATGTAAATGTAAATGATTGTAAACTTTAGGTACTAATTTTATGTGTTTTAAACTTTAAGTACTTATTTGATTTTGGCCTAAATCACAGGAACGAATGTTATATTTATCCCTACTATATATATAGGGAGCTCCTGGGATTTTGATTGACCCTGTGTTTCTCTCTTGTAATGACTTTGGTTTGTAGCTTGTGAATTAGTGCTGGTGTCTCGCTGTTAGTTCCTGCTTTTGTTTGTAGAATTTGGTTGTACTAAGCAGGTCGTGTCTCTGTTGTGCGTTTCTATGAACTCTTTTTACAATTTTTGGTTTATTATGCTCACAATGTACCCGGCAGAAAATTGCGTTTCATTTCTCTTACTCGAACTGATCACCCATGTTGTTGCCAGTTTACCCATGTTCAGGGAATTAAGTCAGAAAATGAGACAGTCAAAGAAGGAGAAGGATCCGATTTAAAAAAGCAGGAAAAACAAATAATAAAAACTTTGAAGCTAGGGTTTCCATTAGAGGGAGAGGGACTTCATGAGATGCAGGGAGATTTGCAAAAGAAGTGGGCGTAAAAGGAGATTTCCATTGTAGGTGTCATAGGGTCGGACTCGTAAACCCTGTTATAGAGAAAAATAAAAGAAGAAATTATCAAAATGTTTTTGTGGTTTCACTTTATTATAAATTGGTCCATGTGATTTCAATTTTAACGATTTGATTTATATGGTCACCAATATAATGCACGAGGATCCTTTCATCCACACCTCTATTAATCTCCTGATGGAATACGCTAACATGTCAATTTTTAAACACGGAGGGACCCAATGCATTATATTAGTGATCACAGAGATCAAATCGTTGAAGTTAGAACTACAAAAACCAATTTGTAACAAAGTAAAATTAGATGGACCATTTGAGTAATTTTCTCAAAATAAAAGAAGGAGCCACCTATGCCAGTTGGGGCTAATTGGAGCCGCCCACGTCAAACATGGCCGATTGGAGCTAAGCTGCAAGCTAGCTCCCTTTCATTGAATAAAGTGGAAGAATGTAGGCGCCAGTTGAATTTGTGGGATGAAATTCAGTAACCTTAGAAGGGAATCTTTTCCCATTACTTCAAAAGGCAGCTCTCTTGAGATCTAGACGTGTTCAACATTGATTTTTTGGAACATGCACAAGCCGTCGAGCATTTTTTCCATCCTTATGATCTGTTGTATTTCCATCCGATCGAGATTCACAATGTGGCAAGCTGATCATGGTTGTATCCTTCTGATGCGAGTTTGCCACTAACTTTCAAGTGCAAGATATGGAAACGAAGATCTCACCAAGTAGGGCTCATAATTGACTTCTCAGCATTTTTCTTACACTCATGTCATTTTTGTATCTTTTAAATATATATGCCTCATATGTGCCACTCCTCTTCAACGAAGGCAGCGGAGCAGGGAGAAATTATCACTAGTAGAAAATTTGGTTTTAGGGACGAACGGTTTTAGGGACGGACCATAATCTGTCCCTAAAGGTGCCTTTTCGGGACAGGCAACGGCATCCATCCCTAAATCCATCGACATGGCACATTTTAGGGACGGACACAAACGTTCGTCCCTAAAAGGACCTTTTAGGGACGAATTCAACATGTTCGTCCCTAAATGTCCACCTTTTAGGGACGAACAGGACTATCCCGTCCCTAACATTTTCCCACTACATGGCGGGAAGATTTTAGGGACGGAAATTGTCCGTCCCTAAAAACATTAACGGTTCGAACCTATAGTCATTTGGTTCCAACCTAATAACGTTCGAACCTAACAGTAACCGGTTCGCACCTAGAACAAGTAACACGTTCGCACTTAATCCTAATAGGTTCTCACTGGTTAATTGAAAGTGCATGACACCTTGTCTTCCTGTGATGCAAAGGTTCGAACTATAATTAATACGTTAGAACCGGTTTCATTTTAGAGGTGACATAACGAAGAATCGACACGTGGTCCGAAACAGTTCTAACCCACATAAACACCGTTCGAACGGGTTAGAACTATAGTTTTTTAGGTTAGAACCACATTGTTTCCAGTTAGAACTTGTATTATATAGGTTAGAATGAGTTGTGTGCATTCGGAATAGGTTAGAACGGGTTTGGAAACATGTTAGAACGGATTTAATAGGTTCGACCTCTTATTAATAGGTTAGAACTGGTATCTTTTGTGTTATGATTTTGTCATTTAGGTTCAAACTTTTTTTTTGGTTAGAACGGTTGTGTTTATTCGTAATAGGTTAGAACTAGTTACTTCAATGTTAGAACTGAAACCATACAGGTTAGAACCTTTTAGATAAGTGGTTAGAACGTATTAAACAGTTTCGCACTTATATGTACAGGTTAGAACCTATTTCTTTTTTGGTTTTATTTTTTCATTTAGGTTCGAACCTTTTATTTACAAGTTAGAACCAGGTTCCGACAGAAAATTTTTTTTTGCTTCAATTTCAGGTTTTAGACAAGAATGGCTCGTGGAAAGCGTGCTAGACACAGCTTGGCTGACGCGGACCAGCCTGTGACAGCCGAGAAGCACCGTCAATTGATTTTGGGTCGCTCAGTCCAAATGGAAAGGGAGGCTTGGCCATTGGAGCTCTAGGGGCTCAACTTCGAGGGTAGGACCATACACAACGTGATCCACTCTTGAGGCTGGGATCCCATCACAGTTCAATCTGGCACGATCTCATTGCCAGTAGTCCAGGCCTTTTATGTAGGGCTGATGGAGCAGCTCACGCACTAGGTGCTACGTGATAATTAATTGTTATTTAATATTTTTATTTATTTATTGTTTGTAACACGTAAATTAATGATTACTAGTTTTCTTGCAGGACTCTTACGTGACGGTTCAAGACGTCACAGTCACTTTTTCTAACCAGCGGATTGCCGAGTTCCTCGGGCTCCCTCGGCCCGAGGGACCGGCAATTCTTGAGTTGGAGGACCTAGCCCCGCTCCAGCTCTTCGACCTCTTTCGACTCTGCACCAAGAGCGAGGAGAATGTGCCAGAAGCGCCACATATAGTGCACAAGACCCTGAACGACTTCTTCAGGATGTTGCACCTCATAATGGCCTACAACATCGACCCGAGGAAATGCACGACGGAGTCGACTTTTGAGCGGGCGAGGCTCATGGTACGACTGGTCCGTGGGGTTCCTATGGACCTGCCCGGGTACATGTTTAAGTTGGCCCTGGATGCGATCTCCCGCATGTTTTTTTTTTTTTTTTTTATCTTGCTTTATTTGCTGGTTGCCTACGGGCTTTTTGTACATGCCCATTACATTTTTATGTATACCCGATATGGACTTTGTATGATATGCGACATGATGTATATATACCTCTTTTGTGACTATATGCGTTTTTTTATACTCACTGCTATACGTCTACGACAATTTCAAATAGCCCACGACACATCGTGATAAATTCATATTGTATGATTTGTTACATAATCATGACAAAATATTATTTTCTAAAATAATTCGAATATTTATTTTTGAAAAAGATAAATAAAATAGCAAATAAATTTATACAAACTTATAGAAACTGAAAAACCCCCTTAGTAAACTTAATCCTATTATTCTTGCTTTTGTAAAAGAATTTAAAAAAACCAAAATAAATACACAAGAGAAAATCGTGCTAAAAAATATTACCTAATCAGTTCTAACTACAACATTAATAGGTTCGAACCGGTTGGACATTAAATGACGTCACATTTATCCGTTCGAGCCTATAATTAAACAGTTGGAATTGGTATGAGCACGTTCTAACCTAATACTATGCAATTAGAACTGGTTATATCGTTCGAACCGGTTATGAATAGGTTATAACCTTAACTCACCGATTGTGTTTTTCAGGATCTTATAGGGTTCGAACCATATATAGTTTTGTTCGAACCTCATAAAGGTTCTAACCTCTTATGAGACGTTCGAACATGTTACCACTCATGGTTAGAACTTAATAACCCAGTTCGAACAAAACAATTGCATAGTTCGAACCTATAAATTGGCGGGCGGAAAGAACGCGCCAAATTTTTTGGCGAAAATTTGGGACCTAGTAACCAGTTTGAACGGATACCGAAAGGTGCGAACCACTTTGATCAGGGTCACAGCGACGTCGTCCCGTTAATGGAAGCAGTTCGAACCAGAGTGTATCGGTTCGAACCTGTTTGCAAGACCTGCAAAAAAAGTAGACAGCCCCGAGTGTTCAATTTGTGTCAACCACTCGGGGCTGTCGTGTTTTCTCTAAGGAGCGGCGTGATTTGGTGAGTTTATCTCTAAGTTGATCATTGATATTTGTGAACATTTGTTTTGGGGTGTGATTTCTAACATTGAAGTTGGTGTTTTTTTTGTTGGTGGTGGGTGAAAGGGAAAGAGGAGAAGTAAAGAGGAAAAGAGGAGAAGTAGAGAGGGACGAAATCCGTCGATTTGTGGCCTTGGACGCTTGGAAATCAATTGGTATGTATCACTTTCATATTGTGTTGCTATTTTCATGCTTCGTTGGTGATTGTGTGTGTTTTGGTTGGATTTCAATGGCATGAACGACGAGATTCTGGGCTCTCTGTGTGAACCGGTTCTAACCTCTAAACATGAGGTTCGAACCTTGTAGCAGTTCGAACCTAATTTTTAAAGGGTAGAACCGGTTCACTTAACAGGTTGGAACGGGTTATATTTCTAGTTAGAACCGGTTAGTACGCAGTTAGATCCTTAAAAAAGGTTCTGACCGAAATATCAGGTTAGAACCGGTTGTGTCAAGTTCGAACGCCACTCTAACAAGTTCGAACCTTTTAAACCTTTTATTGCATTGGTTTGAATGACCTAATCTCTTTTGTTGTTGCAATTGTATGTAGGGAAAGAGTGAGATAAACCGAAGAAATAGATCAAAACTCACAGTATATCACACTACAGGGACTAAGTCATTTGCGCGCAAGCGCCATGAATTGGTAATTGATTGTCATTCTACTTTTATTGTTAATCACAATTGGCAACTAACAAGCATGCTTTCTTGTTTTCAAACAGCTAGGCGCAGTCCATATTGATGAAGTGGGTCCTGCTGACTTATATGTTGCGTCACACAAGTGCAAGAATGGAGAATGGATATGTGACGCTGCTAGGATGAATTTTGTAAGTAAATTAGATGTTAGTTGAAATGTGCTGCTATATTGTTATTTGATTTGGTAGATGAGGTGTTGGTTCAGTTTGATTGGTGAATTGAAGTTTAAATTTTGGAGGTGTTGTTGGTTGGCAGTGTTGGTTGCATTTCGTTGGTACATTGAAGTTACAATTTTGGAAGTGTTTGTAGGTTCTTGGTTACATTGTAGTTTGCTGGCCAAAGTTGGTTTGATTTAATAAGTTGTATTGATATAAATCATTATATATAGTTTGTAAAAAATGGGCTGGATAGATTTTATGCCGTTATGCTATTGAATTTTTTTCTCCACTTATTCCATTTCTTTGTGTTTCACATTGTAGGAAAAGATGATGAAAGTTGAGGCCCAAGCAACCATGGAAGGGAGGACGCTTACTAATGTGGAGGTTTTCACCCAGGTCCTCAGGGGAGAAACGAGGGTATGTTAGAGGTTTGGGTGATTCGGTGCGGCCGGTTAGTACCTCTTGCTCATCGTCATCGGCGGATATGGCGCGGAGATTGACGCAGACCCAGTTGGAGTTGGAGCAGATTAGAGTGGACCGTGAGAAAGAGAGCCAAGAGCAGATGCACGAGATCCACAGTTTGCAACAAAAGATGGAGGAGATGCAGGAGCGGATGACACGATATGACCGATTTATGTCACGGTTTTCGTCGGGTGCTTTTGATGATGTCGATGTGTAGTTTTCTTACGTTATCCATATTATTATTTGTTGGTTACAATTATATAGAACAACATTTCCAATCCATACTTCACTTCACACATTTTCTTTTCGATCGTTGTATATATACATATATTTTGGTACATTTGAAACTTTAATTTATAAATTTTTTCGCATGTGATGATATTTATTTGGGATGAATTTTCATTTAATTGGTGAAAATTAGTAGAATTTTCAAATTTGTTGTAAATCAGGTCACACAGGTTAGAACCTATAATATTCTGGTTCTAACCTAAAAACTGGTTAGAACCATAATCTAATAGGTTCGAACCGGTTCACCTGGAAACAGGTTCGAACCAGAGAAGATAAGTTAGAACCTAAAAGCGGTTCAAACTCTAAACAACAGGTTCGCACCAGTTCAGAGACGATAAGGTTATAACCTAACAATCAAGGTTCTAACCTAAACTATTAGGTACGAACCATAAAAGAACAGGTTCGCACTTCTTCGTGGTGAACCGGTGCTAACCTATACATTGAGGTTCGAACTCCGTTCCATTCTAACCACTTCATTTACGAGAGAACCATCTGTCGACTACTACGTTTTAACGTGTTTATTTAGGTTAGAACTTATTAAAACCAACTGGTTCTGACCAATTAAAACAGGTTCGAATGCGTTATCTGAACCGGTTCGCACTTTTTTCAGTACAGGTTCTGACTAAGTATATGATTAAGTTCGAACCTGTACTATAGGTTCGAACCTATTATGTGAACAGGTTCCAACCTCCTCTTCAGGGACGAACTTAATGGGATTCGACAAGCGATTTGAACAGCAAAAGGATTAGGTTCAAACTGATACCTTTACGGACGAACCTAACTTGTCCATCCCTAAAAACCTATAGATACACCACCTATAGGGACGGACGTCAAGGACGGAAACGTCCGTCCCTAAAAGTGTTTAGGGACGAATTATGGGTTTGCTGTCCGTCCCTAAAGCCCAAATTTCTACTAGTGTATATAGGAAGAGTAATCTTTCAATGCAGTACTGGTTGGGCGCAAACTCTCCTTCAAGGGCTTCTCACCAGAGCAGCTTAAGTTTTACTTTGAAGGTCGCTGGGTTAAGGCTGCTAGAAGCCCTTAGGAGGAGACTGAAAATCAGCCGGGTGTGAATGAAACTGAAAAGGCTTGGCTTCTTGAATTATTAATTCTAATTCCTATATATGCTGCTGTTAAAGTGAGGACATATGTATATTTGATGTGGACATATATAGCATCCATGCGGACCACGTATAGAATATGATATATATATATATATATATATATATTTCCCCTTACTATATACACAGATTAATTTGAAAACCTCTCCATGAATGAAGTACTTATATTCTTAATTTGTTCAAATCATATGATCACACCAAAAAAAAAAAAAAAACTGACACAACATGGCAACATGCATACATAAAATAACGTGTAGAGTGTTGATTGTCTACAACTTCAAAAAGATCGATATTGAATATTATATAACCTGTGTGTGAGTGTGTCTCTGCATTGGATCATACCATTTAACTTATAAATTATAAAGAATTTCAGTCCATTTGACATAAGGTATCACATGTTCTGAGGAGTTATCCAGTTGAACAGACACAAGATACCCATTAATGGTCAACCTTATGTATCTACATTAAAAAGAAAGGGCAACTTAATTAATTATAAGCTGCCTCCCTCAGCCCATCCGTCAAAATATACTTTAATTTCTGTTCGTCTCACGGAGGGTTTGAGGTGTGCAAAGTGACTGTCATAGGACACGCCAAGCTGAAGCAAGTGCGAGCTGGTGCTGTACATTTTATTATCTACCTACTGGGTACGTAGCCCACACATTTTGAAAGGAACAGTAATGCATCAGTACCGTTTAGTACATTTGATGCTAGTGATGAAAGAAAACTCCATCCAGTCGTAAGCCCACTTGTCCAGTCCTGAAGAGGAACCAAGGATCTCTCTCTCTCTCCCTCTCTCTCTCTCTCCCTCTCTCTCTCTGTGCATCGGATTTAAAGAGGGAAAGAGATAGCGGACAAAGAGATCGAGTCAAAGAGCGTGGGCGAAGAACTGCCCCGTTATGCACAGCATTCCACCACATACGACCCTTCGTTTGTTTCTCTTACCACAAGGTGATTAAGTATTCACCGTTGTTGCAATATCTGATTGTTTCTTTCCTAAAAGAGTTCCTCTCATTCTTTTGTAATTAGATGCGGATCATAAGCTAAGCACATTTAAAAAGGAATCTGTTAACTGTCACATACGGCTCTTCCCAGCGTGCAAACTCTATCTTCCAGCTGCCAGCTTCTCTTCACATGCATAGCTCACGGGTACTTTATGATTTTCCTGTGCCCACCAGCTCTATTAAATGTGGGCAAATGAGGTTTTTTGAATCATTGATGGTTCGTCTGCAAATGCAAAGGGTATAATTTGATCGAGCGTAGTTGTTGGCCCCGGCCCCTCGCAACTTGCAAACATTATTACGGCCTAAAACTAAATTTAAAAGATCACCAGCTTACATTAACCCACATAGCCTTCTAATTCTTAGACCTATGCCCCCCTAGCTACCTGAACTTTCGTGTAGCCATTTTCTAGCTCAACGTTACCACAGAGAGTCAACACGCGCGATTATAATTAGAACCTGCACTAACACCCCCACATGCAGAAGCTTAATCAGTGCACACATTGAATAGATGCCCGGGTTTCAGCAATGGAAACTAATTGAGTGGCCGGGCGCCTAGTTAGGGTTTCTTCAGACCACCGAAAGTGAGAGTATACAGGAGTGGGGGCCGGGGTGAGGGGAGACAGCGAGTGACCGAAAGCGAATGCTAACATTAAGGAAGTGTTGCATGTGATGAACCTGCTTAACATGACCCACTGCCAGGCTTTCTCTCAAACTTTGCCTAGAATTGGTACCGTTTCAGGTATGTCTGATGTGCTCTTTTCTAACCATAACTAGATAAAGTGGGTGGGAGACGTATATCGGTAAATGGGATGTGTCAAATCAATTGTTTTGGCACTGGTCCTTCAGCTTTTAACCTTAAGTGGTATTTTACCATCCTCATGTGCAGGTCTCATATATGCTTCTGGCCAGTAAAAGCCTGGCCTTCTCAGTCATAAATGCAGCAGTTCTTTGACCAATTCACCGATGATTGATTGCATTCCTAATTTATCTTCTTCTTTTTTTCTAATTACTTGATCCATTCCTAATTTTGCACTTGTGTACGATATTTCATCACTATGTTTTTCTTTTTATTTGCGGGTTTAATTAGTAATTATATTTGGTTTAGCCCTCAGTATTTCAAATTAATGTTGTGTACGTGCTAGCTTATGTTGCTACTAGCTAGCTATAGCTAGGCAGCACAATGAATTGAAGAAATATTAACAGGAAAAGCACACTAAAAAGAAAAAGAAAGTGAAAAGCACTCACTGAAGAAATTCTAAGGCAGCGAAAAAATAGCTTCCAGATTCAATATATATTTCTATAATTTGATTTCTGAGTATGTTCGACAAATAAAATATTATCATCCGAGAGAAAAAGGTTCGAGAAAATAGAATGTCAACTAAAATATTATCATCTAAGATGAATCGGTCTAAGGGTTTTATCCTTTTGGCGTTTCATTAATCACAAAACGTAACAATTAATTCTTACCATTAATTATTATACTTTTTCTCGATTACCCCAGGAAGAAGCTGCGCGCCGAACCGGCATGGATCGATAAGCAAGACACCAATAAAGCCTCCAATAAATGGATAGCATTATATAATAGCATTCATACAGGAGATTCTCCATACATTGATTTAACTATTATCCCTCCTTGGGGATAACTCATAGTTAATTAGATATTTTTGAACCTATATATATATATATATATGATAGATAGATAAGTCCTCTCAGCTATACTAAGCAAATTCTTGATTCTTCTCCACAATCCTCACTCCATTGGCAGATCTAAGCACATTGGCCTGTTCCAAAAATTTAAGGGCAGTAGATCAAACATCAAAACTATATATGAGAGAAAAATATATATTTGACTTAATGTACCAAAAACTGGGAAAAAAATCCATAGATATTACTTTATAAACTTGAAAGTATGATAAAAGCGGTACCTGATCCTCAGTAATTTCTACAGAAAACCCATCAACAATGACCAAAGATGATGTCTTCTGGTAGCTGCCGGGCTCAAGGGTGCTTGCCAACAGCCCATCATGCTTCGTACTTAGATACACATCAAGCTCCTTTACACCACTCTTCGATCTATTGATCAACAGATGAATATAAGACAAAGATACACAGAAAGAAACTTAAGGAAAGAAAAAAAATGAAGTGAGAAAAAAAAAACATTTGCAGGATGCTTAAGACACAGATTAACAAGTTATCAAAAAGAGAACAATAATGTAAAAACAGAGAACTGACCGATCAGTTCGAAGACGCTCGTATTCAGGATCGTAGTTCATGAAAACGAAGTATGACTCGGTTTGTGTACTTCCCATTGTCATTCCTTGGTTCCTTTTCTCCTGGTTTGGATTTTGAATCAAATGCAATGGCTCTCAAGTCACATGTTTAGGCTATTTATATATGCACGAACAGGAGTATGACTTTTGAACAGTCACGAGTAGTCCACATCTCTCATTTGAAACCAAAGCTGCAATGAAAGAAATTATGCCTGCTAATTCAACTCTACTGAGTCTGTTTTATATGACCGTTAAGTAGTTCTCTCTCTTTCATATTTGCCAAAAATTCAAACGCTTTATTGAATGCCCCTACGTGCCTTATGAAATAATTACTAGTACCACTAGCTACCTTCTTTCTTTTTTCTCTTTTTTTTTGTTGTCGGGGCGCTGATGGGAGGAGGCGCCACATTGATTCATAAAGTTCTGACCTAGGATTTGTGGAATCATCATAAATATATATATATATATATATATATATATATATATAATATCCATCGTACACGCTTGCGCTAGAAAAGTCAACAGTACTTAATTACAGGGAAGAATAAGTTGCATGCCTCGGATGTTAATTAGAGATGTTGACTATGTACCTAGGGAAAGTGAGCGATATGAGATACTCGTACGGGGGCACAACTTAATCCTTGCCTAGCTAATGTGTCAATCCATGTTCCAACCCCTTTATCAGGATATATGCAGAATTGGTAGTCAAAGATCGACTGTAATCACCACTGAAAATAATATCAGTCGCTAAATATATACAAGGATTTATATATAATTGAAGGGATGTGTACCAGAAGGAAAGGCCAACAAAAAAAACAATTGTTTTGATGGTGATCTGCTTAAACTTTCACAAATACTGCTATTGCCTTCAATTTTCAAGATAAATAAATAGTAGTTCTTCTATTGATATTTGCGAGCTGGGGTAGAACTGTTCTTCCTTTCTTTGAACACATTATTTTTACTAATAATTAAGGGAGTGAAAAAAAAAAAAAAAAAAATTTGGTCCTATACCCTTATACCCACTCAACGTGAGCTAAATGTATACGGTATATATGACTGTGTCAAAAGAGGATGAATTGTCTATTTAATACATGAATTATGGAAAGCATGGCAGGTTGAGATGTTATATTAGACTGGGTCAGATGCAGAAGTTGCATGCACTGTGGATTCTTTGTCGTAGGTCGATCCAAATCATGCCCCCACGAATAGATCCCCATGTCTGATTTTATTCAAAAAGTGCTTCTCTGAAGTTTCAGTCTTACAGACTGACTGACACCGCGAGAGTTGAACAATAGTGGGTGATAAGAAGAAAAAATCAAACCTAGCTTTATCGTTTTCCTCCAGATTACGTCCTCATTTGCCTATAGAGCCCCCTCTCTCACTTTACCCACGAGTCGATGTCTTAATGATTTTATCCAAGTTATGATCGTGATGAAAACGTGAGATCGGTCACTGTTTATCTGCAGGTTACAGAGTGCTGCTCTAGAAAACAAGAAAGAATATCCTTCTACACAGCTGGAGAGGTGAACATAAACAAAACTCTCTCTTTTCGCCACTAAATTATACTTACACCATTAATTTACTAGAACCCCGTAGGTCGACATGCTTTGCATGATAAACACTCGTTCAATATAGACCTGAAATGAATATAATTAGAACCATTCATAAGACGGTAGGGGACCATTCTATTTTGCCCGATTCCTAACACATTTGCTTGCATATATCTTCTAGGTCAGGTAGACACGTGTAGCTATCTGTTCATCTGACGAAACAATTTTCAAATGCATGCTGATACTTTAAAACTAAAAGCGTATCGATAGGGTTAATGAAGAGGTTAGAGTTTTGCCAACCCTTCACCTTGCTCTGCATAACCCTTTTTCCTGAATCTATGTACGTAAAGGTGAAGAAGAAGAAGAAGATGCTTCATTTTATCTGCGATGCCTCCAAGGAGACAAAAGCCCGTGCACGTCAGCGCTTCATCTGGCTGCAGCAAAATGCAATGAAGCGTTTGGCTTCTATAACTTCAACGTGTCAACCTCAAGAGCGGAGGGCAGAGGGACCTCCAATGACTGCAGATTCCTCACAGAAAGAGAGAGAGAGAGGAGTCACAGATCCACTGTACAGTTGGGAGTGCGTGTGGATTTTAATTGGGGGGCGGATAAAGAAGCTCAGAGAAACAGAGAGTACTGGACCTACCACAGTACCGGCAGAGTCAGCTGTCGCCTGTCAGTCACATGGCGGTCCTTTCGAGCCCAAACAGCCAGCTGAGGTGGTGACGTTCGTTTTCTTTAATTTTTTTAGAATTTTTTTAAATTTTTAAAAAAATATATTTTTTAAATCACTTAAAAAATAACGCATATCAATAAATTAACGAAAATTCTCAAAATACTAAAATTTTTCAAAAAAAAATATCCTATCCGAACATCATCGAATTTTCTGGCCCCCCACACGTAAGACGGGCTGCATTCTTCTTCTTCTTCTTCTCTTTTTTTATGGTTTATGAAATATTCTTAAGTTTAGGTTCGAACTATCTTTTCGTCCCTTGTATAAACCCCACTTATTAAAGTCATTGAATTATTTTGTTTCACTACATGAACTTACTTTTATCACGCCATACATAGAACGACACAGACACTACGTCTGTGTGATACACATTCCACTTTCAGAAGGTAAACGACCGTTGGAACATGCTGATCTGCAAATATTGTCGGAGGCAGGGCGGATTTGGGGGGCCGTATAGTTTGAAAAAATCTCTTTTGTAAGGTCAAAAATACAATTCATTTTTTTACTCATTTAAATACTATTTATCTCTCAAAATAAATGGCATAAACTTAATGTTTTAAAAATCATACCTTTTAAAATGATAATAAATAACAAATTAATTAAAAGATCTTTTAAATAACAACAAAATGCTAATGGAATTAAAATTTCACGAGAGATGCAATTTATTTTATGATCTAAAAATATCGGGTTTTGTTTCTATTTTGTTATTTATTTCTCTCAATTTCACTTAAAAAAAAATTTATTAATTTTGTCTCACCTTTAAAAAAGTTAACATAAAGAAATCACTTAATCCACCAAGTTTTTTCTAGGACTTTGCATATGACAACTTTAACTTGGTTTTTTTAGTTTATTTTCTTTTGACGTTGTTTTGGTTTATATAAATTTATTTTCTTTTTTTAACTTCAAATCTTTTTCAATCTCAATTTTTTTCCCCTCCTTTAGTTGCTAATTTCAATCTAGAGTGAACATTTATATTATTTTCTATATAATTGTTGGTTGATGAACCAACATAATGATTTAATGGCATATTGTTTAAAATGTGTGAAAATGTGTAGGAGGTAGTATTGAAGTTTTTGAAATTTTGGATGTTTAATTGAAATTTTTTTTATATTCAAAATATTTTCTAAATAAAGTGAATATTTTCCTTTTATAACTTCGCCTCCGTAAGACTTCGATCTTGGATCCGCCACTGGTCGGAGGAGGACCTGTCTTCTACTGGTAAGGTTAAGAGAATGACACACAAAGAAATCATCTCAATGTCTTAGCTTTGGATGAGACGTACGAAATTAGTTGTCGAGATATAATCATAGAGCTAACGTCTTTATAAGCGAAGGGGTGAGATTCCTTGGTTTGGTTTTGGTGCGATGCCAATACTCTGTTGCTTGACAGGGTGCCGCATCCAGATCAAACGATCTAGACTTGTGGGAGATCTCAGTCAACCGCCGAGATTGATGTTTTTCCAGAATAATTTTGATCGCCACTTAGGAGTAAAGAAGCTCGTTTTTTCTGCTTGTAAATACAGATAGCGGTACTGAAGTAGATTCATGGATTCTCTGTTGTTGTTAGAAGATGATGACCGTGTGTCTCAGCGGTTGATCCATGGCATGCGACCCACCCAGTGATCCAAGCGCAAACGACGGACCATGGGCTCACTGGCAAGGCCGCAAGACCCAAGTCACTGATTTTACGGAAATGAAAAGGCCCAGCCTTAGCCCAAGCAAGTTTCAACCCAATGTTGCGGTGAGCCCCACTTGTCGTTAAGTGAATGGAGATTCGGGCTTGCAAAGTAAGAATGACCCAATAAACCTGTAGCCTGTAGCCTGTAGCCTGAAGGCCCAGTCAACAGCTCGAGTTGCCTGCACTTGGTCCATTGTCCTAGAGCGGAGGATCCTTGCTGTTATCATTATATTTCAACTTAATGACTAGATTAGCCCAACGATGTATCAACTGCCTGACTGACTCAATATTTATTTTGTTTATAAAATCTTACAAAAATAAATAGTCGAAGCTTGTTCGATTTTTTTTGATATAAATATAATACCAAGATGGTAGCTCTTGTAAAAGGTTAAAAATTATTTTTATAAAAAAAAACTTCATTTTATACTCTAAACTACAAAGTCGGTGTTTCTTTAAGGGTTTAAAAGTTTAAACTATCATGTTTTTCGCATTGAACCTGAATTACTTAAATTCACAAAATATGCAATGTAAATAGATCTTATCTATGAAACATGCAAAAAATAGGTCATGTGATACGATTTTAAATGTCATTTTTTTTTATCGGTATATGTTAATAAATTTTGAAAATTCACTATCATGAACTTAGTAATTAATTGGTAAGATGACATTTAGCTCGTAATTTAATATCGAAAATTGATGTTTCGCCTTCTTTTTATCTTCACCAATGACGCGCTTAACAAAGACAAAAGAAAAATGTTAAACTTAACGCGTCGTTTGACATATAAAAACGTCATAGCTGACGTGAGGCCGGCAATATTCTTATGCACGTCACGCTCGTGCTTATAGAAATAATACCACCCCCGCCCCCCCCCCCCCCCCCCAAAAAAAAAAAAAATCTGACTTAGTCGTGCCTCCATCACCATGGCCCATGTGATTGCGAAGCGCTAACTAAAGACTTGTATACGATACGTATCACAAGAGGAGCAGGAGAGAAAAATAGCACACCACCTCCTATAAGAAAACCTGTGAGATGCACGTTTCAAAGTCAACTCACGCGTATTTTCGTGTATGCTCGGGCAAGCCTACCGTCAACCTACGGCTTCCCAAATCATGAATCCACACTCAAAGCCGGGCTAACCGCGATATCACCCCTCCCTCCGTCCAACACGTGGTTGTCAACCCTTTTGCCCGCTGCCCGTCTCTCTCTCTCTCTCTCTCTGTTCCCACAGACTAACCTCCATCGAAACTACCTGCTCGAATCTACCCAATCCACACTGTCTGTTTCTATATAAACGATGGCTTTTCTCCTTCGTACCCATAACCACCACAAAATGGCCAGGCTCGCCGTCTCAATTGCCGTCACCTTCTTCTTGTTCGCCCTCTGCCATGCCGGTATTTTTGATGCATCGGAAAAGGACGTCACTGGCGCTGAGCGGGTATCTATTACTACCTTGCCCAAACCTGACGCCAAAACCCCCATAACCATCCTCCTTCCCAGCGAGAAACCTGAATCCGAACCCGCAACCTTGGCCGAGTTGGAACCCGAGGACACTGAATCAAAGCTGCCCGAATCAGACGCCAGGGGATCCGACACCGTCTCCATCGCGCTGAGGACAATCAACTTCCGTCCCATCAACCGCCACTTCCCCAGACACCCGTTCCCGTTGACTTTCCGTCGAGGCCACGGTTGTCGTCACCAGCTTCGCCTCCATCACCATCACCACGACGACCAAGAACACCACATCTTCGAGTTCAAGCAGTTGGGAGAGCGCTTCCCTGACCGCGAGGTTTCGTACGGAGACGATATGATCGTGTCCAACGAGGTTTCGGATTCGGATCAGGTGGCTCGCGGCGTCGTGCGTCAGATCCCGGCGAAGTGGGCAAAGTTCGGCCACGAGGAATCCAGGTTCAATCAGGAGGACGCTGATGTGGAGGGAACAGAGCACATGAAGAAGAAGTGGCATCACCGACACGAGGAGCGAGAAGAGAGGGAGAGAGAGCACCACGACCACGATGAAGATCACGACGACGACGACGAGCACGAGCACGAGCACAAGGGTTCGCTGAGGATGTGGGCCAAGATCGGCCACGAGGGACCCAGGTTCCATCACGAGGACGCTGATGTGGAGGGAACTGAGCACATGAAGAGGAAGAGGCAGCACGAGGATAGAGAGGAGAGGGAGAGAGAACACGACGATGACGACGACGACGACGACGACGAGGAGCACGAGCACAAGCACAAGCACAAGGGTTGGCTTAGGAAATGGGCCAGGTTCGGCCACGAGGGACCCAGGTTCCACCACGGCTACAACGATGAGGAGGGAAGGGAGCACATGAAGAAGTGGCATCACCGTCACGCGGAGCGAGAGCACGACCACGACAAGCACGGACGCGAGGATGATGGTTGGATGAAGTCAGTCGGCAAGTTTTTGGGTCGGTTTTGAACATTTGCGTGACTGATGCTTTATGCACTTCTATCCTTGTTTATCTCCTCTTTTGGTTCCTGGTACTACAGAGTTTCGTGGGAGTTTGTGTTTGTAAATAATCTTTGCATCCATGAGAGATGTGGAAGTCTTATATGTGTGCCTCCGCGCATCTAGATGTATACGACTCTCTTTGTGTTTGGTACGCACGGGGTTCAGCTTTTTTCTTTCAGTTGTTAATTTAGTCATGGACGGATGAATTTATTTATAGATGCTTACTTTGCTTGTTTCTACATTGATCACGCTTTAGCGTACTCTTATCTTTAAAGGGATTGCATAATTTGGGGATTTACAGGAGGTGTCTAACTCTCTAATGCAATGACACCATAATAGTCACGAGATCTTGCATGACAGACAGGAAATTGAGCCAACATGACCATTCAACATGGATCAAGCGATTCAAATGTACCTTCCAGACAATTTGCTGTCCAAGGGTTTCTTTGCGCAGGTCTCCAGACGCAAACTATTTACTTCATGATTCTGCTTTCTCTTAGCAATTTTGGCCCTTGGGGTGGGGGCAGGGAGGATTCGTTCCCGGATGAGGACCCTCCTTAAAGGAGGACATGCCGGCTGAGCCAAAGGCTCGCCGACCGAGAAATCACATAGTCGGAAACCAATTCTTTCGTTTTCTTTATTTACTCAGTTCAACAGCTTTGGCAATAATAGACGAATATTATCAGAAGTGACTAGAACACGAACTAATACTAGCAGTGCTGGACAACTCCGAACACAGACCCGGACTTACTTGATTAGAACCTCCACTTACATCGGAGCATTCCCAACCAGGACTTCTTGATCCTGTCAGTTCCGCACCGCGAAGATTGATGTTCGAGAGGCAAATCCCAGTAAAGGGGGAGTTTCTTAGGCCTTGTATTAAACCAGCTTGCTGAACCTTCACGCCCCAAACATTCTTTATAGTGATACCCTTGACCACCGGAAGAGCATTTGGGTTGAATCCGTCATCAGGGTGGTCCCCCACATTACCAGAAATCTTTATCCCCTTTCGAGCATTTTCAATATACACATCAGATATTGTAATATTTCTTATGATGCCCCCCCTACCGATGTTTGTCTTCACATGGATACCAACTCCCATGTTGAAAAGGTTTATGTTTTCTGCAAAGACATTCTCCACCCCGCCAGAGGTTTCACTCCCGACTGCGATTCCGGCAAATGGGGACGATCCTGTTATCCGCCGGATTGTGATGCCAGAACTGCGACGACCATAAACAATCCCATATTCATCCCACCCACTCTTTACAGCTACAAGATCATCTCCAGTTGATATGTACGAGTCCTCTATGCAGACGTGAGAGCTTGAATCTGCATCATAAGTTATAAGAGGGTATTTAGAACTTAACTTTCTTGAACATCATTTCTCCTGCAAAGTATCAATAATGTGATTATCATTCCATCCAAAAGATGCTTCGACACCAAAGGCAAACACATTATCAATAGACAGTCCAGACAGTCGTGGAGTCGGACTCAAAAGTAAACCAACCTATTCTCATTAGCCACCAGTAATTCCCACTATTGTCACAAACTGTTCTTATCTTTTAACAGCAGAAGCCATTCGCAAGGGTTAGCAGGGTTTACCCACCCCATATAATAGGGATTCAGATTACAACTAAATTAAAATGTATAGGTTATAAACACTACATATTAGGCGCTAAAGATGGTTGTACCAGGATCAACGCCATCAGTGTTGGGAGAGTCAGCTGGAGCCAATATTGTGACATAGCGGACAACAACATTGCTGCAAAAAGAGAAAGTAGTGTAAGATGAGATTACAGCTCTAATCCAGTTCTATGCTGCAGCGGGCTAGTAGCAAGGTAAACTATAAAGGCTGTGGGGAAACACGAAACTTTAAAAAACTTAAGTCTCATTGAAATCCAATTCAACTTTTTGAGTTTATTCGTAAAGACACTTCAAAATCTGTCAAGTATCATACTGAGAATGGCCAACACAATTGGAATGCTTTAAAGTGTTACACACATCGCCAACAGGCTCTCGTGCTTCTCATGCAGACCCCTAGCCAGCTTAATTATCTAACCACCACGCGCAAAGACTTCAAGAGATCCCTATAATCATTCACTCGGAAATTAAAATTGGAATAATGGAGCTTCAGTTTCAGCGGCCAGTTGATAGGAAAGTTCCACGAACCATTTGGAACACCCATTGCCACATTCTCAAGGATTCTAACAAATGGATGTATATCGTGCAGCCCAGTTTTTGGCCAAAAACTTGCCAACAAATGTTTAATGCTATTACCTACAATAGACGGGGTGTATGTTCCAGAATGGAGAATTCCGGAAAATCACATTAGAAATGATGATGTGTCTAGAGTTCATAAACTCAATAAGATTTGGTCTAGTAAATTGAAGGGTTCTCTGTCTCCACATGTTCCACCAGACATCTCCTTGGCCATCAATGGTCCCATTCTCACCTGTGAAAACCAACCACCAGAAACATTAAAAAAAGAAAGGAAAGAAGAACCAGTATAGAATATTTCCTTTGGTACTGAAACATGTTGAGATTTTACAATCACTGAATTAAAACAAAAAAACCACCCATTATAAGCAACATTTTTTCAATCTCTGACGAGTCAACATTCACTAACATAGATGACCTAAACATTACATGTTCATGAGGCATATCTCTAGCTGCATATTTACATTTGCGCTTATATAAACACAATGACAAAAGGTTCTCCAATTCCTTAGGGTTGAATGATTTCAGATGCCACTGCAGATAGGAAGGATCTATAATTATTCTGGAAGTCACCAAAAGTGAAGACAGAAATTCTTATTGATACCCACCAGTGATTATCACATCACGAACTCCATCTCCATGAATAAAACTCATATACCTTCCTCCCGGGAGCTCCCTCCCTCTTCCATAAGATGGCAAAGGAGCAATTAAAGGCCAATTCGAAGTATCCTGGAGCATCAAACAAGGAAGAAACTTCAACGAAGTATAGAGTCAACTACAGCATGGGCCAGTCACCCAAAAAAAAAAAAAACATAAAGCCTACCAAGGCTTCAAGTTATTTAACAGATTTCCTTGTGTCAATAGTGATTATCACATTATCTGCATATGGGAATAAGATACAAGGCTCAATATCTAGCCAGAAATATCATTTGTGAACGCCTCTCAAGGCTCAATATCTACCAGAAATATCATTTGTGAACGCCTCTCAGCGGAAGGATTGGGCAAAGTCAGTCAAAATTAGGCCTCTACTACCATTGTTTTGGGAATAGTCTACTCAAGGAGTGCGGTTGAGAAAGGAGTTACCATTCCAGAACCTTAGATTTATCAAAGATGTAGAAGGTCCAGCTCTTCATTACCAGAGACAGAGCATAGAATTAGAATACTGAGGCAGGGAGATGTTAGCACTTACTATCCCCTCTGCCTGACCAAAACTGGACCTTCACTCATTCTCATTGACTATAGTAGGAAAAGGGTCTAATTAGATGTGGCCTTAATGCTCCTAGGCATGCACATGATAATAAAACAAAACAGCCCGTCAGTCTTTGTAATATGTACAATCATGCATGAAACGGTTGGAGACTAGGTACTATGAGGACTTTCAAGTGAGTAACAAAAACCACTCCATTGTACCTGATGCCAACGCAATCCTAAAGTTTCCAATCAATTCATTAATAGATTAATTGTCCATCTACTGTCTCTTTTGCAAATTAAAAGCTTCAAGACCAACAGTCGCAAATGAAAAATCAGGAAAGCAACTGCAAT
Source organism: Morella rubra (assembly GCA_003952965.2). Lineage (NCBI taxonomy): Eukaryota > Viridiplantae > Streptophyta > Magnoliopsida > Fagales > Myricaceae > Morella > Morella rubra. Next base: position 4,509,556 of record CM025852.1, read on the forward strand.
CATCTGGCTTAAAGTAAGTGCAAATGAAGACCTATTGTTTGTCAAACATATTCCAGTAATAACAAGATTACCATCACCCAGTGGATTAACAAGATTTTTTATAAAAAAAATTCATGCACTCAGATCAAGTGCATAGATCGTGGCCCCAACTCAAAGCTCCACATGAAAAGCTAGATAGCTACCACAAACCTCAAAGCATCATACACATGTAGACAAGACAAGCTGACTAAGTAAGATGGGGCTCCAAGTATACAGGTAAGGTGGGGGCTCCAAGTAAGCTGGGGTGTCTTGGTCCCGGGTAAGTGGGGAGTGGCATTGTTTCCGGCCCTAAATATTGCAGATCAGCCCATACATTCTGGCAAGTTTTCTCAGGTTTGACCATTCAATATAGCGCTTACCCGTGACTCCCAATATAATTTCAGCCTAATTAAATAATATCAGGGATGGGTGAGCTTTTCTTAAATAATAAACTAACAGTGATGTTGAGATCAGAAGAACAGGTAAGTATTCAGCCCCCACATGTGCTGATGGACTAAGAAAATATTCTCTGTTAACACATCGAAAGAAACAAGCCGACCAGCCATATGTATAGCTGTCCAACTATCTGGTTCCACTGTAAATGCAATGCACATGCAACCATACAACAACAGCCCACCATAGTCTTTCCTCTTTTAAGAGCGGACCCACCATGGTTAGATATCTCAATTCCCAAAGTTTTCCGCCATCATTCTCGCTCAGCCGAGGAAAACAATAACCAGTCTCTTTCCAGTAACAACGGCATTTTTTTTTTTTACTCACTAAACAGCCACTTTTTTTTTTTAAGCACTAACAACAGCCATTATTTCGCTAACTACATAGAACTTGCAAAAATGATGTAAAGCAAATTCGAACCTTTATTTATCACAAGAATCAGGCATCCGAGTTAACTATAACCAAAGCAAATTATGCAACTTTACGAGTAAGCTAATTAATGAGAAGTACCTGGGTGGCTTTGATAACAGCACCTCTAGCCAAGTAGAGAGTCATGTGACTAGTGAGATTGAAGCTTGCTGTTACGTACACTCCAGGAGGTATGTAAAGCAGCGTACCACCTCTCCTCCTAAGGTGCTGAATCCGATATATCGCAGCCTGAAACGCCTTCGTATTCAACGTCCGTCCGTCCCCGACAGCCCCGAAGTCCGTTATCGAGATCTTGTCGTTCCGGTACCTCATCGGTACTATCCCCGAGCATGTTATCATTTCCGCAAGCGCGATAGAGGTCAGAAAAGGTGCAACGGTCGAGAAGCACAGCAAAAGCGAGATCGCGAAGCGAAGCATTTTCGTAGTTTTCCACTCTTTCTGTCGGCAATTATCGAATATATGAATTTTTTTTCTGTGTTTCTTAGGGGAAATGGTTGGAGTTTGGGAGATAGCCAAAGAGAACAGCAAGAGAAAGTACTTTAGAGAAAATAAACAAAGATATTTTCTTCGAGAAGAGAAATGTTAACGAAAAGAGACTTGAGAGTGACTACAAGAGGAAAAGTACAAAATTGCTTGAAGATTTGGGTTCGAATCTAAGAGTAAAGTGAGAGTGAGAGAGAGAGAGAGGATATATATGGTGCATCTGAGAAATTGTACAAAGGGAAAGCTCCAAGCGAACCGTTAATGGCGATAAATCTGCAGTATATAATTGAACCGAAAAGGTTAAGACCCAGAAAAGTAATGCATCTGAGCAACAATTTGAGAAATTGGAAACATATTGAGCAACAGAGAGACCTACGAGAGCGGGTTCTAATGAAGCATAGACAGACAAGATAAGTTTCCAGGAACTAACTTCCGGAGCTCCGGGACAGAGCTTTGTCCACCAGTGATTGTCTTCAAAGTGAAACAGAGAGCGGCACGGTACAAGCTCGGACGCAGCGAGTAGATATAAAGCATTGATTACGTGACACTGACAAAAATAATGAAGCATTAATCGCTGTGATAGAGTGCACGCGACGCGACACGTCATTCATCTACACTTTTTCCCCTTTTTCCCCAATTGGTCCTCTGATAGAGTGTAGGTGACACGTCATATCAGCTCCAAAATTTTCCATTATCTCAATAATTGTTTCCTTTTTTGCTTTGCAACACTTTTAGGCTGTGTTTGGGTGAGTCTTAAAATTATTTTAAAATATTTTTATAATTACATTTTTATCAATTTTAATATCTTTTCATCAATTTTAATAATTTTTTTTATAAATTTTAATAATTTTTAACACACTTTTTATCAATCTCAAAAAAATTCACACTACTTTTAAAAAAAATAAATATAAAAAACTGTTTTAAGATTTAAATCAAACATAACATTTACGTGATTTCTTTATTTCTTTCTGAATAATTCATTAAATCACTTTAAACTTGGCCCAAGTTAACAAAATAATAAATATATGGGTTTTTTCTTGGCAAAAATAGATGGCTAAACTCAAAATTGTTGAGTTGGAAGACAAGAGAATGCTCACTTTTCTTTTTAACCTTTTTTTTTTTTTTTGTGAGCTTGATTGAAATATTTTATTTTTTTTTGTAAGAAGATCATTAGGGGATGAACCATCATGAAGTAAAGCTAAAACCCACCATCACTTAGACTCAAGAATTCTACATAGCATAGAGACTATCAAAACATAATAGGGTTACTGTGATTCGAACTTTCGTTGGGAGCAAGTCTTGAGTCCTAGGTGCAGCCGCACACCTCTAAACCATCACCCCTGATGGTGCTTGATTGAAGCTATCTATGTTAAGAAAGCTTGGTCGGAAAATTAGTTGTGGTATATTGACCAAACATAATCATAAAGAAGGATTATGATTCTATATAATTTTTTTTATAGGATTTATGTTGTCTAAAATTTTATATAATTTTAATAAAATGACGTAGAATTCACGTATTATATGCATCTCTTTTCAAATTTCATGATAGAATTCACCATGTAATTAAGATACAAATTGCTGAAGATAAGAAAAAGCTCAGAGAAAACGATTATATTTCCCAATTACTAAAGATTATCTTTCCAAAGTTTCAACGCTCTTCCATGGTTGCCGGCTTTAGCCTCAGACGACAAATTGATCTGCCAACAATAATGTAGGCATTTTGTCGGGGGTCGGGTCAATGATCAGGCAGTGGAATGAACCAGTTCGTCGTAGCACAAGATCATATGGCAATTTCTTTTCCTTTTCCTCGCTCACTGAGAAGCATTGCTCCATTTGGGATCACTTCGAAGCATTGCTGAAAGCAAGCAGTGGTTATGGTACAAAAGACCAACCCCCACTTAGAAAGTGGGGCTTTCGTTCACCGACACACCACCCACTCAGCACATATTGTCCATCCCCTAATTAATTCCAAGCAAACTTTCTATAACAATTCGAGAAGACTTTAGCAGATTAGTCTAATTGGGATGTTCAGAAATATTCTCCCTACGTTGGAAAGGTTTAAGGATGCTGTTGATGATTATCTCCAACGACAAATTCACTGGGGTTAGACAACATCGGTTGTTGTGGACAAATCCCTTTAAAGAGAATAGAAAATTGGATTGTCCTTCTTTTGTAGTATGTTGTGATTTGCTTAGCCTGGAAAAAAAAGTTTTGATTTGTCTAGAAAGTTTAGACAGTTACCAACACCATTATGTACAATCTATCCCATCTATCCAATATTGGACCCCCTTCCTATAGTATATCCGGATTATATCCTATTTTCCCTAGTGCAGATAGATAATGAAAAAAATATCCCTTGTCCCCCAGAGCGTTATGTTTAGATTTGAACTAGTCCACCCAATCCACTCCTCTTTCTTTTTCTTTTTTTCCCTTTTTGAGCCTTTCCTCCAACCACTCACACGGTGATTTAAATGGTACATTTGAGTCCTTACCTACTGCAGGACATGCTCTTTATTTAGAGGGATAAATACACTTTTATTACTTCTGTTGATAATTATTAATTTTAAACAATTTATATCGTCTATTAAAATTTATAATTATTTTTAACAAACAAAGCTTTTTTGGGTTTGAGCTGAGGAGTTTACTCCCACAAAAATATCATCATAAAAATATATCTGATGGGGTAAAAATTAAAATCATAATTTTATGAGTAAAAAATTCACTTTACATCAATAATAACAAAATATTATCGAATAGTATAAAGTATTTAAAATTAATAATTTGTTAACAAATTATAAATTCGGATAAAGTGTAGATGCAACTGTAGTGAATCATCAATCTGGACATTGATTGCTACCAATTGCAGGGGCAATTCGGAGAAAAAGTTAGAGAAAGTTGTGGGTCCCAAGCTACAAATCCTTCACAAAAGTCTCGATGGAAAAATATGAAGACAACCTAAATATGACACGTTTCCCATGAATCTTCGCTACTCGCATTCCTCAATCCCATGAGTTTGGACTGTGCGACAGTTCAATCTGGTACTTGTTTTTGTTTTTTTTTCTTAAGCAGTCCAATAGAGTACTTAGCGTGGACCAAGGTAAGCTTTAACCCAAACTCTGCGCCTGCGTTCATTCGGGATGGCAAACAAATTGAAATGCAATCGGCCAACAATTCAGACAAACAATATAATGCTCCTCGGAGCTGGTGTGCATTGAAGTTTGAACTCAGCTCTTGTTCACGAGTGGTGTGCGCATTCACTAAAGGCTCTTCACAAGGCAGAGCGCGTTCGTCCAGATTCATAAATGTCTGGTGCAGGGCTCCGAGTGTTTGTCACCCTTACACTACCTAGGAGTAGCAATCTGCTAATCTTATATTTTCCGCAAACATTAGAATACAGGAATACTACAATTTTTGTGAGTAGAAATTGTTTGAAAATAGGAGACATTTTCAGGTCATATTTATATTGATGATGTCAAGATTTCCTGGGCTTTTTACTGGTAATGGGCCGCTAGAAGAGTCCTCACAAGCAGGGGCGGAAGGAGGGGTGACGAACTAGTGCGGCTGCCGCTCATTGCTCCGCCCAACTAAAAATTATACATGTATTTTTTTTTTCATAAGTTGGCCTGGGCCCGACATCCATTAGGCCCAGGCCAACAAGAGTCTAATGCCATTTTATTATACAGGGCCTGAGCTCTTGGAGTCTTCAAGCTTTTGATTGATTAATTGTGCTGTAGAGCCGGTCTTCTCTAATAATTGATATTTTTTAATAGATAAACGCGAAGCGAAGAGAATATTTATTTGAAAAATTACATAAAATTTTTGGATAAAACATTACTCAGTAGTCCCGTTTATATTACTTATGCCATACATTTGTGGAATATATTTTAGCATAAACGTTAGTTATCATGCCTTTCTTTTAGGTTACATAAGAAGAAAAAAGGTTAGAATGAAAAAGAAGAGAAATAGTAACAAGAGACAAAATATTTTTAAGTGGTTCGATCTAAAAGACTTATATCCACTGTGAAAGTCCTCTATGACTCTATTTTGTATTATGAGTGCATACATATTATAAGTTAAAGGTCTCTATTTATAGAGAGAACACAAAACTAGGAAAGGGGTGTTTCCGTTTGTAAAAAAATTGGAGGATTTTTAAGATTTTAATAGAATTGCAAATATTTATATAGATTGGATTTTGTTAGGTTTTTCTGTAAAAGTTAGTGAATTTTTTTAAAGATATTTAATGTTTGTTAAAGTTTGTAAAAAGGTGTAGAGAGAGATAATTTGATGTAATTGTTTAATAAAAAAGTATTGGAGTTATGTGAAAAAGTATGGAGAGAGAATATTTGTTATAATTTTTGGGTTAAATACACTTTGCCCCCTTATCTTTGGGGTCATTTACACTTTGCACCCCGATGTATTATTTTTGACACATTGGACCCTTAACTTACACATTTTTTCATTTTGGACCCCGCACCCAAATTGCCCGTTAATTTAGACGGATTCCGTCAAAATTTTTACACATTGCCCCCCTGGGTATGTACACATTGCCCCCCTTATCTTTGGGGTATGTACACATTGCACCCCACGTTTTGACGGAATCCGTCTAAAATAACGGGCAATTTGGGTAAAGGGTCCAAAGTGAAAAAATGTGTAAGTTAAGGGGTCCAATGTGTCAAAAATAATACATCGGGATGTAATGTGTAAATGATCCCAAAGATAAGGGGGGCAAAGTGTATTGAACCCTAATTTTTTTAAAAAAAATATTAGAGTTTGTATGAAAAGTTGTTGGAGATTGTGTAAAAGGTATTGGTCTCTATTTATAGAGACAACACAAAACTAGAAAGGGGTGTTTCCGTTTGTAAAAAAATTGGAGGATTTTTAAGATTTTGATAGAATTGTGAATATTTATATATATTGGAGTTTTATAGGTTTTTCTGTAAAAGTTAGTAATTTTTTTTAAAGATATTTAATTTTTGTTGAAGTTTGTAAAAAGGTGTAGTTGATTTGATGTAAAAAAGTTTCATAGAAAATGAGTTTCCTTGGAATATGTTGAACAAAGTTGAGATTGTGTAAAAGGTATTGGTCTATATTTATAGAGACAACACAAAACTATAAAGGGGTGTTTCTGTTTGTAAAAAAATTGGAGGATTTTTAAGATTTTATAGAATTGTGAATATTTATATAGATTGGAGTTTTATAGGTTTTTCTGTAAAAGTTACTGAATTTTTTAAAAAATATTTAATTTTTGTTGAAGTTTGTAAAAATGTGTAGAGAGAGATGATTTAATGTAATTGTTTAATAAAAAAATATTGAGTTATGTGAAAAAGTATGGAGAGAGAATATTTGTTATAATTTTTTTTAAAAAAATATTGGAGTTTGTATGAAAAGTTGTTGGAGATTGTGTAAAAGGTATTGGTATTTGTGTAGTAATTTTTGAAATTTTTGAAATTCTTTTTGTAAATTTTGTTGAATCCTATTGTATTCTATAATACTTTTGCAAATGAATATGACCTTAAATTTGAATCTCTGTATTTAAAATTTGAATTTTGATAACGATATCAAGTCATTAATATCGTGATAACCATAATCCGATATCAAATCTTTAGTCCTTAATTTTCGGCATTGTAACTCTTGGATATTTTTTTGCATTAAGAAATTTTTTTTATCATTTCGCTTTTAAACACCAACTTTAAATTTTAATCCTAAATATTGTTCGGTAAAAAAAAAAATTTCAGGATTTTTTTGAATCTTCACAATACAAAAAATTATATAATCAAACATCATTTTTAACACCACATAAAAATAACTACAACACATATACCAATAAAATTAACATTACCTAAAAATTCTCAAAACACAGAAAATTCTCAAAATTTATTATAACCGAACGTCTTCCAGTTCCGCCACTGCTCACGGGGTCTGGGCTTACGCAAAGTCAACGTGAGGAGGGTGCTCCCGGGGAATAGCCAATAGCCTCCGATGATTGAAATGAGTTTTCTTTTTAATGTCCGAGGGAACGTTGAGTTGGGAAAGAAAAGCTTCCGTGTGCCTTCCTCCTTTTATATGCTCTCTCCTTGGGCTTCACGGGGAGAAAGATTTTTCTTGAGGTGACATCCGGTGTCCCTTCCTTTAAGGGAATGGCCCTCTGTCCTGGGTGGGTGGGTGGGTGGGTTGGCGAAGTGATGGTCAAGTATATTTGGCGTCCGTTCCAATGAAAGCCCATCTTCCCTGCAAACTGCAAACTGTGCCGCTTGTAGACCAGTGACAATTACTTCCCCTCGTCGAACACTCCATCTAACTGATTGGACGTGAAATTTTAACTTAGGGTGTAAAGTACAAACTCATAGGTACGTTAGAGTTCAATGCGTGAAGTTTACAAATTATAAAATAAGTAGTTGTTAAAAGGTGCAAAATATAAAATTTTTCCCTTTCTGAAAACATATTTAATAATTTTCTTAAGAAACCTATTGTCTTACATGTGCTTCTGCATATGTATTGACCAGGCGAGTAACCTCAGTCCCTATATATGCTGCACTATCACGAAGTCTCAACCTTATTTTGACTAAGAAGTGCAAAACAATAGAAAGGAACATCACTTTCCGTACCAACATAGATGCTTACATCATAGATCAATAGGGCCCCATTATTCTCTAACCAATCAAAGCCAGAAAGAAAATCAACAAAGAAAAAGAGGTCACAACTAAAGAGTTACCGTTTTCTTTTTTTCCCTTCATAGTTCTTTCAGTAAATCTGTGGCCATGCTGAGGTAGATAACCAGCTACTTTCAGACACAAAACATGTCCAAGGATTATTTTACAGTGGAATCGAGAAATTGAACTTGAAGTATACTCCAGAATACTGGACTTTCTACTCAGCTTTAGACAAAATCCAACACTCATATTTTCAGCTCACATCATTCAGAGCCTCCCCACCACAAGCCCCAATCTGTTCGTAACTTAGATTGTGTCAATTGGTTCTGTCTGGTCCTGTACAGCCAAACGCTCTGAGAGATCAGCCAGTGACTTGAGGTTGCACTTGATAAGGGCCTCGACAAAGTAGCATGTTTCATCCTTGGTATTCCCATCTGGCACATCCACCACAAATGACTCGATCACTAATGTCCCTGGTCTCCCATCAATGATCTCTGGATGGACAGTTGTAACTGAGGAGTAATTCTGCAAAATTGAGCGAATAATGGAAAAGAGTTGGGACCTTAACTTAAAATGCAGGTTCGATAAAAACACCAATAGGCCAACCCATGCAACCAGCATATAAGACCATAGGCCAAGAAAGTGGCCGATGGATTCATTTGAATATATGGAATAGCTTGGCGACATGATAGAGGAAAGATGGTTTGGCCAGATGGCAGAAATCCATGAAATGCACAAGCAAAGGAGACAGCTTGAGGTGCTAGTAGGAACTAACGCACACAGAAAAGCAAGTCAACTAAATGGAAGGCTGTCGGAAAAAGGAAAAGAAAATCAGGCAAACATAGCAATCTTGAAGCTTGCTCCACAGGTGGCATCGAGAGAAACTCCAATTAAACTGTACGCCCCCCCACTACACACACACACACACCCCACAGACGCACAAAAAAAAACATCAGATGTTTCTCCAAAGAGAAAATAAAGAAATACAAATTTCAAGCGGTATGTAATAAATCTCATGTACAGGTAAATGAAAGAGAGTTTCTTGATCAATATAATTCAGTATCCCTTTTTTTCCTCCTCTTTGTATCCTTAAACCACATTTCGTTATTTTTTAGGCCTACCATAACACAATAGCAACAGTCAAATCGGATGCAATTCTTCAATCTGCTCACCCCATTAACAGTAGCAGAGAACGACACTTATGATTACTCCATTTTATCTCTCAATCCCTGTAACAAAAATTTACATTTCTGATCCTTTATCCTTCCTACAATGACTGCAGGTCTATGAGTCTATCACATACATCACCAAACATCATTCCAGTTAAACATGCAATTCATCCACCTATTCCAATGCACTAACCGAGGAAGAATTGCAAAACCAAGTGTAAATGTCACAAAAATTGCAGACAAACAATAAAATTGAAACCACCATTAGATGCCTGGCATAACGGACTGCTAAAAGAATCACTTAAGTACATTTCAAAAGATTAACCCATGCAAAGGTAGAGCAAAAGGTAGAAAACAAAAAGAAAGCGCGGCATTTATACCTTCAACCTATGATCTCCGCCGACGATCCTCATCCTCAAGATATGCTCCTCGTCGTCTAGAACTTCCAGTCTCTCAGTGCTAGTCGTGGCTGGCAATCCCGATTTAACATTCACCTGTCTGAGGCTCCCGATCTGAAAGTCACCCTCCACAATGCACCGGCTAATAAATGGCTTGTATTTCTGCGGCTCATCGAATCGCCTCACCAGAGACCAGACCTATTCCAAACACCACCAATCAATCACCAATTACCAAAAGTCATTGAACCCCCTCCCCATGGAATCGCCCAACTTTAAAGAACCGAACGATATATCATTTCATTTTGCTTCTTTAAAAAAGAATAACTTTTGTTCGCCAAGAAAAAAGAAAAAAGAATACCTTTTGTTCCAGGTTCAATGTCTCTGAACCAAAGATTAGTTACTGGTTCGCCAATAAAGCGACCAAATCGTCCATTGATAATACCCGAGTTACCAAATAGGACTTTTTTGCATTTCTATGTGAATAAGCATATGCTAAAAAAAAAAAAAAATTGAACACTTAAGATTTCTATCCATATCGGCCCGAGAAAAATTAACCCAAATGCTCTTGGATCTGCATGTGGGTATCAGAGAAATAACAAAGATCTTGAAAAGAATAAATATAAAGAAGCAAAAGTATCAGTTACGCAGAAGGAAGTGGAGCTTACGAGAGGAAGAGGGGCTTTGATGTGCTTGACCAAGGATTTGCTACACTGGTTCTCTTTGACGTCGTGCCTGTGGTGCTGCCAAACGTACTCGTCCTCCATCTTGATGTACCCGTTGCCGTTCATGGTCATGTGGTCACTCGTCACCATCACGGTGACTCTAGAAAAAGCTCCCTCCGAAAATAAACAAGGCCGTACCGTACTGGAAACCGGTGATCGGTTAATATATACCAAACGTTCGCAAATCGACGGAAAACAGATGAGTTGGTTGTGGTAATATCGGTTCGGAAGTCCTCAGAATCGTCCAAAATGCACCGCCACTGGTTCTGGAAGCTCCAATAGCTAAAGGTCCAGAGCTTCTCTCTTTCACAATCCAATCCCGTTTGCCACAGCCAGACTAATAATATTATAAAAATGGCAGAGATTGAATGCGCCTGAGTTTTGTAGTATTTGTGTCAGATTCTTGGGCTTAACAAGTGGAGCAAGAGGCCATGGGCTCGATGCAGGTCTAAACCATTACTTAGTGGAGACACATTTCAAGCCCATGTTCGGAAGAAGGGGTCCTTTGACAGTTGAGGCTATCTAGGGGTTGTTTGGAAATGGGTCCAGGTCCTGGTTCTGTGGTTTAGACCATGGTTTGAACCCATAATTGCAAATGCGCGTTTGGCGTGGTTCTGTTTTCTAACGGCATGTATACGTGTGACATAGTGATTGGATATTGTTACTGACTTTGCTTGCAACGTACACCTATCAGCGCTGACAACGCACACCTTTTGAAAACTGTGTCTGTCATCCTCTAGTACTTTGTAATGAGGCATATGCACAGGCTTTGTCGGACGCTACTGTAATGGTTACACGTCAGGAAGAAGCTTGCATCTTGGTTCCTCTCCCTCTCCATCTCTTTCTTCATGCTCAGGGACGTATATTCTAATTTATGCCAGCTGATGCTTCTCCAACTACCGCTTGAATGCCCCAGCGACCTCCTCGGATCCACGATCCTCCCCTAATAACTGCGACATCGTAAGTTTGTGTATAACATTTACTACCAGTACATATTCCTCCCACACCCAACTCTCTGCAGCTCGCGAACCTCTCTGCTTTTCCTGCTCAGAGAATCGAATATCAGCAAATTGTAATCCCTCAATGATTCGACCCCACAGCAGCCCTTATTCATCCCGATTTCGGAGTCACCTCATTCTACATCTCCAATGTTGATGTCATTAGTCCCCATTGATATCGTCCGTCGTGTCAAATACTAGATCAACAGTCCGCCAGCCAACCATATTTGAAATCAAATCTTTCTTATTTAAGACAAGTTCATCTCCCTGCTCTACCTCTAAACTATGCCCACAACATTTAAACCGGCTTCCAAACGATCCGTTGGCAGTCATTCCTCTAGAAACTGCGTCTCTTCTCTTCCCTCTGCAACCATTGGACTGCCCAGAACACCCGATAGCCGAGATTCACAGGGTGGCCACCGGCGTCTTATATCTCCCCCAACAACAACTACGACGGCTCCCACAACGCGTTCTAAATCCAAGGTTTATTCTGAGTCTAACCTGTCTTATTTTGTATTCACTACTTACATCAATGTGCCTATTTTACCTGTTCACGTTCTTTGCATGCAATATGTTCAATATATTACCTCCGTTAACTGAATGCCTTTACAGCCTATACAACAATGTGGTTGTTTTTTACCTATTCCCAGCAATATGTTCCATATATTTCCTCTGTTAATTGAATGCCTTTACAGCCTATACATTGTCCCTTGCTCCTTATAATTGCCATCGGATAATTGATTGCCCACTACATTCGTGGCTCCACTCCAACCCAAAATCAGCATTTCACGTGAACCATTTTGCTGGGAATAGGGATTTAAACAGATGTATAACTATAGCAGATGTTGTTTTGGGCTATGTCTACTCTGTCAACATTTTTATTTAGAGAGGTGACAACAACACATGTCAGCACCATGTTATATTCTTAGCTTCACTGCGTTTGTCTCATACAAACACTCCTTTGTATGCAGTGAGGGGTTGCAATTCATACCCTCAACAAAGTAGCCTTTGTGATTCTGTTTATCGTTAATTTTTGTCCTTTGTTTTTTATAGCCCTACAACCTTCGACCTCGATCGTGGATACCCCTCAACAACCGCAACATTCGCAAGCCCCCTAGACGTCGAAAATTGGTCAGTACTTATATTTTACTAAATTTCAATTGTGTCTTGTAACTTGTCCCACATTTTTTTATTATATATACATAGTTCCCACTAGCCACATCGTTTGTTGCTATTGACGAAAACAATAGTCATAATACTCAATGAATCTGACATTCGGCATTAAACTCTCAACAATCATTGCATACATGTATTTTACTGGAAGGTAATCGTGCATTGTAGGCAGTGGTCTATTATGTTTTTGATGAAATATACTTAGTTCCCATTATCCACATCGCACTATGCTTTTGAATTTTGGAGTAGCTTATTCTATTATGTTAGCAGCTTCTCTATACATAGTGCCCATTGGCCACATTGTAGCATGCTTCTGACCATAACAACAGCCATATGTACTCACTCATATTGTCATTCTCCATTCAACTTGTCTCATTCATTCTACATATTTGGCATTCAGTCAATCGTGTCTTCTAGCTTGTTCTGCTATGCTTGTGAGTATATATACATAGTTCTCATTTAGTTGTAGGCCAGTTTGTTTTTAAAATTAACAGCAGCTATATCACTCATTCATGATGCCATGCTCCATTCAACTTTCCAATAATTATTAGTCATGATATAGAAACTGAGCTTATGTTTTGATGTTGAGACCAATGTGTGAGAGTTCCGCACCACCGATTTTTATTACCTTAGTTGTTTTTACTTCTGATGTACCTTGCATACTGATTAATTACGACTTTGGTGTCTTAGATGGGAAAGGGTTCTGATTGGACTGCATCCCAAAAGCTGCACCTCCTGAACATCCTGAAGGATAAGGCAGGAGATGGGTCTGTGCAGAATGCTTCGCCACATGCTGGCATGTGGCCAGTGATCACGTCACAATTTAATACTGCCACTGGGTTGTCAAAGACCACCGCGCAGGTGCAAGAGAAGCTACGAAGGATGAAGAAACAATGGAAACGGTTCCGCCACTTGTTGCACCACGAAACCGGCTTTGGATGGGATGCGCCAACCAACACTGTTAGTGGGACTGTCGCCCAATGGGAGTCCTACCTATCGGTTAGCTCACTCTCACATTCTACTTAGATCCCTAATGCTTCATCTCGTAATGTATCTGATGTGTTATTCCATTGATTTAGGTACATAAAAATGCAGCTTCTTTTAGGAAAAAAGGGCTTGCCAACTACGAGCTCATGACTGAACTGTTCGTAAGCTCAACTGCGACTGGAAGACTCAAACACGCTTCTCCAAGCAGCCCGCCCGACACGGACGATGAATGCGAGTTTGAAAGGGAGCTCCATGAGTTGGGGATGGAGGACTTGCATGATCCTCCAACACCACCTGCTTCTGCTACACGGCCTCCTTCACCAACCCGTACTAACTCGAGAAAACGGGCATCTGACTCAACCTCTAGTATCCATCAACATAGCAAGCGCTCTAGGGGAAAGTCACAAGCCGACAAGAATAGTACGGCCCTTCTCAAGTTCGTTGGGGCGCAGGACCGACGCAACGAAATACTTGAACAATGGATCGCTATTCAGAATAAAGTTGCTGGTATCACCACTTCCAATCAAGTTGGCCCTGATTGCGCAAATGATACTTACTCTAAGTGCCTCATCATGATGCAGTCAATACTGGGTGAAGATGAGCACGCAGTTTTATTAAAGGGGTGCAAGGAACTTGAGAGCGAGTACGCACAGAAGGCATTTCTGGTCATGACCGAGGCACAGCGCAAGACATGGTTGTATGCCCTCTAGACCAAGCTCCGAACCTTTCTGTTTTAGCATTTAGGATGCAGGTGGTTATGTATTTCCTAACTAATCGTACCCTTGACTTGTTATAGTTGTTAGGTTAGTTGTGCTTCTATGAACACTATTGAGGCTGTACCAAAGATGTCGTTATCTATCTCAAAAAGCTGGTCTATTGTAGCTGCTTTGTATATCGTGGAATGTATATGCTGATCGATTCTCGTTGCTTGTTGTAGGTGGTTATAATTAGGTCCTCCCATTAAAGGACCATGCCATCTATTTCAATATTGGGTAGCACTGCATCATTGGTGACTAGTTAGGATTCACTGAATACCTTAAACATCCTCTTTTTTTTTTTTTAATGCATTTTTTCTCCTGTAATACCTCCTCGTCTTTTCAACCCATTCCCATGGATTGTCTCAGTCACCACATTCAACATCTACTGTTTTCTTGCATGTTGTCACTTCCAACCAATATCATAAACACTTTTATAAAACAACCACATCTCAGTTTTAAACATATACTCTATAATAGCCAAAAAGAAACATATCATGTACACACACACACACACAATATATATATATACACGCTTTAGTGCGAAATTTTTATGCTTGATAAAAAAAAAAGATTTCACTAAAAAGTTTCACAACTGATCAAGGAGCAACCCTCATGCTTTCTATCCGTATCGAACAAAGAGGCATATTCTAAACTCTGCTAAAATTGTAGTATTCTTTAATTTATGACTTGGAAGGTCAATTTTTTAGATTACTTAAAATCTGACCAAATATAAATATTTATTGATCAAACTCATTACATAAAATTGACCCTTCTAAACCAAAGAAAAAAAAGAAGAATCCAAGAATTAATTCGATGAAGAAGTTGTGGGTGGAATTGCATTGCGAGGTTGGCCGGCTTTGCGAGTGACTGACATTAATTTCTATATCACCATACCACTACAAAAAAGGAGGGAGGGTTTTCATGCATATATTTGATGGTACCATGAGTTGAGTCTGTGACAATGCTAACAGCAACGAACATTCCATGTTGAGCTCAGCGGCATTATCTAAATTATGACAGCAGTGGGTAGGAACCTATGTGGTGGGTGAATATTAATTTCGTCATTGCACACTACTGTGACGAACTTGCGCTATGATATCCTCTCATCGCAAGTCATTTCGGCCTTTCATGAACGTGATTTGACACCTGCAAAAGGCCATATATCTTTACAGCTAGCGATTGCCGACCCTTGCGAAGTTTACGCAATTACTAATTATATAACATGGGTTATCCCACAACGCGTTTACTCCTTCGTTCCCACCCTCCCCCCCCCTCGAGAGCATCTAACACCTGGCCTCTATACCAGAAATGGCTAATCACCCGCAGCATTCACATGACTTTCCCCATTTCGATAGTCGCACTCCGACCATTTTCATCTCCAGCACGTACAGTGATTCTAGCCCAGTCAATGTCTTCTGTTATGCGTCAACTATGTCCCCAAGTCCAGATTCTGTCACCTCCAGTTCATGAGGTGATTGTCATCAGTGACTCGCCCCCGCCATCAGTTGTGTCCCGCCCTTCCTTCAAGATGTCAGCTGGCCTTCCACCATTATCCACTGCTCGAAAGCAGAACCTTGACACATCGGCTCCGATAGCGCAGCCAACCCGAAGGAGGGTCAACTCATCCGCGAGGAAGCTTATCCTAGACACGTTGGACAAGTTGGTACTCTTAAACAGGGATCCGAGTCCTAGAAGTCCTCCAACCAGTCTAGGTAATGTTGCATGTTCTTAATCCATGATCTATATGACTCTATTAGCCCATGCAGTCACCTTATACTCATGACAACCTCGTCTTGATTATGTTGTTAGTTTCGGCAAGTCATGAGGAGGCACCATCCGAGCCGCCTCCTATAGACACCAACTGATGCACGTGAAGTGGCGGAGGGTAGCTTTTACCATTGATACGGCTAGCTAGACACCGGGAGTACGAAGACTACCCTTCTATTTTTGTCAGGTGCAGGTCAATAATGGAGATATGTTTTGTATTGTCATCTAAGGTACTGCTGCTGAAAATATATTTAAAGCACAATTCATGTGTTTGGCTATGTGACTTATGTTTTGGATGACCTAACCACTGCTGGTATCGTAAGTATACAGTGCAGTTGGATTACGGGAAAATATGTATAATGTATGTCACTTCTGTTTTGGACAACCTAACCACTACTTTTTGCTATATAGTTGGTGTTTCAAATGTTCTGAACACAGGCGTAAGTGTAATAGTCAGTTCGGTTTAATGGAAATGATGTTAGAAATGAAGGTTCAAGAGAAAGATAAGAAGCAGACTGTAGAACGGAGAAGGAAGAAAACGAGTTGGAGAAATAAGAACAATGAAAGAATCGGAAACCAGCCATTAAACCCTATAACGATATGGCTTTACACATCAGCAATACACTTTACAAAATACAAACAGAGCACAAAAAAAATCATTGACTCTGGAGCACACGTTTGTCGTTTGTACTGTGACATGGAGCTGAGCCAGCTGAGTCTATATTCTTCAACAAATGGTGTAGATGTTTGGAGAAACTTTTGTTCTCTTTCTCTGTCCTCCCTCTCTTCTTGTTGTCTGAATCGACCATCCCTCCCATTTTTGCAGCCGCTCATCCCACTGTCACTCTTCTACTTATGGGATACTTCAACACTTTTTGAATATTTTGGACATTACTCTTTGTTGTAACCGATGTATGAAGGAATTTTACTTCTCTCTATTTTTTTTCCTGCGATCGTCATCCTATGGTTTTGTTTTTCTTCTTTGGTGTCGAGTCCTACATTTTCACTGCTCTTTAAATAAAAATCTCGTCGTTTTATTTATTTTAGTTTTTCACAAGTTTAGTCTTTCTTCAGTTTTTACCACTTCTTTTGTCATACTGGTCTTTCCCCACATACTAGACTAATCCCCTGTGAATGTAGTTAGATATGAATGGGCAAATTTAAAAAGGGGTTGGTTGACATAGGTAAAAGAAAAAGGCCTCATGTGCCTCTCAAAAGTATGACCACGCAATGCACTATCACACATCTGCTTAGCAATATTCTGATTCCAGTCCCCAAAAAAATTGCTTATGCACAATCAATCCCAAGCGAATCAACTATACGAAAAATAAATAACATTGGGAGCTCAATGTTCGATAACACGCACGATTATATAACTAACGGTTGCCATTGACGTTGATTACAAAAAGAAGTTGCCGTGGACTTGAAATTATGCCATCTAGAAAAGAAAAAAAAAAACAAGACTTGAAAGTATGCCCACATCACACGACGCACATGCCACCTGATAGACTATCACTGCAGTGCTATGCAAGTGGCAGATGTTGTACGATCTGATATAAAATAAGAAATAAAAAAAATTGCTAAAAAAATGAAAACAAAACAAATACACAGACAGGGCAAACCGAGTGGACAAAAAAGACAATGCGTAAAGGGTCAATAATGCCGAGGTTACGTATATTGGTAAGACTAGTCACGGTGCAACATAATGACTGTTGAGCGGGTCCTTCTAATGAATGGTCAAATCAGCAGATAGGGTGATGGCAGACATCACCCCTCGCCCTTGTCCAATATTCATTCACCCTCCTTTTTCAAAAGCTTCTGACAGCCAAGCAGGGACCGCATGTGCCACACCCCTGCTACAAACTGTTCATCAGCAGTGGTGTATCTCGAAAATTCACACGCGATAAAGAAAAACTCATCTCTGGAACCAGTGTAACGGAGAGGTTGCATTGTGAGGCAGGGGGAATGCTTTTCTGCGTGGGGTTCGGCGACACAACCGACGGAGAGGATCGATCTTGATCACGGCAAGGGATTTCAGCTCAGCGAGGTAAGGTCCATGCACGTAGCTACTCAAAATGGGTGTGCATGTAGTCGTAAAGGTGTGTTTATTGTGTTGCAAAAGGTTTATATGCATTAATGAGATGGTAGAAATAGTTGTTGTGAATTGCACTAAGGTCCATAACAGTAGTGTAGGTAGTTAGTTTCGGCATATATCATTATGGTTGAGTGTTCTCGTGGTCTATTAGACCAATGTCCAGGTTTGATGGAGTATTATGAGAAAATGGTAAAAGAAATTGGTCACAGTGTATGTGAAATGGCAATAAATTAGTACTTCCACCACAATTGAACTTCGGCCAATATTTTTAACACGGATGTGTTGTATGTTTCTCACCAATTGTTTACCTTACATGATTGACACACCGTGAATGAGTTGGACATGTTAAACCTAGACATTGGTCTAATAGAGGGGGCATTTTATTCAAGTTGAGGCAGTTAAACAATATTATTTTGGCTAGGGGCGATGTGGAATGGTCCTCATAAGACAGGGGTTGTCAGGTTAGGGCTGACTAAGTAAGTAAGTGTGTTAGGATATATATTAGTTGTTATCAATAGATGGCAAAATACATGGTAATGATCATGATGCCTGATATCCAACTAACTTGTAAATATTGGCGGGATCTTTTTAATTGTCAATGCTTAGAACTAACGATTTGGGCTAACAGGTGAAGATGGATGTCATTAGTACCAATATAGGGAATGCACTATTCAATGACCCACTTCACCCAATGTCATTGGAACAAGACTGTTGGATTGACGAGCAGTTCTTGTTCCTTTATTACTGGGAGGAGTCAGAGTGAGAAAGGTTATGTAAGACACCATAAAGAACTTCAATGCTTCGGGGTTACATGTACGTATATGAGCTTCTCAGCGGTGGTCATCCCGGCAATGTCTATGATGTGTTTCGACTGGAGCGCCCTAACTTTTGCATCCTATGTGACATGTTAAGGGAAGGAAATTACATCAATGAGGAAAGGGATGTGCGCGTGGAGGAGGCAGTATTCATTTTTCTGTACATTGTCTGCCAGAAACTGGGAATACGCGTTGCAGCGGATAGATTCCAACACTCACTTGAGACTATATCACGACACTTTCGGAGGGTCATGTGGGGATTATGTCGTTTAGGGAAAACCTTGTTGGCACCATCTTATGATAGCGGCGTCCATCCATACATTCGGTATAATCCCAAGTACTACCCATGGTTTAAGGTACGGGTTGTAACAAACATCTCCAATATTAACGTGCTACTGTTTTAATTATATACCGCAGTTTTTGGAAGACTCTTTCACATTGTTCTTACTTCTTCTATGATGTCAAATACCCCACACGACTGAATGTAAGCGAATCATGTTTAAATGATATAGGATTGCCTTGGAGCAATAGATGGGACCTACGTCAGTGCATGGACACCAGCAAACGCAAGCTCCCGGTATAGGAATCGGAAGGCTAGGATATCCCAAAACATTTTAGCAGTATGTGATTTTGATGCTAAATTTACATTCATATATTCTGGGTGGGAAGGATCTGCTCACGACTCTTGGGTGTTTTACGACACGGTGATGCGGTCTGAAAATAAATTCCCATTCCCACTCGAGGGTAACTCTAACACGTCTATGCTTAAGTTCAGGCTTACTTGTCGTATAATGAACTAAATTTGGGTAATATGAAAGTGGTTGTGAATTTGCATTCTTATTTAAGTGACTCAACCTCACCAGGGAAGTTCTTTTTGGTGGACTCGGGGTTTCCGCTAATGAAGGGATTCATGCCGCCATACAGAGGTTCACGATATCACTTGTCTCGCTTTTCTGGTGTGGGAGGGACTCCACGGGCTAAGAAAAAGCTGTTTAATTACAACCACTCGTCTTTAATGAACATAATTGAGCGGTGCTTTGGAATGCTAAAGAATCGATTCCCGGTGCTGGATACTATGCCACGCTACCTACCAGTGCGGCAACCATGTGTGGTCACAACTTATTGTACTTTGCATAACTTTTGTCGAATATATCAACCGAGGGATTAGATATTTATGGGATTCAATTTAAATGAGCAAAACGTAGAAAGCGAAGGGAATTTTAGGCATGATTTTAGTGCTTTGGATGTATGCCCAACAGCAGCAAGGGAAATGGCTCGCAAAAGAGATGAGATTGCAGACATGATGTGGAATGCTAGGCAGGACCGTTCATGGCTAGAATTGGATGTCGGACATGGATGATACGGTCCAAAATATGGGCTATGCGTTTTGAATGTCATGAGATGGGATATAGTCATAGGCCACACGGAGAGTACTGCACGTGGCATATTGATGTATTTCTGTTTTTATTTATTTGGACACAGCTGTCGGTTTGATGTTGTGATTGTCAATCGTTTGTAATATTTGAGGACAATGGAACATGGTCTTTTGTGTATTTGTCTGTTTCTCTATATGCGATGGTTTGTTTGTAATATAATTAAATTGGCCATTGTGGTTATGTTTATGAAGGTTTGGCAGTTACCTTATATAATTTGTTTCCTGATCGCATTTTATGTTGTGCTTGCTCAAATTAAATGCACAGAGGACCAATCTACAGCTGTGGAGGAGGACGAATACGAATTATTCAGGCGAAGACAGAGAAGAATTACGGGAGATGGTTTTACCGATGTCCGTTGGGTGAGGTGAGAGTCGTTGGTTTTATCATATGTATTCATTCTACCCGTCGCATGTTATGGGCCAGTTTGCTTTCATTTTATATGCAGTATAGTTTTGTTCATATGTGGCCGAACCTATGTATTAGAATCGCATTACTATTTTACGCATGGGTGCAAAAGTGGTAAGTTAGTAGAATCTCAATAATTTTAAAAAGGTGCATAAGTGATGGTTGATGGCATTGAATGTGTTATAGGATCACTCGGGGAGCTTCTATTGGGTAGATGAACTGAATGCATCCGTGCTGCAAGAAGGGAGGGGTGAAGGCAAGGTGCAGGACGGTTTCCTTGCGAAGGGAGCTGATTAGTGGAAGGTCTGCGTAGTGATGCTGTTGCTTATTATTTTTTTCTTAGTTGGCATGCTCGTAGGTAAATAGGTAATAGGGCGGCAATGGGTTATATGTACAGCAGCAGCCATATTTTGTTGTATTCTGCACTCGTGTGGTTAACCAGTACTGTTTTCCAGGATTGTGCAGATGTTAAATTTTCGTTTGTCTTCTTGATTTCATTGATACGTACGTACATATATAGTATGCGTTTGCTTGTCATTTTACTGACAAACTGTAGGTAGGAAGATTAAAAATGTCATAGCATTACCGGTAACGAATAGAGGTCCAGTAGGTACCGAGTACCATTGGTATCTATGATTAGAGAAGGGGTAAAATGGGCCACAATGCTCTGTCAATGTTGCACGCCGTCTTGGTCCCACGGTGTGTGGTCGTGGGAATAGGAACACACCTATTATTTGCGAAATGTTGCTGCCCATAATCGTGGGATTTTGGGGGACGTGGCATGCATGTAGTTGCAATATTCAGTGGGATGTCAAACTAATGGGTTCGAATTTTGCGATTGGTGGATTGCATGCTAATAATCTCAACAACTAAATGACATGAGGAAGACGGTATGTACGGATGGAAAATGCGCAATTGTGAACTGCAATAACCACTCGAACAGAAATGGTTAGCTTGTTTGACTCACGTTATTGCAATAACCATGTGCAGAACACTGCATTTAAGGGTTAGGAAATATGAACGCATAGGCGGATTGTTTTTTTCCTATAGTTTGAATTAGTTTTAAACGGGCCCCAAACGGGCTACACTCCAATCCCAATAGACTTTGTGTACAGTTGTAACGATACATGCTGCTGGCATCAGCAGACGTGGTATTCACACCCATTTCCTCAAAAGGGGCATCAATATCATTGACTAACCTTGGGTTGCATGTTGTTGAGAACACCCGCTTCAAATCGTGTGTCAGGAGATCAGACAAATGGGACCTCGCGGGCAGTGAATGTTGGCTAAGGGTTCAACTGAAAGAACCAGAACCACAACCAGGACCTGAACCAGGACCTGGACCCATTTCCAAACAGGCCCCTAGAGTTTATCAATTGGGGTGATTATGGTGCTCTAGGGACGTTTGTCAAGATTGGTTCTGTAGGTATAGAACTGAACAGAAAATCATGTGTGGTTTGTGACTGGTTTATGAATTCAGCTTGTGATTTTGTAGATATTCATATTCTAGAATATTTGATAGGTATTCTTGTAAATAGTTGTGATAAAACTTGAAGGATGATGATAAATAGCAGTGGTACTATGGTTCTTGCTATTGATATGAATGTGGACTTGTCTACTTGACACCTTATCTCTATCTAGTTGTATGGCCACTTGATGGGTAATAAAATCCATCATGTTCTTTACATTCAAGTGTTCTCAGCTCAAGTTCTGCATCTTGTTGTCATGATCTAACTATTCTTTGAACGGCAGTTACTGTTTTTCGATGTTGTATCTCATTTATCCTATCTAGCTATAAACAGAGCTGACCTGCACTCTCTACATGGGATCACTAAAGGAATATTGGTTGCATCTTCAAATTCTGAAAAAAAAAACATTGGTTGCAAAATAGACAGATTTATTCTTGATTTTCTAGAGGTCCTTTCTTTCAAAACACAAGGTTTTCGCTTGACGATGTTGTTGAGAATAACAAGTTACACAATTGTTTGTTTGGACAAATTCAATATTTTTATCCAGAAGGATTTGTACGTTTGTTAGTAACATGAAGGGAAAATTTTGGTTTAGGCTAGTCTGAGGATGTCCAATATCTCCATGTGGATTGTTTGGTAATCTGAGGATGTCCAATATCTCCATGTGACAAGATTTTTGATAGATACTATTTAAAAGTGTAAATTGATGAATTTCAATAATTTGAGAGATCAATATAACTAATTTGATAATTTAAAATTAGAGATTAAGATAGGAATTATATTTTAAGAACTAATTGTATAAATATTTACTTTGGGATCCAAAATATAAAAAGCCAAGAAAAAGGCTAACACAAGCAAAAACATAAAGCTAAAAAACACATTTTTCAAACTATTGTTGGGTTGCCATGGCCCCTTCTCGCCTCTCTGGTGTCATCTCTGTTCGGACCTCTATCGTGATATTGACCGGAGATGTGAAATAAAGTTTCCCCACAAAAATATTTGATTTTGTACTGTATCTCTATGAAAACATCACTTTTGGTCCGCCATGGAGATTAGTACAAATCACACTTCAGCAAGGAAAATATATTTATTTATCGTGTTTGTAGAAAACTTTTAGAAGGGGAGCCCCATATCATTTCTCTGGCAAGGAAAAAGAAAATGATTGATCAACACAATCAATATATTTATACGGTGCTTGTCACAATTTGTAGCTTCAAGAAATAATACGTGGTTAGCTAATTTTTTTTATTAAAATAAAAATAAAAAATATATTTTTTAAAATCATTAAATTTTGATTTCTCTAATAGTCTAACTATCAATCTTATATACTTTGCAAAACTTTCAAATTTTTAGACTCTTTGCACTCTTGCACCCTTTTCCAACAATAATACCCTTGAGAATTTAATCAATTGACAATAATATTTTTAATATATGCAAAGTGAATCAAGGGTATTATCGTCATTTAGTCTAAAAATTTGACAGAAGTTGTCAAGTGTCTAACATTGGTAGTTATAGAGTACAATGTCTCAAAAGTGGTAATTTATAGTGCAAAATGCAAAACTTATAGTAGTTTATGGGTGAAAATATATATTTATTTGAAAAAAGATTCTCTTAGATTTGATGTGGGCAAATTTATCTTTTTTACATGAGAAGAATATCACGTTCGATACTACATGTGGGACAAAAATTGTTTGATATAACGGTTTCAGCAAACTGGAGGATAAAATTACAACAACAAATATATTTTAGAGATGATATATAATCAGTCAGAATATTGTTTTATGTATGGAGATTAATGAGTCCTCGCCCAACCCACTTTCCCCTTTTCTCTTATGATCCCCACCATAGTAAACTTCAATACTGATTGACATGGCAATCGAGCTGGAGCCAATTATTGTGTCTGCCACCTTCCAAGATGATTATTCCATATGAATTTTTTAGCACACCGATTGGCATGGCAGTAAGGGTTGAGGGCATCCAAAATGGCAAAGTTTTGACTCACCAGGACTACACGTTTAGCGACGTTCATTTAAGTCTCTGGACTCTTAGATTGACCCAATCATTCGCAAGATGCAAGTAATTTGAGGAGCTATCAAACTGCTATAAAGCCCACATGAAGATGTGGCAACAGGTTGGAAGTAACAATATCCTACCCACCAGACCATAATGGGTTCGGAGTTGAAGACTTTGAACCCAATTGCGATTTGGGCATCGGCCTCTGGATTTGTTATGGCAACGGGCAATCATGAGAGATGTCATCTGGTCCAACTGAGTTTTTTTCCCTAGGCAAACGAAATTTCCTTGCACATAGACAACAGAAAACAGTACTACAAAAGATACAGAACCAGAAGATAAGTTAAACAAGCCCACCAAGCCTCCCTGTCATTGGCCACCTCCATTCCCTCCGAACTGCACCCTTTAATTGTAAATCCTTGCAGAACCTCTCCACCCGATATGGCCCGCTACTCCTCTATCTCCGGTTGGGTGCTAAAAGGTGCCTCGTTGTTCCTCGCTTTCTTGTATTTCTTTTTCTGTTTCAATTCATTCTTCTTATTATGAATGTTACACATTTTGACCAACATATTTCCATATGTAATTTTGGGTTCACAAAAAGTTGAAGACAATCAAAATCACCTGGTTATATAATCAGGACTACTCCAGGGACAAGTAGTTTAACTCTAGGGACTCTCAAGGTGAATTAAAATCAATTCAATCTGAAGATATCTTAAACTTATTTTGAAATGCACAAACCTATAACAAACTAGCAAAAAGAAAAGGACAAAATACTTCAAATAGCAGGTTCAAGTCTTGATTAGCTTGAAACAGATGAAAACCCCCAACAGGCAACAATTATGACTCTGACTAGAAGAAACTGAACCCCATATATCATTTGAAATTTCAGTCACTCTCTTTGTCAGTACTAGAAGAATCCCCAAAGTAACATAGTAGAAATATTCCTCACCTCTTTTCGCAGCAAGTTCTCCATTTTCTATACAACAGCAAACTACAAGATCAATAATGGCAAATCCATATGCTCAAGCGCTTGCCATCCTCTTTAATACAGCATGTTCAAGCACTTGAATATTGCATCCTCTTTTATAGCTATTAATGTCAAATACATATGCTCCATGATGTCTCCTGAAACATTCCACACATGAGGTAATCTTGAGTGAAGTTGCATATATATTTTACAGAAGCAGCAATTTGGAAATTTCACATAAAGATTCACAATTCGGTTAAAAAAATTAGAGAATGTGGTCTCAGTTTGTTTAATTTTGGCCTGTATTATAAATTGCGTTATTTTAGAAGGATAAGCGATTTGATTAGTAAAAGCCTTCACATTCAAAAAGACTTGAATTTGTAATAATAAAAAAATTGTTCTATTAGTGCTCCAACACAAAAGTTGGGTTGGCACTTGGCATGACGAGGTTAAATTGAAAAGAGTTTTCAAAGCTGCTAAGATTTAATTAATTGATTAATTACATTTTATACTTACGTAGTTTGAGATTTTGACACTTTATATTCTATTCTTTTAATTTTTTATTTGTCTGTAAATATTTGCAATAAATTATTTCGTCGTTTGGTGCGATGAACATAAAATAAGATTAGGTCTTTACTGTCTTTATATGAATTTGTCATATACCCACTTTTATTTTTACCCAAGTGGTTTCATCCGCTTTGCTCCTAGAAATAGAAGGGATGAAAAATTGGATTCTGGAAGGAGTTGGTAAAAGAATTGAAGATCAGCCATAACAACCAAAAGGCTTCCGGAGAAAGGTATTAACATGGAAAAAAATTTCTGGCTTGCATCAAGGTCGAGCCATTTTTAGGCCCCTTTCGTAGAAAGTTAGCAACTTGAAGTTTTAAAAAAACCATGAGCAAGCCTTCTAGGCCTTGTGCTGGGCCCAAAAAGCCTTGGATTTTTGAACTTTCTCAACCCATATCACAAGGTCAGGCCTTCACTGACCCACCTGGACCCAACGTACCCGAGTTGAAAGGAACCGACCACCGCCGGTTTGCCATGTCACTGACGCAGCATTCGAGGCCCCGAAAATATCGGGAATTCAAGCAGATGAGACAACGGCATAAAAGCTGGGAGCTTTGCTAGGAAACTATAGGAAACGGCCATGGAAGTTCTCTCCTCCTCACCCATAATCAAAGTACCAGTTTTAATCCCAAGCAAAGCGCACAAGACCTCACTCCAAAACCCCAGTATAAGTGTCGGTTTCTCTAATTCTCAAATCAAAAAGAGCTTTTTTTGAAAAAAAAAAAAAAAAACAAAAACAAAAAGCTTTTGACTTTTTTTTATTCCGGTTCATTTTATGGTCCCCTTTCTAACTGAGCCTCTAGGTGATATTCTTCCTCTAATCATTTTGTTCTTCGTCCCCCTGAAATTGGCATAGTACTTCTACAACGAGAAGGATGCACAAATGTGTATATATCACGTATCTTGGCAGACGAACTTTGGATTCTGTTGTACGGTTGATGATGAATGTGCACGTGAACTACCTGGTTAGTGTTTGCGTTATTTTTTTTTTTTTTTGCAACGTTTGTAGCATCGATGCAGTTTCTGTGTTGAGGAATACTACTTCTGAATGTGCTGGCGTTCCTGGTATATTATCTGTTCTGCCTGGTAAGAATTTCGATTCAGAGAGCAAGGATTATGGAGGTTTATCCCTTTTCGATTCAGAGACTAATGCAGTTTCGGTTTTTTGTTGCATTCTCTGTTTCTGTGGGCTAATTCGGTTTTAGGCCGTCCTTTTGTGGATTTTCCGGACTTTCTTAGTTTTTTTGCGTGTATGCTTTAGTTTTCAGTATAGTCTCTTGTGCTGTCATCTTTCTTTTTCTTTAATAATACTGACTGACTTATCAAAAAACAAAAAATTTCCCTTTTGATTCAATATATTTTCCTTTTTGTAAGTTTAGAGCAGATATAACACCGTCCATATCTTTGCTTGCTTAGAAATTCAGTTTTCTGTTTGAGCATGATTTTATATGGCAATGCGTGCCCATGGAGGCATATTTGATGTAACTAATTAACTTTGAGCACTCGTTTTGTTAGTTACCCTTGCTTCAAAGAAAGCAGAGCAGCACCAGGATCATGGATCTTTAGCATTTATATCTTGTGTCAGTTTCAAAATGTAGAGTGTCATGTGTGATGTTTTCTGAGGAAGCTAGTGCGTAGATAGCACACTTAACCCAAAACTCCTTGGTATTTTTAGCTGGATTTTTGTGGAGGGTTAAATTCTACGTCATTTTAGCATGGCTGCTCTTGGAACTAGGTATAGAACTGCTGTGAAGTTTGGTAGTAGAGAGGAGCGTTTTTCCTTAAAATAATCTTTGTAATGTACTGCAAAAATAAATGAGGCCGCAAATGCAATTCTCGAGTTTGTGTCAGAGCATGGTATTAAAGGTCGTGAAATGAGCTTATTGCATGGAGAATTATGGCGCTAAATAGAAAATTTTTTCTGTGCTCTGAGAAAATTGACTATAAGCTGAAGGGATTCGTTAGCCTAAAGGGCAGTATCATGTCAGGTATGATGTGAACAGCCAAAAGAGTAGTGGGCGACTTGAACCTTCATTTCAGGTAAAAACTCAACCACTCGACAAATTCGAGGACTGAACCGTAACCGTGGGAGGAAAAGACTATGGAACTTCTTTGACTTGAAATGGACAAGGTTTATCAACATGAGCAGGTTTGAAACATAGATGATGGTGGGGTAAGAAATAGTTGTGTTGCCAATTAATGTGTATAGATAACTGTCTTGCAAAGCTTGAAGGCTTGAGGAAGCAAAGAAGAATGAAACGCACTAGACAGATGCCCAATTTCTTTGCAGGGGAAGATGGGGTTAGAAAGGTAGTGGTGCACTTTAGTTGCAGATGACGTCTATGAATGGATCAGAAGATTCAGATGCTTGTAAATGAGGGTGACAGTATATCACTTAAACTACATTCTTTGGGTATTAGGTGGTAACAAAAGATAAGGGGAAAGAACCTATTCCATGGACCTCTGAAGGTGATTTGGTTGTGGATGCTGAAATTTTAATGATTCTAATGATATGTAGGTGGACTGTTTTGCAATAATCTCAAGGGAAACTTGAACTTCAATGGCACAATTAGTTTATGCAATAAAACAGTCTCATGCCTGTCTCTTTGGTATTTGTTGGAGCTTAGATCTAGCTAGCAGTTCAATTATGTTGATAAGTTAAATTCCAGGTCACACATCAAAGGATGTTCAAGGGTATATGCGAAAAGTAGAAAGATACATTGGTGGTGGTGCGAATGTGTAGAAAGCACGCGATTCAGGAGTTGGTAAATGGTAATGATTTTACAATAACCTAATAATTAACATTAATTTTGTCTTAGTTCTAAACCCAATGGCTCTTGAACTTGCTGGGTGAAGAGTCTATGATCCAAATTAGAGAATATGAAGCATGAGTGAATGTCAATGTGGATTTGAATATAGCTTCAGCTGTTAACCGACATCTGCTTTGGTGCTAGTTGAAGGCCAATATATTAGGGGCGAGAGAGTTGGTCAATCCCCTGGCCCGCCTGTTTTCTAGAAGTTCCCATGAGCAACAAAAAGCTGCATTATGTTTTTATGATTTTAAACTGGGTTATAGAACGGCATAATAATGTCAGTCCATTGGTGGATGTTAACATGATATTATTTGTGTCTTAAAGATAGTTGAAGACAAGATCTTCAACGGTGAACAAGGTGGTTCAAGACTCAAAATACAGCAGCCGAACCTAGAAGAGGAGGTTGAATAGGTTCTAAAATTCTTTGTCCTTTTTAAACTACTTCTGCACAAACTTCACAAGCTTATCAGCAAAGTTTAGGTACACTCAGTATATCATGCGGAATAATTAAATCAATATGACCAGGTTATTATAGATTAACAACACTTCAATAAACTCAAGAATATCTTTCTTAATCAAAGAAACAAAGCATACAACAATCACTACAATGACTAAATTCTCCAAGTAATCACAATCACAAACAATAACACTAGAATTGATGACGAAGAGAAAAACCACTTGAAAGAAATCTTTCAAGAGGAAAAAACTCTCCGGGCTCGTAAGCCGGTTTAAGCGAATCCACTAGAAACTTCAAACTCGTACAAGTGATCTATACACTACCCAACACACCGTTGCTAGTCTAACACAACTTGTACCTTACTTGGAATACGACATCCAGCTCTACACCATGCAGGGAATGAGGAACTCCTCTTCCATTTGAAGATCTTGATTCCAAAAATCAATTTCTATAGCCCAGCCGATCTTTCCACACACTCACGTGCAATCAGCTTTCTTACAATAGGAACAAACAATCTGAGTATTATCTTGGTGATCGAATCTGAGAAAATAGGGAAGTAGGAATCTTGTTGGGTTCAATCTCAGTTCTCACAGAAACAACTACAAAAACATTAACAGGAAGAATTTTGAGTAAGGCTCTCGAAATCTTAGGTTACAAAGATATCTCAAGGAACGTAGTAAGCTAATTGTGAGAAAAATTGGCTTTTGTATTTTCGAGAGTCGGAGGGAAGAGATTTGCGAAGTTTCAAGACTTCTTGAATCTTGGCACGTCTGTAAAAATCGTTACAGCAGTCTTTGTAACTTCTGATCAAACTTGGAGTGAACTCGGAACAAACTTCCCGGGCTCTCAAAACATCAAAGCGCAGCTCCGTATAGACAGACTATATGCAGACCACAGTCAAACCTCCAACATAACCCAATGATCACCAAGACTTGATGAACGGCTGGTCTTGAGCAGGACTTCAATAAGCAGGAACCTCAGGAATAAACCAGGACATGTCGTGAAGTATATATGCCAACTTAAATACATCTACAAACAGTAATTGAAATTAAAAGTTAGAGATGAAATTGTTGTTCAAGTTGAAGAATAGTTAGTGGCCTCGTGATATTATACTGATCTTTCTGGGTGAAAAATGAATGTCAGTAGTCTTCTAGGTGATACTGCTGTGCAAGACTCTAAATAGCCCCATTTCATCCCATGATTACAATCTTTTGTTGTACAGCTTATTAAGCAACCAATTTTGTGTTCGTAAATGTCTTTATTGAAATTTTCTGGCAGCAAATTTGGAAGAACATCATGGAGTTTCTTCACCTCCTGTGATAACATTTAGTGGTAAGCTGAACATGCTAAACCCATTATTCTTTGTTTCATGTTAGGCACAATATTATAGGAACAATGAAATCAGTTTGGCAGTTGATTATGTAACGTTAATGTTACCTGCTGTTAGTAGGTGATGAGAGCCTTGGCTGAATATTTTATAGGACTGACTACTTGCTGAAAAGCCATTACCTCTGAGATATTGAGTTAATTTTGAATCTTTCTGCAAAAGAATGGATTACCTAAATCTATGTTACTTGATGCTAGAGTCTTCACTGATTCCTACTTTAATAATCATGGTTCAGTTAGCCTGCTTGACGATACTTTACTCACTATGGAGCGAGTATCTCCAGTCTTGAAGTCGCACATTGCTCTGTAATCTTTCCCGAGAGGAAAATTTGTTGGTTTATCTAATTGCTATAACAATTATTTGTTATATTTATAGGCTTTGGAATTATGGATCTTGATTTGTTTTTCTTTAACAAGCGAATCATTCAGCATCACGCGGATTTTATCTGAGTCAACTAATGCAACAATTTTCCGCTGTAAAGTAATCAAGGTCTATTTTCAGGTAATCTACAGAGTTCTACAGATCAGTCAGATTCTTCAGAAGCAAGCCAAACAGCTCCTATAAAAACAAAGAAATTATTTATTACTGGTATGTTGTAGCTTGGATGGTGACACGTGGATTCTCTGCGTACTAATCCTTTAGCAGTCCATTTTTTTTGTTTGGAATATTTCAAGAAGCAAAAAGCTTACAAAAGGGTTGTTAGAACAATGTTATCCTACATTAAGTTTTTTGAGTTCCGGAGTAAATTTTTTTTTTTATCCAGTCTCCCAAATTATCTTCAACCAGAAGTTTGTATTTCCCCATCACCATTCGTATTCAGGAGATTCAAAATCTCTACCGTGCAAGTGACTTCGTTTCTCCCTCTCTTTTGTTTTTTGGGCTAATGACAGTACTAATTGGCAATCTTCATGGATAAACAGGTATGTCATTTTATACATCTGAGAAAACTTTACGTGCAGCGTTTGAAGGCTATGGTCAGCTTGTTGAAGGTATTTTTCAATTTCTTGGTCATAAAAAAAAGTCGTAGTGTTCTAATTCCTTAGCAAAGGTATGCTCATTATTTATGAAATGCTCTCTACAGTTAAAATTATAATGGACAAAATTTCTAAAAGGTCCAAAGGTTATGCATTCATAGAGTACACGACAGAGGAGGCCGCCAGTGCAGCACTGAAAGAGATGAATGGCAAGGTTGGTTCGCAGCCCCCACCCCCGTCCCAAAACACACACTGTCCTTGTATTCTCATGTTGAAGATTCTAGGTAAAAACGATTCTGAGGTTCCGCATGAGAGAGGCTGATGAGCTCTACTTTTTTTTGGTTCATTTTATGTCCCCTTTCTAACTGAGCCTCTAGGTGATATTCTTCCTCTAATCATTTTGTTCTTCGTCCCCCTGAAATTGGCATAGTACTTCTACAACGAGAAGGATGCACAAATGTGTATATATCACGTATCTTGGCAGACGAACTTTGGATTCTGTTGTACGGTTGATGATGAATGTGCACGTGAACTACCTGGTTAGTGTTTGCGTTATTTTTTTTTTTTTGCAACGTTTGTAGCATCGATGCAGTTTCTGTGTTGAGGAATACTACTTCTGAATGTGCTGCGTTCCTGGTCTTTATTGTGCCTGGTAAAATTTCGATTCAGAGAGCAGGATTATGGAGGTTATCCCTTTTCAATTAGAGATATGCAGTTTCGGTTTTTTGGCATTCTCTTTCTGGTAATTCGGTTTTAGGCATCGTCTTTTGTGGATTTTCCGATTTCTTAGTTTTTTGCGGTAGTTAGTTTTCAGCTCTTTATTTTTCTGTTTTTAACTGACTATCTTATCAAAAAAAAAAAGTTTCCCTTTTGATTCAATATATTTCCTTTTTGTAAGTTAGAGCAAATATACACGTCATATCTCTTGCTTGCTTAGAAATTCAGTTTTCTGTTTGAGCATGATTTTATATGGCAATGCGTGCCCATGGAGGCATATTTGATGTAACTAATTAACTTTACACTCTTTTTGTTAGTTACCCTTGCTTCAAAGAAAGCAGAGCACACCATGGATCATGGATCTTTAGCATTTATATCTTGTGTCAGTTCAAAATGTAGAGTGTCATGTGTGATGTTTTTGAGGAAGCTAGTGCGTAGATAGCACACTTAACCCAAAACTCCTTGGTAATTTTAGCTGGATTTTTGTGGAGGGTTAAATTCTACGTCATTTTAGCATGGCTGCTCTTGGAACCAGTATAGAAATGCTGTGAAGTTTGGTAGTAGAGAGGAGCGTTTTTCCTTAAATAATCTTTGTAATGCAAAAATAAATGATGCAGCAAATGCGATTCTTGAGTTTGTGTCAGAGCATGGTATTAAAGGTCGTGAAATGAACTTACCGCAAGGAGAATTATGGCTAAATAGAAATTTTTCTGTCCTCTGAGAAAATTGACTATAACCTGAAGAGATTCGTTAGCCTAAAGCAGTATCATGTCAGGTATGATGTGAACAGCCAAAAGAGTAGTTGGCGACTTGAACCTTTTTTAGGTAAAAATTCAACCTGGACAAATTCGAGGACTGAACCGTAGCCGTGGGAGGAAAATACTACTGGACATCTTTGACTTGAAATGGAAAGGTTTATCAACATGAGCAGGTTTGAAACTTGATGATGCTGGGTAAGAAATATTGTGTGGCCATTGTGGTATGGATAACTGTCTTGCAAAGCTTGAAGGCTTGACGAAGCAAAGAAGAATGAAACGCATAGACAGATGCCCAATTTCTTTGCAGGGGAAGATGGGATTAGAAAGGTAGGGTGCACTTAGTTGCAGATGACGTCTATGAATGGATCAGAAGATTCAGATGCTTGTAAATGAGGGAACAGTATATCACTTAAACTACATTCTTTGGGTATTAGGTGGTAACAAAAGATAAGGGGAAAGAACCTATTCCATGGACCTCTGAAGGTGATTTGGTTGTGGATGTGAAATTTTAATGATTCTAATGATATGTAGGTGGACTGTTTTGCAATAATCTCAAGGGAAACTTGAACTTCAATGGCACAATTAGTTTATGCAATAAAACAGTCTCATGCCTGTCTCTTTGGTATTTGTTGGGCTTAGATCTAGCTAGCAGTTCAATTATGTTGATAAGTTAAATTCAGGTCACAATCAAAGGATGTTCAAGGTATATGCGAAAAGTAGAAAGATACATTGGTGGTGGTTGCGAATGTGTAGAAAGCACGCAATTCAGGAGTTGGTAATGATTTTAAATAACTAATAATCAACATTAATTTTGTCTTAGTTCTAAACCCAATGGCTCTCGAACTTGCTGGGTGAAGAGTGTTTGATCAAATTAGTGAATTATAATGCATGAGTGACTGGCAATGTGGATTTGATTGCTCAAAACATATAGCTTCAGCTATTAACCGACGCCTGCTTTGGTGCTAGTTGAAGGCAATATATTAGGGAGAGAGTTGGTCAATCCCCTGGCCCGCCTGTTTTCTAGAAGTTCCCATTAGCAACAAAAAGCTGCATTATGTTTTTATGATTTTAAACTAGGTTATAGAACGCATAATAATGTCAGTCCATGAGTGGATGTTACATGATATTATTTGCTGTCTTAAAGATAGTGAAAACAAATTTTCAACGGTGAACAAGTTGTTCAAGACTCAAAATACAGCGAACCTAGAAGGGAGTTAATAGGTTTTGATTTTTTGACCACTTCCTGCACACTCTCATAGTAATTTCAAGAAAACCAACATATGCGAACGAATTAACCAATATGACAGGTTATTAAAAAATATTAATCTTTCTCAATCAAAGAAATCAACAGCAAGTTAATCTAAAAACTCAATCACACATAAAGACACCAAGATTGGTTACGAAAAGAAAACCCAGTTTAAAGAATTATTTCAAGAGGTAAAAACTCTTTAATCGAATCCACTAAAACTTCAAACTCAGTACACAGTGATCGATAAACTACCCAACACCCGTTGCTAGTCTAACACAACTTGTACCTTACCTGGAATACAACATCCATTCTGCACCTTGCAGGGAACAAGGAACTCCTCTTCCATTTGAAGATCTTGATTCCAAAAATCAATTTCTATAGCCCAGCCGATCTTTCCACACACTCACGTGCAATCAGCTTTCTTACAATAGGAACAAACAATCTGAGTATTATCTTGGTGATCGAATTGAGAAATAAAAGTAAGAATTTTTGGGTTTAATCTAGTTCTCCAACAATACAAACATACAGGAAGAATTTTGATAATTCTCGAATTTAGGTCTACAAACATATCTCAAGAACCTAGAACTAATTGTGAGAAAACTTGGCTTTTTATTTTCGAGGTCGGAGGGAAGAATTTGCGAAGTTTCAAGACTTCTTGAATTTAGGCACGTTGTAAAATCGTACAAGCTCTATTGTAACTTCTATCAAATTGGAGTTAACTCGAAATAATTTCCCGGCTCTCAAAACATCAAAGCGTCAACTCATAGACAGATATTGCGACCACAGTCAATACCTCAACATAACCTAATATCACCAGACTTGTTGAAGCTTCTTGGCGGACTCTAAGAGAACCTCAGAAATAACCGGACGTCGTAATATATATCTAACTAATACATCTCAAACAGAATTTAATAAATTTAGAGATGAAATGTTTCTTGATCATATTTACATCTTTTGGGAAATGATGTCATAGTCTTCTATGATACTGCTGTCAAACTTAAATAGCCATTTCATCCCATGATACACTTTGATTGTACAGCTTATTAAGCAACCATTTTGTTTTCTAAAGTCTTTATTGAAATTTTTGCAGCAGGAAGCCATCATGGGTTTCTTCACTCCGTGATAAAATTTAGTGGTAGCATCACTTTTTCTTTGTTCATGTTAGGCACATTATTATAGAGTTTGGCGTTTATTATGTACTAATTACGCTGTTAGTAGTGATGAATGGGCTGAATATTTTATAGACTGATATGCTTAAAGCATTTGAGAATTGAGTAATTTGAATCTTCTGCAAAAAGGATTACCTAAATCTATGTTACTTATGCTAGACTCTTCATCCCCCGTTCTACTTTAATCATGGTTCAGTTAGCTTGACGATACTTTACTCACTATGGAGCGAGTATCTCAAGTCTAAGTCCACATGCTCTGTAATCTTTCCCGAGAGGAAATTGTTGGTTTATCTAATTGCTATAACAATTATTTGTTATATTTATAGGCTTTGGAATTATGGATCTTGATTTGTTTTTCTTTAACAAGCGAATCATTCAGCATCATGCGGATTTTATCTGAGTCAACTAATGCAACAATTTTCCGCTATAAAGTAATCAAGGTCTATTTTCAGGTAATCTACAGAGTTCTACAGATCAGTCAGATTCTTCAGAAGCAAGCCAAACAGCTCCTATAAAAACAAAGAAACTATTTATTACTGGTATGTTGCAGCTTGGATGGTGACACATGGATTCTTTCTTTGCATACTAATCCTTTAGCAGTCCATTTTTCTTATTTGGAATATTTCAAGATGCAAAAAGCATACAAAAGGGTTGTTTCATAATTCATGAAAGGTCCATACTTCGTTAGAACAATGTTATCCTACATTAAGCTTTTTGAGTTTTCCGGAGTAAAATTTTTTTTTTATCCAGTCTCCCAAATTACCTTCAACCAGAAGTTCAGTATTTCCCCATCACCGTTCGTATTCAGGAGATTCAAAATCTCTAATGTGCAAGTGACTTCGGTTCTCCCTCTCTTTTTTTTTTGGGCTAGTGACAGTACTAATTGGCAATCTTCATGGATAAACAGGTATGTCATTTTATACATCTGAGAAAACTTACGTGCAGCGTTTGAAGGCTATGGTGAGCTTGTTGAAGGTATTTTTCAATTTCTTAGTCATATAAAAAAAGTAGTGTTCTAATTCCTTAGCAAAGGTATGCTCATTATTTATGAAATGCTCTCTACAGTTAAAATTATAATGGACAAAATTTCTAAAAGGTCCAAAGGTTATGCATTCATAGAGTACACGACAGAGGAGGCCGCCAGTGCAGCACTGAAAGAGATGAATGGCAAGGTTGGTTCGCAGCCCCCACCCCCCTCCCAAAACACACACAGTCCTTGTATTCTCATGTTGAAGATTCTAGGTAAAACGATTCTGATGTTCCGCATGAGAGAGGCTGATGAGCTCTACTTTTTTTTGCTGGTGTTTGCAGATCATTAATGGCTGGATGACAGTTGTTGATGTTGCTAGGAGTAATCCACCAAGATACAGCCGTCCCAGATAGGCATTCCAATGAGAGAGAGAGAAATCAAAACGCTCTTTCTGCCCCTCATGAATGTAGTAAAGTGGGAGGTGGCCTAGAAAATAACTTGCCCTTGTCGTCTTCTGTAGCATTTGGATTCCCATGTCCATCGCTAAGGTATTGAAGAAAACCATACAAGGAAATCCTTAAATTTTTTAGTTTTTCTTTAGTTTGTGTTTGGATAGTTTCTCTTGTTTCACTAATTACATTTACGAATATTCTCTTTAATTTTCATGTTCAACCTAAGATATGGTGCATTTTGTTTTATATAAACTAAGCTTTAGCCTAGAATTATTGAAACGTCATGGATGCAGTTTATTAGATGAGAGAGTATTTTACGATGTGCCAAAGTAACTAAACAACTTAGACAATTAAAAATAAAAGTCAATATATAAAGGATAAACCTGTCATCTGATGAAGTGCTGATAAGTGTCAAACCAAAACAAATCACTATAAATATGCCAACATAAAACGGCAGAAAATAAATCCAATATCATCTAGCATAATTAATCTCAAAACAATGGTTTTATTTTCTTGTTGAAGATGCCTGGTCCATATGTTGAAACAACCATTTCAACAAGAAGAGGGAACTGCAACAGTACAAACAGAGTGACTGGAATACCAGCCAAACAAATAACAGGAAAAGTAATCGATGATAGCCCATCCAACATTAAGGAAAGAGCAGCATAAAATGCTATCATCATAGCCGCTATAGAGAAGAAGAGGGTGGAGAGACCTATAATCATCTTTTGGGTAAAGACTCAAGGAAATCAACTTCTGCATAACGTGATGTGAGAATCCCCAAAAACATTAAGACTGAAGTTGAGGAAGAAAAGAGGGACAAAGCATCGGCTATGATAAAGAGCCTAAAGTATTGTCATTCAAAAATATTGGCAAGCCTATAGTTTGATTGTTACCACCTGGAACGGTGAAAGCTGCAGCAAACATGATAGTAAGAATAAGAGCACCGACTACTGTACAAGACGTTGATGTATCCTTCATCCATTTTTCACCATTTTTCATCATGTCCTCGTGGTCCTTGGAAAACACTTGTCGAGGAGTCAAGCCTCTTTGTTTCTAGCTTCTTTAACCTTGGGTGGACAACACTCTCTACCTCCTACATTTATTAGAAAACTTCAAAAAAATGAAATCACAATACATATAATATGAACTAGGAAATCAAAGACATGAAAAACTCCATAATACTTTTCATGCTAGAGGAAAACTGAATATTTAAAATCAATAGTTTCAGAATATCCTCTTTCAATTTAATTCATATTAAAGTTGCCACCTACCATTGAATATATAACGCTAGGTATCCAACACTGATCTCTCTCTCATCCCTTAATTTAAGAATTTTAAAGTAGGGTAGGGTTCATTTGTAGTGGTATTAATTTTACTCATGCCCGTTCATGCATGTGAGTACTTTCAATACCTATAATAATAAATTAACAAAAAAAGCATCTAATTTGAATTCAAGTTTTGATGAAATGGTGGCCCAAAATTCCCAGTTCAACTAAGAAGCTGGCGTGCCCCCCCCCCCCCCCTGCCCCCCCCCCTTTTTTTCCCACTTCAAGTATGTTATACTTGCACATCCTTAGCTTTCTTCTACTATTCTCTTTTCCCTATTCAAGGACCATTTCTCTGTACTACTTGTTTTATATCTGGGTTAATAACCATTTTCATTCCTAGATTTATATCACTTCTAAAAATTCTTCTTTAGGTTTTCACATTTATCACACAATCTCCTGGTTTTATAATTTTGTCAAAATGGTCATTCCGTCCACTTCCGTTAACGAATTGTCCAATCAACTAATGGTTATACACGTCATGACTAACAAAAAATGACACAGAAAAAAATTATTTAAAAATGCCACGTCAATTTTATTGCGCCAAAATAATAAAATAAAATTTTAAAGAAATAAATTAATTATTAACAACTTTTTTGTTAAAATTTGAAAACAAAACACAAAAATTTTATTACGTTTCATTTTCTGATTGGTCTTGATGTTTAGGACAGTTAGTTGTCTAGGCAATTTATGACTATTTTGACAATATCATAAAATCTAATGATTGTGATAAATGCGAAAATCTAGAAACAAATTTTTAAAAGTGAAGAAAACTTAGAGACGAATATAGTTATTAACCCTTTATAGCTAGCTAGAAGTGAAGCATTTCAAAAAAAAAAAAAAAAAAGACATAATGAGAGATAA
This sequence comes from Morella rubra, assembly GCA_003952965.2. Taxonomy (NCBI): domain Eukaryota; kingdom Viridiplantae; phylum Streptophyta; class Magnoliopsida; order Fagales; family Myricaceae; genus Morella; species Morella rubra. The sequence goes on from CM025852.1 coordinate 4,548,466, forward strand.
CCTTAAACCATTGTAGTTCTCTTTGCATCTGCAAAGCTGAACCCGGAATGCGACTGAGCACAGTGGCACCAATTGACATCCCCGCCATATGTAACATGCTATTTTCATCTTCATCTTCACGGCATGTCAAAGCATTTTTCGCATCGAGCCCGTATATAAGACTAAAGATTTTAGCCTGACGATGTAGGACGGAAAGAGAAAATATGTTTACTCGTTTATCACCGTAGGCCCACTTAAGATCTGGATTTATCCTCAACATCTCGAAGAAAATCTCAAAAATCCCATTCTCGGTAGCAGCACTGAGGGCATCATAAACGCCTCCATTTTCCCTCTCTTCAACAGTCAAATTTGCTATCTCTTCGCATATGCGAAGAAGAAGTTGTTGGGATTGGACATGGATCAGCTTCTCTTCATATAAATGAGCGATTCCTTCACCCATAACCAAAAGGAATAAAGCAAATTTAACCGGATAAAACTGTCGACATGTCTTAAAGTCAAGAATTAAGCAAATTAAACTGGATAAAACCATGCACATTCCATGTCTTAAATTCGCAGCGAAAGGGAAAAATAAAAAGTTGAACAATTCATGAAGAAATGAATTTGTTTTGGTGGCTGTAGTTTACCCAAGAAGTTACGGATATTTGAAAGTCGATGGCGAAGTAGAGCTGACAGTACTGCAAAACAAAACCAATTTTGTCATCTTTGCAAATCCAAAATTCTCTCCATTCAGAAATTCCCAATCCCAAATGAGTGTACAGAGTCTAGAATAAGTTAAAATACCCATTAACAGCAAACCAGGACGATAACAGCATCATCAGCAGATATTCAAAGTACATTAATTGATTTAATTAGCGGCACAAAATAATCAATATTTCTTTTATTACTTTTTTCTATCATGGGAATGCTTCGTAGTTTCTTGTCTAAAGCAACCATCACAGCAGCAAAAAACTGAGATTGCCCAAAACTAGTAAGGAATTAAATTAGCAAGGTTAGGCAAAGATCACATGATATATACCTGATCCAAAAGTTCTTCCTTTGTCGCTTTGGCATTTTTCTGCTCTTGAATTAATGTTCAAACGAGTTTCATTCTTCGTATGGTCAGATGATTCAATATGTATACCTTTCAATCGAAATGAAAAGCTAATGATCAATCATAACAACTAATTGTGTACTATTGTAAATTTATATACGTGAACTCCAATGAGCAACTGTTTCAAGCTAGCTTGAGTAAATATGTTAATAAATAAATATTATAATTAGAAGGAAATTGGAAATCTCCAGTATTAATTGGGAATTAGTTCGTACTAGTCTATGCGTGTGAAAATGAAAGAAGGGGAAGGATAAAGAACATCGGAGACTAGGTGTAAATTTTTCCAACATGTTACAATATATAGTATAATTAACCCCGCAGGACTATTCAAATTTTCCCCTAATCTTGCATTCTCTTAGTTTGCTTCAATGGAGGTGTACTGTTACCGTGCATTAATATATGGTTGCCTTTTTTTTGGTATTACCTTGTTAGCTTACTAATTTCTTTAGGTCAAGAAATGATACAGCAATAATTAATCAACTAAATAGGAAACAAAAGAAACGAGAGTGATATATACTAACCGAATAAATCCATCGTTTCCAAGAACACATGCCGGTTTGCACTAGGAAATGCGTGAGGCATAGATGCTAATGCCGAAATGGGGGACGGACCCCCGCTGTATGCACGAGTGAATGCCAAACGTGGGCAGCGCCCCATTAGATCCAAAGCAATGTCTATGTTATTGAGCCATACATGCAGAAAATAATAAACAAATCAGAAATATGTTACGATGTGAGTGTTTCAAATAGTCGAAATAACTGCCCGTAGTACTGGATAGTTGAACGGTGAAGAGTTCTTGCCTAACGTTCCGGTGTATATAGCCTCGACAAAAACCTTGCCACCATTATCGCCTCTTTCTGGCATCAGATATTCTGGCGGCGTGAGAGAATACAGATAGCGAGCCATTTTTATTTGTCCAACAGAAATTGCTGAAGTAACTGGGAGATCTCCATCCGAATTTCCAATTGTAAGCAACTTCATATTCTTGCTAACCATGCACTCAGCCATCCGGAATTTTCCATGAACAGCTGCCCCGGCAAGAGCTGTGTCACCGAAATTATCTCGGATTTCTATGTCTTCTTCTTGCATTAGGTCTACCAACCTCTCCACAATAGAAACATGTCGGCCATTATCAACAGCAATGTGAAGCGCCGTGTCGCCCAGAGTTGTTATCTGTGCCCTCACTGCATTAGGTCGATCTTGAAGAAACTCATTCACGGCATCCCAATCACCACTTCGGACAGCCTTGTACAATGCCGCATACGTCCCAACACAGCTACCTGCCATGTTTTGCTTGTTTTCACTGAAGGAGAGATCGATATATATATGCTAAATAAAAGACACTATTCTATCTAGAGATATCAGCCTAATCACGTTATATAATTAGGCTGGCTGGAAAGCTACCCATCGCTGAGATCATGGACTAGATTCGACAAGCCACTTGGACAGACGTGTGTGTAATGGTGACATTCACTTTGAGAATGTAATATTATATAGAATGATGAAGGAGATAGACCTGTGTCAGTAGTTGTAGTCGTGTTATACGTTTCTGTAGAGAGACCTGCGTCAGTAGTTACAGTCGTGTTATACTTTTCTGACAAAGTTTTCCAAGCAATTTTTGCCGAACTAATCTCTTGAATTTCAGCAAAAATATCCGGTTCACAAGAATTTTGGATCACTTGTAAAGCAAAGGAATCCTTCTTGTTCCAAGCCATAAAACCAGCTTCATCGTCTTCGTACTTCGGAGGTCCGGTTGTTGCTTCAACTATGTTCCAAAGATCTAGAGCTACCAAATACGTTTTAACCCGGACACTCCAATCCATGTAATTTTTTCCGTCAAGAACTTTACGAACTACTGCAGTCAAAGTAGCATTTTGTTGACAATCTAAGACATTTAGAGAAGAGAGAGAGAGAGTAGACAACAAAACCTGAATCAACTTTTTTTGGAGCATTATACATTCCGGCCAAAGTCTCCCACGCCATTTTTGCCGAACTAATTTCTCTAATTCTAGAGAATACCTTCGCCTCACATGAATTCTGAATCACATGTAAAGCCATTGAGTTTTTTTTGTTACAGCTCTCAAAAGTAGCACCATCATCTTCTTGGTTATGTGGTTCCATTGTTTGCTCAATTGTGTCCCACAGATCTCTAACCTTCAAATAAGATTTTACTTGATCTCTCCATTCCGCATAATTACCTCCTTGAAGATCAACTACAGTCAAAGCAACATTCATTTCAAGAACATATGAATTGTTCAAATAAGAGAGAGGGAGAGGTAACAAAGATAGATCAATAAGAAATTAAGAACTGAGCGAGTACCTTCAACTAGGTTGTACTTTTCAGCTAAAGTATGCCAAGCAATTTTGGCTGAGATAATCTCTCTAATCATAGAAAATGTTTTTGAGCCACATGAATTTTGAATCACATGTAGAGCTTTAGAATTCTTCTTGCTCCACGCCCTAAAAACAGTTTCGTCATCTTCTTTATTTGGAGGTAGAATGTCTTCATGAATGATATCCCAAAGGTCTTCAGACATCAAATATGTTTTTACTCGAACACTCCAATCCACATAATTACATTCGTCGAGAACTTCCAAAATATCTATACATGAGCATCTATTTGTTTCCATGTTTAATCTGTACATGCAAATTAATGATGTTAGGAGATTGACTTCTTTGAGCTAACTACTACGATCGGCACTTGAAATTCATAGGGGTCGTGTAATATTAACATATTTGGACACTGATAAGACCATTTATTATTTTTTGAAGTACGATCTCTCCCAGGAATGAACTACGTGTGGGCAAGTGCACATATGAGCTAATACTTTGGACTTCTCTGCACTGCACATATGAGCTAATAACTAATTTAGAAAACCTCGGGGAAAAAGATTGGGTTATAAGCTCTATATCTTCAAAGCTGTTATAAGAAGAGGTCATGATTTTAAAAAATAAATTCAATGACTAAAATTGGCTTAATCAAGTCAAGTTAAGCTCTCTTCTCATCTCATTAAATGAGATGGTCAAAATTCTAACCTTTATTATTTTTTCAAATTTATGACGATGCTTATAATAAGCTTCCACGACTAATTATATTGATGTTTGGTCATATCCAAACTTTAGTGATCAAATCATGGCATTTTCTCAAAATATAACATACGTATAAAAGCTGATTAATTAACCACAAACCATACATGCAACTATTAACAGCGTTTTGATTCGGAAAGAATAATAACACTATGAATCCCTAAAGACCTTGCGGCCGAGTCTTCCCCATTCAAACTGCCTATCCCTAACCGCTTTTCTAATCATTGTCAAAGAGACTACAAGTGCGCCGATATAGACCATAATACTAAAGCATGTTCACGAAATGCGTAGATTACCAAGTGACGACCATAAGATAAACTCAACTTACCAGTATCGACCTATATCTCTCTTCTAGTACTGAATCCAAAAATAAGTGTCGCCATAGCCGCACTGTAAACAGTGGATAATCTCTCCTAAAACCAGTCCTGCCAGCTCCTGCGTGTTATCAGCTATGTCTTTCAAGCGATATGCTATCAAAACTGAATTATACTCCAACCATTTATGCAAAATCCCTTTAGTCCGGTTGCCCAATCAATATTTCCAGCTCCCAGTACCAGAGAAAAATTTATGAATATCCTAATAACCCAAAATGCCTCTTTAAATGCCTCATACCAAAACCAGAGAGCGGCTGTACGACCGGCACTCTTAATATTTATTATCACATATGTAAACTATTGAATCAAATCCATGTATACTTACCACGTTATCCTACCCACCAAAGCACAATCCGAAAGATAAAGTAAGGCAGAAAATCCCTTCAACAAATAGAGAATGGACATGTAAATGATCATTTCTAGACACTAAACTCCAAGGACACAACACTTTTACATGTAGACTAGACACGACCGACCTTACTAACAGCCCATACCGAAGGAGAACAGGTTACCCAATACACTAATACAAAACGATCAAAATCCAAAAATGCTTCTACAATAAGAAATCTACTTGAAGCTTTGACAAATACGTCTTCTAAATTTATAGATAACAACACCTACTTTAATCAGATTATGGTTTTAATTAATACTCCCACCTTCTCAATAGATGCTCCGTTCTACTCAGAGAGTGAACTTTCTGTTATGTCTCCTCGTACTTCCGTTCACTTGGCTGGGTTTTCGTCATAACCCTCCGACAAATTACATAGAAGAGAGGTGAGACACTTCCTAAGCTGGCGGTCGGGAAGGCAGACTAATAGGCTCCGCTATGCCTTAGGCAATAAATTTGAAACCCCTCCCAACAATTTCGTACCTTTCACGAGCCCATTCGTGACAGCTCACTTCCGATCAACACATATGCTCTAGCTTGATCTCTCTTTTATATCACTATCCATATAGTTTACTTTCTTACTTCTTCCATGGAAATCCACTATCGACCATACGTACTTAGAATCGGGGCAATAGGCAGCCCGCATTCATCGTCAAGCGTTCTTATCGCGACATCATTAAAATTTTGTACACAGTATCCACTAATGTTCCTACTCGGATTTTGCTACTTGCTGTAGTTAATTAACAATACAAGTAAGACAATAAGTCCTACTTTTAAACTAATTATCTTTAGCAAATTATTTAAAGTTTTTCTCTGTAACGTCCCATTAACTCGCACCCCCCGATCCCAAGGTCCAGATAGTCCCAAACCCCAGAAAATCCATATGAGTGCCCAATTCCGTGCCTGGTGCCTACCGAAAATAGGTCTGTCTTATTTTGCCGACAATGAGTTTGCATCAATCTCTCACATGCTCCCTGCCTATCAGAAGTTGAGAAAAATGATGATACAAATTGAATTTGTCCGGATCAACGACGACTCCTTCATAAGAATGCTTGGAGCACCAATACTTCGCACATGCCTCCGTTTTTACATTAAATTCGCTTAGCTCGGCCAAAACCTCTGCCTAAGGCATAAACTGTTGTGTAGTCCGCCACCTGCCGCTTCGTCTAGTGTCTACTTACTCCATAATCACACATCCCATTCCTCACACTTCTTTGAAGGCTTTTTTGTTATAATTCGCTAATAGTGCCTCCCTCACTCTCCTTATGACGATTATTATGTAAAAACAAAACCGCCAGCTACTCCAACTTCTGCTTAAAGAGCCCCACAATAATGGCAGGTCTCCGGCATTTACTTATCCAGCTAGACAAAATTGCCCCAAATTTTTGATTCGCCCTTCGCAAGACTCGCTTCTAAACTGCAAGATGGATAAATTGTATCCAGGTGGGAACTCTTGCACTTCCTCGTTTGAACTGCACTTATTACCAATTGCCAACAGCATACGGCATCACCACCCAATTGGCTGCAAGTATTCCGTCATTCAACTAGACTATCTTGTAACCTTTAATACGGGGAGAACTATCCATGTTAAGAATGAATGCTTCGACTGCCAAATATGACCCCTGTCTCAAATTCCGCATTGCCTATACACGATCTCAGTCCCGTGCATAACATAACCACCCCGCCGCCGTTAGACAATTAAAATGTAGTTTAAAATGTAGACTCTCAATTTCAAGGGTTAATAATTTTTAACCAGTTTGCACCCCGTTATCCTCAGACTAGCGTTCAATTACACCTCTCCTACTCCTAGCGACAAATTCTACTAGACCTCACCTTGGCTTGAGGACATAATCTCGGTTTTCCAGAAAGTAACTCGAATTGTCCAGATGGGACTGAATGCAAGACCCCTGTTCCATAACCCAACTCAGTAATCCTTGTTTTTGGATGCATATCTTATCTCTCCGTATATTCGCGCATCCAATCTCAAAAGTTTCATTCAAGAGTTACTGCCGATGGCACCGATATTTATCATCAATTTGTATAACAAAAGATAAATTAATTTTAAACCATCCTAGTTCAAAGCGGTTAGTACCGGCCCACAATTGGCATCACTATGAAAATACTACTAAATTATAATCATTTCTCATAGATAGGTTGAAATAAATCTTTGAATGCAAATAATCCAATAAAAAGACTCCTGAATCCTATATATTATAAAATCACCTGGGGCAGTATATTAAAGATAAATCCACTTCGTTTAAGTAAGTCCCTAGTAAAGTATATATCAATATTAAATCGAGGCAAAACAATATACGATGAAAACACACAAAGGTTATTGGTGTTGTTAATGATAATAATCTACACAACCAGTTTTTACACACACATATAAAGAGATACCTTAAGACTCACAGTGTCTTAAGTATCTACCCAAAGAGTAATAAGGCTGTCCTGTTCTCCTGCTATACCAAACCCTTAAAGCTCTCCCTATCCACTTAGCATTATTGGTAGCTTTGTTATAGTCCCATAGTAATTGTGCACCCCAAGTACCACTGTGCTACCATTGCCAGGATCTGCTTACTCAATTGTGTCTCAAAAGTGTTTTCTTGCCCTTCCCTTCCCTTCCCGTAAAAATCTTAATATTTAACCCCCGTCGCCTTTAAATAAATAATTCAATTTGTTGCTCTCGAACCATCTAGTCACCTCTCCTTCTTCTGCAATAGACTTGAAAACGTAGATTCAAGATAAGATATCTGAATCGTATTATTTGCCATCAGAACACTATCCTTCGGAATGATGCTAGCAATTTGTTGAATATAAAATACCAAAAATACATCCTCTAGGCCTTAAATGCGAGAATAATTGTCTTCGATCCTGGTCTTGAAGGAAAATTTTCCTACGAACACACGATTAGTCCGTAGCGCTGTACTATAAACTAAACCAGTCAAAGCCTTTCTCATATAGAGTTTTTGGCATCTGCCCCCACATATTGGACCTTTAATCCCCCGCACAAACTGCCTCCGGTCATATTTTAAACAGGCCCCAACATCCAATATAAAGCTGTCTTCGCTCCTTTTTGTTGCCTCCCGTGTAAGAACTTTATCCTGATGCCGTGATCTCCTTCCTCGATCGAGAGTTCCCAAATTTGTCGAAGCCCAAACACTCGATGTTTTCATTCGACCCTGTGGAAAACCCAAGCCCATTATGCAGTTTGTCAATTAAATATTATTGTTCCCGTCTGATGAGTTTATTTAAGAGAATCACAGGTTTTAGAAACCTTTGAGCAAATAGAAATATCACAAGAGAAAAATGGCACTTCACGCTTCTGCGCCGAGAACGAGCCTAAGAATACGTTCCTTGTTAGGCGTACACAAAGATTTTCCCGGCGTGCCGTTCAGAAAACCCACCAAAGAAACAGGGCTCTTAATGGTGAAGCCAAGAAGAAATTGGGAATCGAGAAAAATGCTCAGGCAAACGAATGGAAACAAAGATAGGAATTACATGAAGAGGACGACTATTACCTAGTATAGTGAAAACCATATTAGGATTAGCTCTGAAGAAGCAGTGCTTCCTATACTGACTGTCTCAGCGTTCTGTACTAAAAGAAGGAGATATCGACTTCCGAGAGCTTCGATCTTTATCGTGTGTTCATGCAGCACAGAGAATACACTAAGTGCTTACTACTGACGCACGGTATAAGTCGTGGATAATTACGCATTCATCATCTATCTAATAATCTCTCTGTAATGTTAGAAGAGATCGGTGCGACTTGAACTCGTGCAGAGAAGTCTCTAGAGTTGTGTGCTGCCGGCGACAGGACTGAGTTTCGACTCTACCTCAAGCACACGGCTTCCCTCAGGATAAGAAAGCGTGTTGTGCAAGAGATTAATGGCGTTCGCCCTATCTGTACCCACGAATGCTCTTTCACGGGTTCCCACTTTAATCAACATAAGTAACGCTAATTAAACATTGTCATATGTTATTAACAGACACTGAAAGAGTGCAGTCTAGAGATGTGACTCGCATTGGTAATTATACCCTATCAACTGTTCAGACTGGACGCTATATTCTATGCTCTGAGTGCACTAAAGCGGATAGCGTGAAATCCTTGTTATGTGAACTTCTCCACTTATGACCGCGAACGTCCTCCCCACCTTCATCCTCCGCCGTTTCTTCAACACCCAGCTTATTTTATACATTACAGAAGCATAGTGTGATCTCATATTTTACCCGAAAAACCACTGTCCACATCCAAGGACCCATAATCTGAAGTATTGCTCGTTACTTAAAACGTATGTCTCTCATGACACATTCATCTACGAGCGTAGCGCTATATCTTATTCACGATTCACTAGTGCTCCCTGCACTCCGAACTGTATCTCGCCCTGTCATCTATGCTCGCTGTTTGCCAATTACTTTTTTTATGATAAATATTGAAGTTTCGGTAGTGTCGGACTGTCCTCCTAATAGTCTTACTGGTCATCATTTCTGCGTACCAGCCAATACTACTGTGAAGTCTCACCGACTTGTTAGCTTGAACTATATATTCGCCTTCGACACTCTATCTTAAAGGACCCGTTCTTCGGGTCCCAAGCCTGATTCCCAAATTAAAAAGAAATGAGGCGATTTCCATGGAAGAGCCTCTATTTGAGAATTGTAACGCTCTCCCGTATGGGGTATCCGATATGTTCGTATTGGATGTTAGTTTAAATATTCGTGTCGCCCAGCGGGAAACACTAAGAGCAAGAAAATTAAAAACAGTTAATTAAGAAAGGTAAAGTAACTAATGTCTCTCTCGCGTGCGAGTCCTCACATTAGTGATGACCGTATCAATATTATAATCAAAATTTAAATTTTTTACCTTAATTAGTTTATTTTTAGCATCAGTATATATACCCCAAAGTTTTTTTTTAGAATTTAATTACTTTTTCACTACTGACTGTGCCCTTATTTTGTGAAGTCGACCCATTCGAAAGTTCTTACTTTATCGGTATTGAATTTACTCCGTAAATTTATAGGCCCTCCTCTGCCATTAGATCAACCGCCCGCTTCTGCTAAATGACTCATTCTGCCAAATAAATACCACTTGAGTGAAATATTAGGTTTTTCGACCTTAGTATACAATTTAAATTAGCTTATAAACATCCTCTCAATATAAACATAAATGTAGAATCATATTTTAATCTCGGTATACATATAAATTAACCTTTGTAAAATAAGTATTATCCGAATTCCATCCTATTGCAGGATAAAAATTTTCAGATGAGAAATTATCGTATTTAAGAAATTAAACATAAACGTCCAAGCACTATACCTTAGCTAACGACAGATAGCAATGCACCAGCGTATATTAACCATCAACAACTAGCCATATTTCCTAAACCTCAATATGTCCGGAGTCAATTAGAAAAACTATCGTACAACACGTACAACTACGAATCATACTTCTTCACTTCTTACAGTCACGGAGCCATTAAGACCTAGATACACCCCCAGTCCACTACATAAACATACTATTCGACTGAACCACAAGCGCTACGATTTTATATGCTAATTATTCCGTCATCTTCCCCTCTTCAATATGAATTTTCCACCGTCCTACTATGCAGAGTGTCAATATGATCTCCACATATCAAAAATTCAAATCTAGCTATTCAAATAGATCCAGAGAATGATTAGTGACACATATCATGAGTTCGCTCTATACGATCGAGTGTAGATTTTCTTACTCCCCCAATTACATATGTAGCATCAAAGGCAAGTGAATGTATCCAAACATTAATCAATGACTGATCTAGCTGTCCCGTATTCCATGTACTCTTGATACTATAACTCTCTTAGCATTCTTTATCACGCCTCATTCGTCTTCTCCACTAGAGCGGCATCAGTCTCATGTTAAGACGAATGCACGTAAAAAAGATTAACCCTAGCCCTACTATATGACCAACACAGTCCTCGAAGAGTTGTATTATAGGAATAAGAGGCGACAAATCTGAAATGTGATACTAACCCGTTTACAGTCAGCTCCCTCCCCGGCTCAATAGACTTCTATAGCCTTACTGAAAAAGACCAAAGAAATAGTCATGAATGACCACGTAATTGCATATAATATAAATTAAGTTTCATCTCTTGTAGGCAGATAGCCACCACTTGAACTTTAGGCTGGGACTTAATGTGCATAGCACCCGACCAACATGGCCTATAAAAGAAAATTTAACAATACACTGTTTCACGTTCAAGCCATGGTTTGCTGCATTATGCTAGAAATTTGTCAGCCAATGACTAATTTTGTTAGCCAAGATTTATCCCAGTTTTCCTTGTAATCAGCTAAAAACAACCAATTCACGAATTAAGAAGACCGCTTGCCCTGGACAAACGGGCCAATTCATAAACTTGAATGGTTTTAAAAGCAGACAACAACAAATATGCACTCTTTCACAACATTTTATAACATGATCAGTTGCACCCGCTAGAACCGTGACTGCCCCGAGTACATCAAATACGAACCCCCCAGTTCAGACGCTTTTACAGCCTACCTAACCTTTAGCTTGTCTGGACCCTAACCAAATAACACCCGCTTCATTCGAGTGGAACCAACTATAAATCAAAGATATTATATAACAGATAACCCAGGGTGATTATTAAATATTCGTGACTTCCAATAAATTCTTTAATATCCAAAGATAAGGCCTAACGAGGAGATGGAAATTGGACCATAAGGAAACAATATTTATACTATGATTGTTTATCCCAATGACACCCCCCGTTCCCAATATTAGGGCCCTCATAAGTATGCCAAACCTTTAATACTAAAACAGACTTATCGTACTCCTGAAGTGCCTGATGAGTTGACTAAATTCCAAAATGGTCTAATTAATCCTACATGCTTCTTTGTCAAGCAGATAGCGAACTAGGTATAGTCGATAAAGCGAATCATAATCTGTCTGAGCCACATACATGGAGTCTTTGCCGACATTCTCCCTATTAAAACATAATGGCAGCGAATAAAACCGTACCTAATATGTTTACCCACACAATAGACAAGCAAGGTATGACCCAGAGGCCTCTATGGGCACACTTCTTGTGTTCCTTGAATCAGTTGCGGAATACCAACATTATTGCGAATTGATGCCGTGAAGAGACAAACACCAATTGCCAAGCCAGTTAGGAGAGTGACAAATGCTTTATCGCTATAACATATGCCAGCTTTTTGCAACTGTAATTTCCTAATTTAGACGTTATTAGACACGATACTTTAAAGATATGCACTAGCTTCGCTTCTGCTTTCGCTCTTACCTGCGACACAATATTGCCCTGACTGGGTAATTAGCACTTAGTGGATGAATACATATTAAATCTTGAGATAAAGGTCATTTGTGAGAGCGACTAAAAACTCTTTGTGACAAATATAAAAAAGCACACAAACTAGAAAGAATTAGTGTTTCAAGGAATCATCATTTTAAGCATAGTATAATACGACACATCACTTTGATGTATCACTTTAACATATTCCAATCCGATGGCCGTTCTTCACAAATCACTATTTACACTAGATTATGTTATGTGCTATTACAAGCTGGTACATCCCGCACTTTATGGTTACGTCCCACTGCCTAGACGTACTATAGTTTTGTTTCTCCGGCAAACGTTTACATAAGCATAGACCCACTCATACTTAAATACACGAGCTTGTATAACGCGCCATATCAGACTCTAAGCTTGTCCCATGATACAAATGTTGCATGTGTTTCCTACGAACTAAAAGTTCTGACCCCGAACCACCAGATTTATTCTCCTATAATAACTCGTACCTCACCGCATTTTAGCTCTGCTACCAGTCTTAGTGCTCCCTCCGCCCACCCTACATGATGCAATCGAAAACAACATCAAATTCCCCACACACTCACCTAAGGATATCGCAAACCAATCTTCCTATTGAGACCTATTAGCATCACCCGCGGACATCGTAGCTATTCATCTTACCCTCTAGTGTGTGTGTGTGTGTGTATTACTTTCCCTATGTATCAATTGAACATGGGCCACCTATTAAATCTTCAACTCCGGACATTATCACATTCTCGAAATCTAATCTCGCATTTTATGCCCTAACACTTACACATACTGTCGCGCATTGACGGCGCTCGTGCCCCTAAGCTAATATTTTTAAACTTTAATATGTTGTTTATTTCTCGGCATCTCAATAAAACCATCCTCTCAACATTTTGCCTTTTAGTCTACCTCTTCGCGAATTGCTAAAATGACCTAACCAATCTCCTACTAATTCTTGAAAAGCAACAATCAATATAACTCCCATATTTACATCACTAAATAACCTAAGCCCGTCTCCCGATATTAAACATTATAGACCATTATATCTCATACTACGATCCCCTTTAACGCCATAAGATGATAATTTACCTAAATAGCAGCCTAGGTTTTCAATCTTGTAATAATATTTTTAACATTGGAATAGCTATAATAAATAAGGCAACCCTAAATTATCAGTTTAAAACTAGCTAAGAAGACTATATAATCGCAATGTGTACAAATTTGGGATCTGCTGAAAAATAAACCGAACTCAATAATCCTCCTCTCCACAATACTCTCATAACAGTTTCTTAACAATGTACGCTGATTCCAGCACCATCTTCCCATTTTTTTGAAAAGGCTATCGATTAGAAAATATCACAATATATGTGTAATTAGACTTCTCCCGCTCCGAGAAATTAACTTGCGAAGCTACAATCACCAATTCAACAAATTATAAAGCAGAATCGATCAAGTCACTGCCACACTTGCACACCCTTATTCCCCCCCTCCCCCCAAACTACGCAAGACACTAGTCACAAGACAAAAAACTCATTCCAATTTATACGAGCATGAGAAAGCAAAAATCATATTGATTGTACTAAAAAATACGAAGGATGCACTGATTAAGCCTCCTTCTAGACACTCACCTCTTCAATCAAATAATCCATATCTCTTTAAAACATTAAATTAATGACCAATCCACAAATGTTAGTTTGAAGATAGTCTGCCTATTAATTATCCAAATATCACAGTACTCTCGGTCCTGTGATGGCGAGAGAGAATATATGCAGGCTAAAAATCACTCATAAGCACCTGTTCTTCATCCCCTGCTACAAAATTCCTCCCAAAAAGAAATCTCCTTTATGTAAAGCCTATAGACAATAATCCCTACACGGATAACTCGCTCACCTAACTTGTTAGAGTCCTTCCCTGCACTTCATAGAAATACCCTAATAAGGAAATTGTTATTACCAGCATGTATCCAGGAAATAATATCTTGCCCTGTGCAGGGTTAAATTGATGTTGAATGTCATCAAAGCGAGACAATACAATATATCAACATACGCTCCCATACTCCAATTAAAAAGATTTTAACAGCCAGTGACAACCTCTTGAGGCTTCCAAACCCCATCCATGCTCTTCGACGCTACCTAGTATAATCGGTGGTTATCCATCGTTAAGTGTTTGGGTTACGACATCTACAAACTTTTTGGATCCCTCCCCGCCAAGCTATGTCACAAAAAAAATTTAAATTCATTAATGAGCGTAAACGATATTCTCTCTCCTACACTCTCCTCCGATAAACTCTTACCTCCTTCTACATCTAAACGTAACGTTAGTACAACAAGTATCTTCTTTTCCTCAAATCGCCCCAAGAACAATCGAATAAACATCACCTGCCCCTCTCAACGTGCCTGCACCCTCTTCAATCCAACTTTAATGTGCTTGATTTATGAATGTTTGTCGCACCTAAATAATAAGGCAGTACCCAGACAAGTCAGCAGTCCATCAAGCATCTCTCTTGCGAACAAGCGCCAAAAACCAAGGGGGAAAGCGAATGCTACAGTGAGTAAGTCAAATATAGAATGATTAATTCGAAAGAATTGAATCCCTAGGATTTCTGTCAGAGCCACATATGGCCAAATTCACCAATGTCTTATATACTGCTTAGCAGTCCAATAAAGTCAACTGCGCCGAATGATCTTCGAATACTGTTCCCTACAAATGTACTCCTAAGGTATCCCTTACTCTAACAAGTACCCAAGGTAGTAACAAAACTATACAGGATAGACACACTAACGCTGTGACGATATCGACTACTTGCCAACATTCATACACACAAATGCCACGCAACAGATGAATCCCCTAATGCTAGCTTTCGGTATGAACTTCCTACGACTTCATTTCCTGTCCAGCTGTATCTCCCCTTGTTCTTCATATTCACAATTGTAAAGGAATCAACTCCAGAAAAAGTGGATATAAATATACAATTACAACTCTTAATGAGTTCAAAATATTTAAAACCTAAATGTTAGGTGATTTGTCCCATACCACGTTAAATGAGTCATCAAATTAATTAACAATAGATGGAATCAGAGCAAGCCAGTGAGTGTTCCATCCTATCTGAAACAGCAGAATTGAAAAATTCAATCAGGACAGCTTTGACCCATTTTCCCTATTAAGTGTGTTGAAGGCCTCTAATTTATTTCAGCTAATTTTCACACGAACTCTATTGGCTATGTCATCCTACTTAAACCCTTTGAACACCAAATTATGACATCTCCAGACCCCCCCTCAGTAGGATCGTTATCTATTTTTCACCAAGAAAAAATCTCACAAGGATTTATTTGGAATTATAATAAATTTAATGGAAGAATACGCGAGATTTTATTAAGCAGAATACCATATTTCATAAAAAAGAACAAAATAAATGAACTATGAGAGAAAAAGATCCGTCACAGAAGAGACCATTATAACAGTAGGACCCGCTAGTATGGAGAATTAAATATTGATGAAAGTAATTGTGAGTCAGAAGAACCCTCTTATGTTAGACACCAAAAATAGGCTGAGAAGAAATAAGATAATGGAAATAGTGGATTTTTGTAAATCATTTTTTGCGTTGCTGAGTGTATTGAAACATGTTTTATACAGAGTGATAAGGTTTAGTAACACTGTAGCTCACTAGTAATATATAAATATGGTTGCATAAGACACATATTTCTTTACGCATAACATTAGCTTTAAACGAAAATATTCAGTTATAGATATCATGTAATTAGCCCGAGATTTAACTAAAAAATTAAGAAATATTAAATGATGCAAATCATATTGCAAAGTTCAAACCTTATCTACAAATCTATAGTATATGTTCTCTTAATTCATTAGAACTAATAATATACATTTCCGGTCCCTAATCATCACATCTATTAGATTACCCCCATCAATACATTGAACTGTCATCAACCATTGAGCCTAATATAAGTTTAGTTTACATGATCACAATTGAATATAACCAAATCCCCATTCAGGGAAAAGAAATGACTCAAGCTTCTACTAAGCTTGTTATCACGTGTACAATGAGTTTTCCATAGAAGTTTCTCTTAATTACGCAGAAAAATAGTATCAAACAGTCATTTTGAAATAACCGTCCTAATATCCTAACCAAAATTCAAATTAAAACATAAATCCACGGTTTTACTAGTTTACACATCTTCCAAATCAATGATGACAGAACCTAAATATCAATTAAGGGAGGCA